>JARHVA010002002.1:255000-747500 GCA_037957365.1 Torreya grandis
AAATATGAAGCATGAGACTAATTTTATCACACAACCATATGAAAAATTTAGATAAATATGTCCTCAATTAATTAAAAAATTTCACCAGATACATTTTTATTCACTAATTAGGTTAACAAACCTCAAACCAACTCTATCAAGCTAACCAATCAGACTGGTCACACACAATTAAAATATAGTCAAAGCATTTTGAATCTCCAAAGCTAAATATGGGTAAAATAAGACCTCAAATACATTCTCGTGAAACCTTGAGAATTTTAAAACATTTTCATGCTGATTTGTTTCATCAACTCTTTATAGAACACCTTTAAATTACCCCTGCAAGATGGTCACTCAAACTACTAGTGCATCTAAAAGCATAGTTAAGAATGTTTAGACCAAAAACACACTTTTGACAAAACACTATGTCAAAAAAACACATATTTAGACACCCCATGACCTTAGGTTCATAATAAATCTTATTTGAGTCTTGAAATCATCATTTGGAACCACTAAACCTTATTTTTAAGAAGCTCACTCAGAGCCACCAAATACTACCAACACTCAATCAACAAGCTTTGAATATTTACAATAGTATGGAAACATACATGATCTATAAATACATTAAGGTGGTATTAAAAAATAATTAGAACACTCTAAAACATTAATATCATTTTCTTCAATGGAAATTTTGATTCTATAAACTATTCTCACTATCTTAGGTTCCATTGTCTTGTCTTACATAGACTACTCACTTTATGAGCACTATCAATCTTATTTATAAGCATCATCAACACCTGAAAAATAAGGTAATGTGAGAAATGGGTATATATCAAATACACCAATCCATTTAACTCATCCCTAAACATGTGGAAACCATCCCTAAATAAATTCTCACTCTAACTAGTTTTTTTCAACACTATTTTCACTCTTTGGCTTCTAGTGACTAGTAGAATTGAATCATCAAAATGTTTGACATAGAGATCATATTATTATAATAAAAATCCATATACTTCAATAACATGTCTTGTGTTTTAACATCCAATTATTTTCATGTGTTGACTCAGTCAACCCCTCTTGTAGTACCAAAATATCTATAACCAAACATATTTCTATACTTTCTACTCACTACCCTAACACACCAGTACCACCTTGAGATACCTATAGGAGTCTTATACAGGATATAATAGTCAAAACTTGTCAAATAATCCATTTTTTTCCCTTTATATCATGTTATGGTCTCCACTATGAGGGTTCATAGAGGGTTTTAACCATTTTACATCTGTAATGAATGTCCATAAAGATATGTAACTAAAACCAATAAAAAATAAATTAAAATACTTATTATGTGAATGTTACACCTCTACAAAAATTCTTATGTCACCATTCAAACTCTACATGTGCCAATGAGTATCACAAACTTCTTATCGAGCTTGGAAACCTCCAAATTATATGCACATAATACTTTCCAACATACTATCTTGATTTATCTTCATCCTTAAGACATAAAAATTTGGAAAACCCTTTAAAAAATATTTTAAAACTGCATTCCATGCTCATATTGTCTTCACCAACTTGGATACACATATTGACCCTCCATTTGGACCTCACTAGGTATTTATGCACACTAGGTCTAAGATTGTAGACCATACCTTGATAGAGAAACCACCTTGAAACCTATTAAAATGATTTAAACACCTTATAAACATGTAATATACCTTCATTCCATGCTCTAAAAATACAAACATTCTTCTTCTTAGCCTCAACCTGCTCAACACACTAGGCTACTAAGCCTATGGCAACACATTATTCACATACTTGTCTTCTCTCCTAGACATTGCTTAGACTTATTCAACATAAATGACACTAATAATATTATTAAATCACTAATTTTTCATTACCTTTAACATAAATTCACACATGAAATCATCTTTTGACATCAATGACAACACACTTGCCAATAAATTCCCCCTTTGTCATTAATGGCAACCTCTTCTTCTCCTTCTCCCCCTTTGCCATTAATGATAAAGTGGACATATGCTAATCTTAGGTTCATCTACATACTCTTATGATCCTAGGACCTGACTACTTACAAGTCTCTCCCTTTTATCATGCATGAACATTTAATACAATGTCAAAGCACCTAACTTGGTTTGATCAAGTCATCATATCAACCTTCTTTGATTCTCATCTATAGTAGACTTCTCCATATCTCCATCATGACTAGAACACCACACATATTCTTCCCCTCACATCATGTACATCTCTTCAATCCACTTAATCCATTTGAGTTAGTTCCCCCTAACTGCATACTCTACTTGTATCATGACATCTTCAATAGGTCTCCTTTAGCTATGCAAATAAATCTTCAAGAACTATCCACACATAGTTAATACCTTGATTAAAACATTAATAGATCTCATGGAGACCTAATCAACATAGATCCACTCCTCACTTATTTTTATCCTATTGGATCAATTAGAACACCTAAAATAGGTTTTATCAACTTCACAACATATCATCAACAAGTGGTCAATGGTCCTTGCATCATTCTCCCTATTTGAAACATCTCACCTATAAGGCATAGACTCAAAGGCAAAATTTTAAACAGCATTATCTATGCTATACTATCATTAGTTTTAAAAGACTAATCTTCAACTTACAAACCTCTATCATGAATTTTACACATTATACCCCTTGTTGAGCTAATAGAAACATATTAAATATATGAATATAACTTCCATAAGGTTCTCACAAAATCAATCACTTCACCTTCATGGTTTACAATTGATGAAGACTCAAAACACTACCAAGTACCCTTATGGACAACATGCAGTGAATACTAGTTATAAGAGACCTTATTCACTTTGAGGAACCTATAATATACTTTGACATATTATAAAATATAAATATAATCTCAAAAATATTCTCAAATCATTCTCAAATCACCTATAGTCCTTATAAAATATCAACCATATCTCTTTTACCAAAAGTCATTAGTCTTAAAAAACCAATATTTAGCTCTCATACAAACTCAGAACCCTACTTATGATGGCTTAGAGCTTGTCATATTTAGACTAATGAACCATTTATAATAAATTAAAACATACCAACATGTTACTTCAAGACCTTATAAGGTCATCTTTACATCAATGAGTCATGACATCCCACAAAACAACCTTCAATGGCACTACTTCAATCTTCATTTAAATCACTAGCATCTTGATATGCTATAGGAAATAATCATCTTAGAAACTCATAAACCTTTTTCATGAAATCAAAAACATGAAAATGCATTCCTTCATGACCTTTTGAGGTGACCTGGTCACCAAAATAATACTGCAAATCAAGATACATCCTTCATGGATACATCCACAAACTCCTCTTTAAGAATATAAGAACCTTATGATGCTAAATGCCATACTCACCTTTAGAACACTATGAACTCCTTCATGTTTTTTTTAAACGTAATAAAATTACCTATTATGACCATATGAAGTCATAAATATGTCACTTAAACCATTAGACATCATTGTCATATCCTTAAGAGCACTCTACAACTTCTTCTTCAAGTTCAACTAGAAACATGTCATGTTTTAGAAAAAGATCATATTCAAAACATATTGAACATTTTAAAAGAATAAATATCATGTTAAATTACTCGTTAATCAATACTTGGTCTTTTAACTCTATATATATCCATTCTTTATTAAAAATGACATTGGTCTTGAATACCAATATTTAGCTCACAAACCTTTATCTTGAACTTGTCATCTTGGTCACTACCTTGTACTCAAGCATGCATCATAAGCATGAAAAAAATTGAAATAAAAATTGTAAATAAACCATATAATAATCTTTGAGCCTCAAATAACATTAATGAAGTCTTTTTCCACATTAGAGCGTACCTTAGGGTTTATTTTCATAACTCATCTTGAAACCCTTAAATCACTACCTTTCACCTTTTGAGCTTGTTCTTCCTTTTAGGAGTCAACTTTACCATGCTCAATATATATATATATATATATATATATATATATATATATATATATATATATATATATATATATATATATATATATATATATATATATATTCTATATTACCTTGAAAATACTTCCACATCATTTTATCCATCACCTTTAGCTTCTAATAACACCAAAACAACTTTGGCATGTTACACTAGTCTATTATTTAAAAGAAACTAAGACACAATCATCTTTCATAAGGATTTTCTTACACAAAAGCTCATTTTCAGATTTATCTCAATGAACCAATCCTTTTAATTATTTTTTTTACATTTTATATGACTCTTATTCATGCATATATCCATTAAATATTCTCTTTCACTTAGAAAGCTTCATTGGTTCTCATATCTTCTTTAGGTCTCAAGGAGGCCTAATTCCAATTACCCCTAATTGATCAAGAAATAACTAATGAACCAAGAGAATACATAAGACTTTTTAAAAAGACATACCCATATAAATTACATTAATTATAAATTATAATATCTCTTTCCATGATTCAAATTACTCACATATACTATCAAGGCATTACTAGGCTTTATCTCTCCATTAGGTCTCATAGAGACCTGAAATAGTTCATGTGCCTTCTCAAAATTCCTCCATTAGATCCTATAACATCAAAGCATTTATTATTAAAAAATAAAATAAGTAATAAGTTCTCATACCTTTGATAGTTAATGATTATTCAATTAGACCTCAATTAGGTCTTGTACTCCAGGCTTATAATCAAACCACTACCTATCTTTCTTCTTTCATGTTAGCTAATCAAGATACCATCTTCAATAAAATCTATCATTCAACATAGGTTTGATCTTGTAATTATCTTAATTATAGTATTTATTATTTAAAATTTTTAATGACAATATGTGTAATATTATACAAACATCAACCATGATCCTCACAAACATATCCATCATTGCAAGCAAGATGAACATTATCCTTACCACTCTTCAAGCTACTTAGGATCACCCATAGGTTGTCAAGCCTCTTCCAAAGGTCTATCTCTGATACCAATTTTTTAAATTCAATAATAATTTGGGGTGAATTAGTATACAATAATTCATAGTCAATTCCAAAACCATTCCATCATACATTAACTTAATCTAGCAACATAAACATGAAAGCACATACATCTATAGCATGAACAAGAGCATACATCACATGAACACATCATGTATGTGGGAAAAAATCATGGGAAATAAAACAAAGTAAAGCATAATATATTTATATAATAAAAATATCCAAATTTAGTGACACCCATCCCATAAGGAGCTATAACCCTAATCTAGTTGATCACCCACACAACTAAACTTTTGTAAGCTTCACCTTACAATGAGGAACCACCCCCTAGGAAACCAAAGACCCACTTAGATACCTTAAACATAAAATAAAATTAAACACCTATTTTTAATTTTAAACTTATGATTACCTCCTTTTTTTCATTCTTCACCCTTCAATCTCTTTCAAATAACCTCTAGGGCTTACTTGCTCAACTAGCCTCTTCTAGGCTTAGTAGTTCTAATGACCTGTGCATCATTATTTAACAACTTGATCAGATATTATTGTATCATATTATTCAACCTATAATTTTATTTTATTACATGTACCTTCTCTTTCAAATGTTCTCTCCTTCACTTGGATACACACATGCTCAACTAGCACAAATACACCAATTAGGCCTAGTACTTATACTACTCTCTTGGTCTAACCCATATTGGTAATTAAATATTATTTAAAAAATTTATTAACACCTATAATAGGTACAAAAAAACATTAAATGGGTGATAAAATCCATTCCATAATCTATCCATTGCCCTTAAGACGCAATTCCTCCATTAGGCCTAGTTGAAACCTACCAAAATTAGGCCTTCACACCCACACATTACACTTGAAACCTCTTAGACCTCCTTAAGCTTCCAAAAAAACTTAAAAAACATAAAAAATTAATAAAATTTACCCTTTATCACTCTCACATAGGTCCATGCCACCTACAACTCAAAATCACACCTTGAACCTAGTAATCAGGTTTTCCCACCTTTTAGGCCAGGACTCACACACAAAAATCTATCTTAGACAATTGAATCATGAAACTAATTATCACACAAAAATATAAAAAAATAAAATATAATTTTCCTAAATGACCTAAAATTTTTCACCAAATACATTTTTATTAATTATTAGCCCAACAGACCTAAAACGAATTCTCTCAAGTTGACCATTTAGACTAATCACACATAGTCAAATAATTTTGACTATCTAAACCTGAATATGGGAGAAATAAGACCTAAATTAAATTATAATTAAAAATTTATACTTATTCAGCATTTACATACTCATTTTTTTCTTAAAATCTTGATAGAACACCTTCATTAGTCCCCTGCAATATGGTCACTCAAACCGCATGTGCATCCAAAAACCCAATTAAGAATGTTTAGACCAAAAACACACTTTTGGAAATAAAACATGAATTATTTTTTTGAATATACCTCATTACCTAAAGGTAATCATGCATATAATTTTATTCTTAAACTCATCTTCTACAACCACTAAACCTTCTTTTCAAGAAGCTCACTTAAAATTGCCAAACATTGCCAATGCTCAGTCAACAAAATTTGACTCTTTACAAAAGTATGCACAAAAAAATGATCTAAAAATACATTAATGTGGTATTAATACATCCTTATAACACCTTAAAACATCAATATCATATTTTTCAATGGAAAATTTGCTTCACCAAACTATTCTCACTATCTTGGGTTTCACTATCTTATCTTAACATACTAGTCACTTTGTGAGCACTATCAATATTATTTATGATAATTATAAAAAATTTATAAAAAATTTATTATTATTAATAGGTATATATAAAATACCCAAATCCATCTGAATCATCCTTAAGCACTTGAAACCCATCCATAAATAGATTCTCACTTTGACTAGCTTTTTCGTCACTATTTTCACCCTTTGGCTCTTAATGACTAGAAAAATTGAATCATAAAAATTATTGAAACAAAGAGAATATATTTAAAAAACAAATACATTTACTTAAATAACAATTATTTTCCTTAAACATTCAATTATTTACATGTGTTGAGTCAATCAACCCTTCTCATAGCACCAAAATCTCTAGAAATTAAGCATATTTCCCTACATTATACTCACTACCATAAAACACCACTAACACTAGGAGACACCTATAGTATTCCTCTACATTATCTAATAATCAAACTTAGTCAACCAATCAATTTTGGGTCATTTATAGAAAGTTATTTCCAATCGCTCCACTGTGAGGGTTTGTAGAGGGTTTTGACTGGTTTACATTCCTAACGAATGTTCATAAAGATATGTACCTAAAACCACTAAAAATAATTAGAAAAAATTATTATTTCAATGTTACACCTATCCAAAAAGGATCAGCTCACCATGAAAACTATACACATTCCAATGAGCATCACAAACATCTTCTAGGGCTTGAAAACCTCTAAACTGCATGCACAAAATACTTTCTAATGTACCATCTTTATTTATCTTCATACATAGGACCTAAATATTTTTTCAACACCTTTGACCTAAATTTTAGAACCACATTCCATGATAATATGGTTTTCATGAAATTGGATAAACATCTTGAGCCTCTATTTTGACCTCACTATGTCTTTATACACACTACACCTAAGACTATAGACCATACCTTGACCAAGAAACCATCTTAAAACCTCTTAAAATGATATTAAAACATTATAAACATGTAATATGCCTTCATAAAATTATTAAAAACTACCAAACTTATTAGCCTTAGCCTTGACCAACTCAACACACTAGGCTACCAAGCCTGTGCCAACACAATATTCACATACTTGTCTTCTTTCCTTGACCTTGCTTAGCCTTCTTTGACATAAATGACATATATAATATTATGAAATCACCAATTTATGATTAATTTTTACATCAATGCACACATGAAATCATCTTTTGACATCAATGACAACACACTTACTAATATAAAGAAGTAAAAATGAAAGATTATTTATATCTCTCTAATAAACTTCGTGAAAAGGATGTGTTTACATTGTTGGATCTAACCCTAAACCCTTCCAAATTTTTAAATAACATAGTCAATCCAATCAACCTAGTTATCTAATAAATAAAGTAGTTAGGTCTTGAACTAAGTCTCCCAAGCTAGCTTAGTCCTATAATGTGCTCATTTCTAAGAATAGATTTGACCTATTTGGTTGTGTTTAGTGGATGAAAAAATAGGCTTTGGTTTAGGTAGGGGTTATTTGAGGTGGTGAATTACTTTTAAAAGTGTGTAAGGGATGTGTCAAATCTTATGGAAATGAATATGATAGGTTTGTGTTGTTTTTAAGTGGTGAAATAGTGAATACAAATCTTGTAAAGCACTAATGGTCTACCCACCCATTTCTTAGTGCACCATTTAAGGTTTACACTAAGAGATATTGAGACTCAATGAGTTACTACAAGAGAGAAATCATCATTAAATGATAAAGTTTTAAAATATTTTATGTATACATATTCTCAACTCAAAGCACATCATGTGTCATATAGTTACAACACAAGATGGTGCTTTGGGAAAAGAACATAGAAACACACAACATTGAGCTAATTGAATTGTAATATTTTAAAGCATAAAATAATTGAAATTAAATAACTAAAATAAATAAGTAATATATGTGTATCTTTACATAACTTTATCATTGAATTCTTGTCTGATCTGTTTGGATTTTTAATCATGGAGGGTGACGAGATTGCTTTGGACAAAACCTAAGGATAGAAAATTTAAACAACAAAAAAACTAATGTAGGAAATCCAAGATAAATAAAATATGTAGGCATTATGTGCTTGTAAAATTTGTAAGCTAAGGTGATAAATGATAAGTTAGGACCAAATGACCAAGCCCAAAATTTAGCATCAATCAGGTAACTAAAAATCCAAGGTTACTAAATAACCTAAAAACTCAAACAAGTATACCTTAATTATGAAAAGATAACAAACCAAATAAAAATAAACATACAAGAAAAATTAAAATCTAACATCAATTTGAAATCATTAACAATCCTTACCTTAAAATATGGGGAAAAAATGGAAAAACAACATTGATGAATGATGAGTAATAAACCTTACTCAATCATCAATGGAAAAAGAACATTAAATTGAAAACAATAATGGTGGGTGAGAAGAACAATCCAAACTCACTCAATAGTAGAAAAAGTACAAAAATATAGAAATAGATGAAGTTGTCTAAAATAATGAATGATACCAAAAAATATTTAAATAAACCCAAGGTAATTTTATAAATATAAAGTAATGGTTTAAAGAAAAGACCATAGTAATTCAATCATATTGTTTTATTCTAAAGATAGATAGATAAAACCAAAGTAAAGTAATGGTAGCATGTTTTAAAATGTGAATAAGAGCGAACATAAAATTGGGGAAATAGATTTATAATCACTCTTTCTTATCAAGGAAGGAGTGAAATGGGTGGTGGGGTAAATGGAGGAAAAATCAATGTAGAGAAACTCTTTATCGATGTAAAGACACTTAGAATCAGGTTTGTCAAAACAAGAGGACTTTTAACATTAATGAATCTGAAGAACATATAATAATCACACAAATTTTAGATTATTAAATGAAATATGAATATCATCCAATTAAGGTTATATGCATGAAAATTAAAATGGACCTAACTTCACAAAATTTATTCCCCATTCCTCAATACCCTTTACAGAGTCATCAATCAACTATGAAGACTGGGTACTTGTGTGAGAAAGTAACTAGAACTATAGATTATTTTGAATTATCCTATCCCAATATACTATCGTAATACACCCTAATGGACCTTAGTTGTATGATGAGACCAAATGTGGAGTTTGAGATTTGATTGGAGATAAGATATATGCTATGAATCACATCTTTTCGTGTGATTTTGACTTATAGATTTTAGACTTTTCCTTTTTATCATTGCCTTTTATAAATGATTTGGATTTTTAACTTTTGATGGCTTGTTTTATTCCTCCTCAATATAGATTTAAAAAACCAAACATGGGTTCTAAAAATTAATATCATTTGAAAAATTTTGATTGGTAGCTAAGAACGAGGACTTAAAGAGCACGATGTTTAAGAATATTGTTTATTCATGTGAAATAAAAGTGATACCTTTAATTTGACCTTGTTTATCCAAAGTAGAATGAAAGGAATGTAAATTAAGGGAAATTTTTCATGAAACAATTTGAAATACTTCAAATCACAAAAAATTTGACACTATGAAAAGGGGTAAAATGATAAGTATGATTATTTATCATAAGAATGTATGTAAGTGTAGGGAAACAAGCTAACATAGTATGCTGTGTAACTTTTATATAAAAATAAGACAAAAATTGAGGTTGAGAATATGGGATCACAAACTTATAACCATGTCCAAAAATTTAAAAAATAACACCCAATTTGGTAAAAATGTTTAATATAATATGTATATTTTATGAGGATATCTTAGTCCTATCCATGGTCTTACACTGCAACTAATAAAAGACAAACCCAAGTGGGTAAAAAATGTGAGAAATGGTATTTGTTAGGAATTCATGGTCCTATCCATGTTATTAAAACTCAACTCACAAAATAAAAAAGAAAATGAAAAAACATTGTAAAATAACAAACTTATGATCAAAATGTAAAAATCATAAAACATCTATGTATGAAATAAAAAGGTATTCATGAAGAAAATCAGGTCCTATCCATGGTATTATAATGAAATTCATGAATTAAAGAAACTAAAGGACCAAAGGAAAGAACTAAAGTTTGCATATGATATAGACTGCTACAGAGGGTGATATCATTAGAGAAGTCCTACAAGAGGTTTTAGTAGGATAGTATATATAAGTATGAAATAATGGATATATTTAAGCAAAATATATCTTTAAAAAAATTTGCTTTAGTGGGTTCTTTGAAAATATGGCTTTCATTAGTTTATATATGATAAGTGCTAGGACCAAGAATGTATTTTAATAAATAAGGGACCCACCATTTTTGGGCATATTTTCCATTTTTGTCATGGTTTTAGTTTAATTTTAGGGCTATATCACCAACACTAAATGTGCAAAATTTGATCTTTTTATTATGTTGTTTGGTGATGTGAGCCTTGTATTGATGATTCTATTTAAAAGTAAATAAATGGTGTTATAAATAAGTTTTAAGGCATTAAGGTGATATTCATGTAATTATTCATCATGAATGATACCATGAAGAGATATACAAGATAAGATTGATTTGTAACCGTATACTAGTGAGAACGGTGATGTCCCAATAGAAGTACATATGCTAGTATGGTAAGCCCAAAGTTTAGGATATAAATGAATATTACAATTAGTATGAGTTTTTTGAATGGTATTTTGTAATACTTTATTAATAATTTTGCTAGTGGCTTCATCTTGGCTATTACACTATGGATTATAAGGTGTGGAAAATTTGTGGGAAATTTTAAATTTAGTACATAACTATTTCATGTCTCTATTTTTGAAATTACCACCAATATTAGAAATGATAGTATAGGAATCTCCAAAAAATATGATTTGGTTAGGGATAAATTTATAAATAGTGGTTCCCATGACATTAACAAGAGGCATGGCTTACACTCATTTGGTAAAATATTCAATAGCAACAATGATAAAAACATGACCATCTTGTGACTAAGGTAATTCACCAATAAAATATAATCCCCACATGGAGAATGGCCAAAGAGACTCCACTATTTGGAGCTCAACTAGTGGTTAGTGGATTAGATCATCATGAAGTTGTCAAAGATTACACATTTTGTAAAAATTGATAACATCCTTTTCTAAAGTAGGCCAAAAGTAACCTATATGTAAGCATTTACATATTGTAGAATGTCCACTATAGTTACCATTGAAAATGACCCCATTTTCTTGTTTGAAGAGAGTAGGAACCTCTTCTTGTATCACATAGAAAACTAGGGTACCTTTTTACTATGGTAATAAAGGGTGTTATGTTGAAATATAACTTAAAGGCTTGTTTATGCATTATAGTATTTTCTCAAGAATTTATGTGTGGATGGTAGGCTTGATATTAAGGAATTAGATTATATTTTTTTACCATGGCCTTTGTTTAATTGTGACATCCTTGATGTGACAAATGAGAGAATAATTTAGATGGATATAAGAAGGCAACTTTCTTATTTAGATAAAAAAAATGGGAATCATTAAGTAATTTAGAATCAACTATGGAATTTTGATCTCTTGGAATTAACTCAATGGTAAAATAAGCAAAATCTTTGGAATGTCTGGTATCCATTTAATGATATTCAAGTAATTTTTTTATTTTACATTTATAATCACCATTTACTTGGTAGAAAATAAGTTGTGAGTCACCCAAGGTGTATAGATATGGGATATCTAAATTGAGGGTTGATTTCATGCCTAATATTAGAGATTCATATTTCACCATGTTATTAGTGACATCAAAGGTTAATATTAATGTAAAGGGATGATCTTACCATTTGTGTTTTCTTGGAGGTCTATATTTCACCCTAGCTAGACAAGGGAGCATTCAGGTCCATTGCCCAAATCTAGCTCAACATGGGATTGGCCCCAAGCTATGGGTATCATATAATGGGTTCAAAACTCTAATATTTTTAATGAGGATAGCTCCTATGATGCATCATTGTAGCCCATTTACACTATTACTAAAGCCTAAAAATGACCAAGGAAAAGCGAGAGAGATAACTTGAAAAGGAAACCTAAGCTAACAATGGTGATGCACCTAAATGATGGTTGATCCACTCCATCTAATCTCATATTAAACACTAATGAGAGAAGAAAAAGGCTAGATATAGGAATCCAAGTATTTGTCATACATCAGTATTTCATGCAGAGATCCACCAAATGATCAAAAAATGAGGGAAGTGATGGAGAGGTATAATGCAAGACACTAACTAGTCAAAGTATCTACAAGATGGACTAGTAACTAGGTGACCTCAAGAGTTGACAAGGGAGAGGCTTCTACCACATACAAAAATCAAACTAACATGTACACACTATACCATAACAAGTAAATCTAAAACCATCTTGTATTGATCTCAAGAGTTTATAAGCTCAATCTTGGTAGAGTCTATTAATGCCCAAGATATGGAATAGATGGATCATTTTTTATGGTCAAAATCCTCTATATATAGTATAAAGGGAGAAAAAAGGAGATAGGAATAGCCATATGAGAGTGGAGAAAGGATCCTAGTCATCAAGACATGTGGTATAAGTTCATTGGTTATTTTCCTTATCCATGCCTTCTTCCAATCAGGATAAATCCTTATCAACAAGCTAACCTCCTTTTGTTCCAATAGTCTGCAAGCTCCTCTCATTGGCTAAGAGATCCATTAGAAGACAAGGGTTTATTTAGCATGATGACAAAGTCTATTGTAGAATAATTAATTCCCCAACTACCTTCATGACCACTAGTTGACCACCTTTGGACCCTAAGTGTACTTGAGTTGTTCATGATGATCAAATCCTCAAATCTTAAAACTAACAGAGCTATGCCATGAATAGTGGTTAGTACCTTTTTTTTTATGATAGAGTGACATGGATAGATAATACCCCTTACAATAATCACATATATTATCCATATCCATATCTAGATAAGGGGTCCATTGTATAGGAAAAAAATAATCTAAGATCATTGGTTTTCCTATAGTCATTATTAATGCAGACCTATAGATTGCATATCCTCTTTTAATCTTCTTTAGGTTTAAAAGACCTATTTTTTAATTTTAACATTCATATAAATTAATATATCATTATATAAAGGGATTATTTTTTACAAAAAATTCAAGCACAACCACAAAATTAACCTTGTGCCATGGATCTTTTAATTAGAGGTCTATAGCTAGCTTCAATAGTGGCCCTTTATGTTCTTTATACCTAACTACATCCTTATGTCCTTTTCATAGTGTTGGATCAAAATATAATGGTGGTAGGATAACCTTGAAAGACCTTTCTTTCCTTGGTTCAACCCTGGTCACATGTTTTACCTCTCAAAAAATTCCCTTAGTCTTTTAACTTTGAACCACACTCATTGATTTACTTTGTACATGATGCCAACAAGCCATTGATTTTATTGAGAGCCTAATGAGCTAATGACACTTGGGAAAATCTTAAATGTCTCCAAGATACACTGACCCCATTAATTCTAATTGATCCATTATATCATATTTTATGAATCAATATGATCCCTTAATGTAGATCTTCTAACTTTATGACCTTAAATCACACCATTAGATTGTAATGTATGAAGCAATATGAGCCTTCAATCTATCTAGGCCCACTTTACTTCTAGTTCTTCTACACCATTAGATCATTTTTACAATTGAGTTTTGATCATTGATCTATATTGGACCCTCCTTATTGTCAATAAACATGCAACATTGTATCTCTACTTAGTTGATCCACACTGTTAGTTTTTTCCCAACTTGTTGCCTTTTAAGGGTTTTAAACCTATAAACCTTTTAACTCATTTAATTCCAATTCAAACCATTATATCTATTTTATCAGTATGAAAACTCATGAATACCATTATATCTTGATCAATTTTAGACACTTTAAGGATTTTTGAATCCAAACAATAATTTTATGAAGCTCAAAATTGACACTTACACAAACATCTCATTCTACAAGTTTATCTTGTAACACTTAATTCTTGAGATAGAATGCTTGTGTAGATATGAAAGTTTCAAAGCATGTATCTCATATTAAGAACAATATGGAATTATAATATCTTGGACCATGAGGCTTTTTGAGGTGCATTTATAAAATTCATAATTGAGCTGGTCCATTCACTTATGGAAGATATCCTAATGATTATTTGGTCCTTCAAAATTACACATTTTATCTGTTGATCATTTCTTTAAGGTTTAAATGAATTTATAATGACTTTACAAGTTGGTTCATTCTATTGAATTCTCAAAACATATGATAACTTTCATGGTCTTCATCTATAATCTTAGACCTATTTCTTGAAGATCAGTTAGATCACACTTTAATCTTTCTTAAAGTGTTTCAAAAGCTTTGCAATAGCATTATCTTCTCCTCAAGTCTTTTGGTCTTTCTTTCCATAGTAAATCTACTTAGCTCTTCAAATATTGGTATGTGGGCCAAAAATGGACAACATCTTTGGTGACTTATAGGGGTTTCATGCCTATCTATGTAAGATAACCCAAACCATATTTCCATTTCTAGTCCAATGGGCATGGAGTATCCTTTCTAGTTCAACATATTGACCAAGATTTTGAATTGGTTACCAATCTTGCCCTAACCCCTTTTGAAACAAATAGAGATAAAAAGGAACAAAATAATAAAAGTTAAGTACATGCATGCACTTAGAGAAAAGAAAAAACAACTAGCCTACTAAGCAAATGTGCACAAAGGAACTTGGTTAAAATCATAAAAACTATTGTAATATGTAAAAAATTATAATTCATAAGTACTTTACACCTAGGTCAAATGGGAAAATCCTATCATCATTCACTTATGATAAAAGAGGATGGGAAATACCTTACTTTGGAGAGCTCATGATAGGTGATCTAAAATTTTTGGTTGTTGACTCCTTTAGCATACTCTATAATAGACAAAATGGGATAAACATGTCTCTAATATAGAAATATTAGTCCATTTCTTCAAATATTTCCCCAAATTGGATTATAGGGGTTCTTTCAACTTCCTCATATAATGGCCCAATTCCGTGCTATGAAATAAGCACATGTGGTCATTCCTTTGAATTGGTGCTTGGTTGATTATCTAGGCTTAGGTAGAGAATCTGTAAGTCATCCCAAAAGGTAGCTTCCTCTTGGTCATCTAAGACAATACCAACTCCAACACAATCCTTACTTTGCTTTCTCTGAATGGAGACATATGGTAGCTAATCAATCCACCTAAGGGAAAAATTTTCATGTTCTTATGGATCTGGATCTAACCATTCTTATTCACTCTTAAAGACATTAGTACTGCCCTTAATGGATAATTCATCTTGAGACTTGTGAGACTCTTCAACTTGATTATTAAGTTCTTATTCAAGCTCCAAATGAGGTATAGGCTATTTTAGAACCTCTACCTAGTGCATGAAATTATGGTACATCTACTACCATACTTCATCTTGATCCTGCTTTTCTTCTTCTTGCTCATTCATGACCTCTCCAACATAGTCAACTAATTGATTGACTATGTCAATATTTACACCTTGGTCATCTTCATCTTCAAACATACAAAAAGGAAGCTCTTAATACCAGTTAAAAACCTTTTTTCTCTTAGTTTCATCCTAAATACCCACTTATCAAATATGAAAGCATTATTACTACCTTCAGGCTATAATTCATCAAAACCATGCCAAGAAGTTTGATCAAAATCTGACTTATCCTGTTTAACATGAAGTGGACTACCCATCATGATATATTCATCATAGACACTAGATTTTTCCTCTTCAAGATCAAATTTGACTACAATATTCTCCTCAAATATTTGTAAAATAGGCTCTTTCTCTAAGAGGGAGATGGTGGGAGTGTGAAAATTTTCACCTTGTAGCTTAAGAGGGTGTCCTTCCAACTAGGGATCTTGAATATTATTTTAGGTGATTATTGGGGAAGAGAGATAGAGTCATTAATCTCTTATATGGAAAGCTTGTGGATCTGAGCTAACCCTTCTTTTTCTTAGATTGGCCCTTGGACTACCTTAGCTAACACTTCCTCTTATTTGTGCCCTCCTTAATTGATCTCCATGAGGAAAAGTGTAATAAATAACTACCTTCCTTTGACTTTGACTCTCTTCTTATTTCCTAATCTTAAAATATAGTTATTTTATTTGTATACCTATATTATGTTGAAAAATCCCCTCCTTAATGTGGTAAATGGCTTCATGAAGAAGACAAGTGGGATATTGAGTTTTAACAATAGCCTTCTCCACAATAGTGCCCTTCCTTCTTTGAAGGTTTTTCTTGGAATGAATTCTAAGAAGGGAAGGTTTGAGGTATTTCCACCTACTCCTCCTTCTCTTGAGGGATTATTGGAGAGGGTGGTTTTACAAGATCAATAATGACATAGTTAGGGTCATTGGTATAGGAGAAGATCCAAGATGGGATGGCTTGATATTCTTCAACTGAATGGTATTTAATGATTATATTGACCATTGATAGAGATGAGATTTCATAATATGGTCTAAGAGGCTATGTTTGAGCATGAATAAGAGTAAGAGAGGGTTATTGGGGGTTAGGGTTTGTTTCTCTCTATCTCAAAAATAGTTGATAGTCATTTACCCTCTTGGATTTGTTCTACCTAACCAAGTAGTCTTCTTGAAACCTCAAGCTTTGATCCTAAACATGAGCTTGGTGTTTAAGATTCTACTATTTCCTATAGTAATCTTATTCCCTATCAACCTATCTTAATTCATTTTTAATATCAAGCCATATATCTCTAAGGATCTTCTCTTGTTAACTAGGGAGAGGCAAACTTTGATAAGATTGATACATTATATTTTGAGGGCCACTTAGGGTGAAGCCATGAACATTGCTAATGTGATATGAAGGGTAAGGAATTAAGGAACCTATATTTTGATCAAATGGGGAATTATACATACCAAATGATGATGATTAGACACCTGGGATACTTATACCATTTAATGTTGATTTAGAGTCACCATTGGTGATAACTTACTTGCTTCCAAAAACTAATTAAAGGAAAGACATACCAAGATAGTCCCACTCTTTGAGACTTGGTTCCCATTGGGCATGATAGAACTATTAGAGGTCTAGATTGTACCCTATCTAGGCAATGGATCATTAAAATCCTCTACCCAAATCTAACTCAACATGGGACTAACCCTAGGCTATGGGTATCTTTTAATAGGGTCAGACCTCTAGCATTTTTACAAGGCTATCTCTTTTGATGTATCATTTTAGCCCATTTCCAATAATACTAAAACCTAATAATGACTAGGTAAAAAGGAGAGAGAGATAACTTGAAATGGAAACCTAAGATAACAATGGTGATGCAGTTAAATGATGTTTTATCCACTCCATTTGAGCTTTTATTAAATAGTAATGAGACAATCACAAGGCTAGATCCATGACTCCAAGTATCTATCATGCATCACTATTTCATGCAGAGGTCCACAAAATGATCAAAAGCTAAGGGAAGTGATGGAGACATCTAATGCAAGGCACACAAAAGTCAAATTATCCACATGTGATCCTTTGTAGAAAGATATATAACACTAAACATGACTCGGATAACAAGATGGACTAGTAAGTAGGTAGGATTAGGACTTTACAAGGGAGAGGCTTCTTCCATATATGAAAATCAAACTAATATGTACACACTATACATGAATAATTAAATATATAACCATCTTGTATTCATCTCGAGAGGTTACAAGCTCAATCTTGGAAGAGTCTAGTCATGCCCAAGAAAAAGAATAAATGGATCATTTTTAAAGCTCAAAAGCCTCTATATATAGCAAAAAAGGAGAAAAAAGGACATGGGAACATTTTTAGGATAATGGAGAAAGGATCCTAGTCATCAAGACATGTGGTAGAAGTTCATTTTTTCTTTTCTTTATGCATGCCTTATACCAATTAGGATCAATCCTTATCAATAAGCTCCTCTCATTGGTTGAGAGATCTAATTGAAGATAAGTGTTTATTTAACATGATTAAAAAGTTTGTTTCAGTAGAATCAATGCCCAAACTACCTTCCCAACCGCTAGTTCACCAACTTACAACCCAAAATCCACTTGAATTTCTCATGAGGATCAAATCCTTGAATCTTGAAATTGATAGAGCCATGATATGAATGGTGTTTAGTACCTTCTTTTTCAATGATAGAGCCATGTTGATAGATGAAACCCCTTGAATTAATCACATATCTACTCCATCTCCATACCCAAATCATAGGTCCATTATATAGGTAGAAACCCAATCTAAGATTATAGGTTTTCCTATAGTCATTATTGATGTAGACCTATAGATTGCATAGAATTTATTAATCTTCATTAGGTCTAAAAGACCTATTTTTTCCTTTTAACATCCATAGAAACTAAGATCTCATTACATATAGGCATCCTTTTTAAAAGAAAAGGCAAACATAACTATAAAATGAACCTATGTGCTATGGATCTTTGAACCAAAGGTTTATATTTAGCTTCAATGGTGACCCTTTATGTTATTTATACCTAATTGCATCATTGTGTACTTTTCATGGAATTGGATCAAGATTTAATGGTGGAAAGATGACCATATAAGACCTTGATTTCCCTATTTTAATCTTGGTCACATGTTTTATCTCTAATCAAAAGTCCCTTAGTATTTTGACTTTGAACCTCACTCATTGATTTTATTTGTATGAGATGCTTGTAAGCCATTGATTTTCTTGTCCTCCTATTGAGATAATGACACTTGGAAAAGTCTCACCTATCTCTGAGATATTCTAACCCTATTAATTGTACTCACTCCATTGGATCATATTATAAAAAGCAATTTGAGCCCTTGGTCTATATCTTCTGACTTATGACTTTAACTTACACCATTGGATCATAATGTACAAAACAAAATGAGCCTTCGATCTATCTAGGCCCACTTTCCTACTAGTTCCTATGCACCATTAGATAATTGGTATGATTCAACACTAATTTTTGGTCTAGATTGGACCCTCCCTATTAGTGAACATGCACCATTGGATCTCTACTGGGTTGATATGAACCATTAGATCTTGCCCAACTTGCATCTTTTTAAGGGTATTTAACCTAAGAACATTTTGACTCATTTAAATCTAGCACAAATCATTAGATCTATGTTGTCAATCTACAAGCTCACATGGAACATTATATCTTAATCAATTTAAAACCCTTTAAGTATTTTTGAATCTAAATGATCATTTTATGAAGCTCAAAACTGACACTTGTAAAAACATCTCATTCTGCAAGTCTATCTTTAAACACTTAGATCTTGAGATAAAAAGCTCACATGGATATGAATTTTATAGATCATGTCCTTGGTACAAAGAACAATATGGCACTACAATATCTTATCTCATAAGGATTTTTGAGGTTCATTTATGAAATGCACAAGTGAGCTAGACCATTTACATATGGAAGACATCTTAGTGATGGTTTGGTCCTTAAAACTTGCATAGTTCATCTTTTGATCATTCCTTCAAGGTTCTAATGAATTTATAAGGCTTGTACAAACTAGTTCATACTCTTGAATACTCAAAACATAAGAAAAAATGCATGGTATTCATATACAATATTAGACCTATTTATTGAATATTAATTAGATCACACTTTAAGATTGTTTAAAGTCTTTCAAAAGCTTTACAATAGCATGATCTTCTCCTCAAGTAATTTTGTCCTTCTTTCCATAGTAACTTTTCTCAAATCTTTAAAACTTGGTATGTGGGCTAAAAATGTCCAATAGGTTTGTTAAAATATAACTTTCCCTAGCTCCTTAGAGGCATTTAGAACCATCAAAGTTGAGTGTCTAGGTGTCTTTATGTAAATCAGTGGTAACTCCAAGGAGCTCTTTGATAACTACTTTGGATTTATTAGTATTGGAAATTATATTGGCATCTTCTTGATTATTTACTTATAAATCAACAATGAATTTATGTAAATAATCTTTAAGGGAGCTAGCCTAGTTAAGACATTTAATATAAAGAATATTATCATCAAGGAGATTATTTTGAAGGTGATTTGTATATGGTATAGTTGATTTCATAATTTGGTGAACTATGAATTTCCCTTTGACAAATTTTTGTGTGATAATTCAAAGGTCAAATTCTATCAAGAATACCATCCATTTGCCAATTTTATCTCTAGATATAAATGATTTGAATAAGAATTGATGCATTGGATCATAGTGGATGATGACATAAGTGGTTTTATAAAGCATATAGTGACATATCTTTTCATTTACAAAATAGCTATCAAGGCAATTCTACATTAATATAATGTTTTTTGTGGTTAATGAGGCCTTGACTAATATAGTAAATGACATACTCTCTATTGGTAACATCTTGTTTGGAAAGCATTTACCTAACTAATATGGGGGTAGATGAGGTATATTAGATTAAAGGATGGTCTTTTTAAGTTGGTCTAAGAGTGGGAGGATGGAGCAAATATTCTTTCATGTTATCAAAATATTTTTGGCAAGAATTTTTCCCTTCTATATCATTACCTTTTTTTAGAAGGGAATTAATAGAGTAGATATGATAAGGAATTTTTTGGAGTGAACTGTTAAATTGACCTAAGATTTCTAAGGCAAGTGTCAATTTAAAGAATGGAGTGAGGAATGGCCATGTTGACTATAGCTTTTATTTTGTCTGGATTGACATCAATGCTTTTAAGAGAGACCAAGAATCCTAAAATTTTACTAGATGTGACTCCAAATACACACTTGTATGGGTTTAGTCTAACTTTGTATTTAATTAGTTGATTAAAAATGATATCTAGATTAATGAGGTGCATTGTTTGACTTATATATTTGGAAATGAGGTCATCGACATATTTTTCTACTATATTGTGTATAAGATCATGGAAAATGTGAGTCATTTCATGTTGATAGGTGGATATAACATTTTTAATATTGGAAGGAATATTGATTTAATAATAGCTTCCTCATTTTATCTTAAACATTATTCTATGTTGGTCTTTAGGGGCCATGTAATTTGAGTATAGCTTGAATTTTTTTCCATAAGTGATAACATTTCATATCTAGTAGTAGAATTTATGATAATATCTATTGAAGGTAATGTGAAATTATCTTTTTGACATCCAAGGTTAATATTGTGAAAATCAATGCATATAAAAATTACCATGGTGATTTTTTTATGAAAAAATTTAATGTTTTATACCCATTTATAATAGTCTATAGGTTTGACGAAATTGGAATCCAAAATTTTAATAAATTCTTTATGAAATATGGTGTAAATTTTGAGTGGAAATTTTTATTGTTATTTTCTAATAGGTTTTGCATATGGGTAGGTGATGATGTTTTGTATAACAATACTATGTTTAATACTTGACATATAATCAAATGACAAATCAAAGGTTTCATGATAATTATCAAAGAATAAGATAAATTTATCATGATCTATTGACATGAGTTCTTTAGAGATAATGATGTGTCTAGGACATGATGGTGCACCATATTCAATTCTTGTTATTTTTCTAATGAACATATCATTTACATATTATAAATGGTATGGAGAATTAGAAGAGAATAAAAAGGATTTGTTTTAGGATCCAAACTAGAAACTAATATATTAAAACAAGGATATTTTTATTTGGAGTTTCTAAGTTTATGATGTTTTTATGGAAGTTGAGGTTTTTTATCATGGAGTAACTCAAGTATTGTTGCATCACTAATGATCATGGGTAAGGGTCCATAGTATTCCATGTATATTTCAAGATCAATTATTTTATTACCATGGACATCATATTCAGAATGTATTTCTCATATATTTGTGGCTTTAACATTGAGGGTAATTTCAAGTGCAGGTGGCATTATAAGTTGAGGTTGAGTGGAGTCAATTAGATTGGTATAGGTGTGTTATCTTGTATTTAAGATGGAGGTTCTATTTAATTGAGGTGTATAGCCTCATTGGTATCTATAGGATCATGATAAGGAATAAAAGTTGGTAGGTTGATGGGTGGTGTATAAGGTATAAAAGGTTCAAAAATTTATGAATTTTCTAGAGTTGATATTTTTTCAACTACCCAGGGGTATTAATAAGTGGAGTATTAATGCGAGATACATGATCTTTAGGTTATGATTAAATAACATTTGATATATGAATGACATGGACATCAGAGTTTAAGTAATGTATTTTGGCTAATGTTTGATGATAGCGTTATGAATCCAATTTTTGTGATTGAGCTTGAGCCATGATATAATTATCATCATAGGTGTTGGAAATAGTGTATGCATTTATATCTAATTATCATCATAGGCATGGGAAATAGTTAATGCATTTGTATCTAAGGGAGAATCAGAAGTAGATGCACCTAGTTCACTAAATTTTTTGGGAGACATTTATAAAGGATATTTAAATAATCTCACCACTCTATATTCATTACATGTGAAATCATCTTCTATGTAATAAGATTCACATACATTACATGGAGGACTAATTTAAATGATTTCATAAAATAGAGGGATGGTATAATCATGTGGAATCAAAGGAGGAAGCCAATCCAAAATGTAATGAGGCAACTTAGTGTTATTACAATTGTTTTTACATCAATTTAGTTTATAATTATTGTAATCATCAAGAGTGACCTGTAAATATGGATTCATGTTAACAAAATTAGGTAGAAGTGCACTATTAATTCATGGAATGGTTGGAATTCGATATTGAGATTTAGGGTTTGGTAGTTAGATACTCCATGGATTAGGATCAGCCTCATGCTTATAATGTTTTTCCATTATAGATGAATTTGATACATTAACTACAAGAGGGAGAAATAACCCTTGTATGATGTGTCCATGGGCTACCTAGGAGTATATTGTAAGATAGTGGTAAGTAAAGGACCATGAGTTTGGTATGTATGGTCTTGGGTCCAATAGTGAGAGGGAGACAAATACAACCAAGTGGTTTTTGATTTATCATTCTAAGGTTCAAAAAATTATGAATTTTCTAGAGTTGATATTTTTTCAACTACCCAGGGGTATTAATAAGTGGAGGATTAATGCAAGATACATGATCTTTAGGTTATGCTTAAATAATATTTGATATATGAATGACATGGACATTAGAGTTTAAGTAATGTATTTTGGCTAATGTTTGATGATAGTGTTATGAATCCAAGTTTTGTGATTGAGCTTGAGCCATGATATAATTCTCATCATAGGTGTTGGAAATAGTGTATGTATTTATATCTAATTATCATCATAGGCATGGGAAATAGTGAATGCATTTGTATCTAAGGGAGAATCAGAAGTAGATGCACCTACCTCACTAAATTTTTTGGGAGACATTTATAAAGGATATTTAAATAATCTCACCACTCTATATTAATTACATGTGAAATCATCTTCTATGTAATAAGATTCACATACATTACATGGAGGACTAATTTCAATGATTTCATAAAATAGGGGGATGGTATAATCATGTGGAATCAAAGAAGGAAGCCAATCCAAAATGTAATGAGGTAACTTAGTGTTATTAGATTCCTAGTTGTGTAGGGAGATCATTGATCTCAAGAGAAAAGCAGAAACTTTGGAAGATTCTCTGAAAGCTGCTTGGAACAAAGTAAACAACATGGAAAATTAGTTAAGCGAGATCCCTGTCAAGCTCAAAGCTTACGAAAACAACCTCTGAGAACTAATAAGGGACAACAAAAAGAAAATGGAGGAAGTAACGTCCAACATTTGTGCAACTGCTATCAATATAGGTAAACGAGCCAATGAGGAGACCAAAGCACTAGAGGGTCCTAAAAAAAGGACAAGGCAAAGTTCCAAAAAGAAAGATACACAAAAAGGAGCTTCGCTAGAGGTTACCACCCAGGAAACTGCTTTGAAAGGAAAAGAAGCCATGAACTTGATACTGGAACTAGATGAATAATCTGGTCCTTCTTGTTGGTTAAGAAACTGGTACTGATCTTTGTTCTCCTTTTGTTAGCTTTTGTTTGTTGTACTTCTAAACTTCTGTTTGTGGGTTTTGACCGGATGTGTCTCTTATGGTTTCAGGACCATTTAAATCTTGTTTTTGCTACCTCACTATAGTGTTTTTTAGGTGTTGCCTGTGGGCTTAGTTGTTCTTATTTTGCTCTCTGTAAAAGGGTTTCGGGGCCCCTTCAAAACCTGCTTTTACCTCAATCTAAAACTTAGTGTTATTACAAGTGTTTTTAAATCAATTTAGTTTATAATTATTATAATCATCAAGAGTGACCTATAAATATGGATTCATGTTAACAAAATTAGGTAGAAGTGCACTATTAATTCATGGGATGGTTGGAATTTGATATTGAGATTTAGGGTTTAGTAGTTAGATACTCCATGGATTAGGATCAGCCTCATGTTTATAATGTTTTTCCATTATAGATGAATTTGATACATTAACTACAAGAAGGAGAAATATCCCTTGTATGATGTGTCCATGGGCTACCTAGGAGTATATTGTAAGATAGTGGTAAGTAAAGGACCATGAGTTTGGTATGTATGGTCTTGGGTCCAATAGTGAGAGGGAGCCAAATACAACCAAGTGGTTTTTGATTTATCATTATAAGGTTCAAAATTTATGAATTTTCTAGAGTTGATATTTTTTCAACTACCCAGGGGTATTAATAAGTGGAGGATTAATGCGAGATACATGATCTTTAGGTTATGCTTAAATAACATTTGATATATGAATGACATGGACATCAGAGTTTAAGTAATGTATTTTGGCTAATGTTTGATGATAGTGTTATGAATCCAAGTTTTGTGATTGAGCTTGAGCCATGATATAATTCTCATCATAGGTGTTGGAAATAGTGTATGCATTTATATCTAATTATCATCATAGGCATGGGAAATAGTGAATGCATTTGTATCTAAGGGAGAATCAGAAGTAGATGGACCTAGCTCACTAAATTTTTTGGGAGGCATTTATAAAGGATATTTAAATAATCTCACCACTCTATATTCATTACATGTGAAATCATCTTCCATGTAATAAGATTCACATACATTACATGGAGGACTAATTTCAATGATTTCATAAAATAGAGGGATGGTATAATCATGTGGAAACAAAGGAGGAAGCCAATCCAAAATGTAATGAGGCAACTTAGAGTTATTACAAGTGTTTTTAAATCAATTTAGTTTATAATTATTGTAATCATCAAGAGTGACCTGTAAATATGGATTCATGTTAACAAAATTAGGTAGAAGTGCACTATTAATTCATGGAATGGTTGGAATTCGATATTGAGATTTAGAGTTTAATAGTTAGATACTCCATGGATTAGGATCAGCCTCATGTTTATAATTTTTTTCCATTATAGATGAATTTGATACATTAACTACATGAGGGAGAAATATCCCTTGTATGATGTGTCCATGGGCTACCTAGGAGTATATTGTAAGATAGTGGTAAGTAAAGGACCATGAGTTTGGTATGTATGGTCTTGGGTCCAATAGTGAGAGGGAGCCAAATACAACCAAGTGGTTTTTGATTTATCATTCTTCATTTGTTTCAAAACGTATGGTAGTGGTAGTGGTGTCTTTGAGAAGTTATTCATCAAGTGAAGATTTTTTAGGTTTAGTGATATGATATTTGTGGGTGGGATTTTATTAATAATTAACTTTATTTGCATTCACATATTGAGAATTGGTATAATATTGGTCATAATTAGCATCAATTTTGCTTATATCTATGTTTGGGTGTTGTGGGTTGGAAGTAGAAAACATTTTTGGATGTTTAGAGGATGAAGGCTTGAAAACTTGTTTCTTTTGAGATCCATTAATATAATCATGATAATGTATTTTGATCATAGCATAATGATTGAGTGTATTTCATAGCATAAAAAACCATTGAATTTGGTAAGTCCACAAGATGTTTCATGAGAATGACCCACATCATCATGATACCAAAAAAAAATTTAGGATCATAACATGTAGGTGGATTATTAGTGTAAGTGAAAGGTTTAGAAGGATATAATAATTACTTCATTTGTTGAATAATTAATGGTGCATGGGAAGTATGGGGGTTATCCACTTTGGTTGCTCCTAGTTTTGTTTGAGTAAGATTGATAATTATCAAATTAGTAGAGTTTTGGAAATATCCCTTGATGGTTTTATGGTTGGTCTCAAATTGTTTCATAAGAAAGTCTTGTCTTTTAGCTTGATCAATGGCATCATTTAGAGTTTGGGAAGAAAAAGTTTAAAACTTATATTGAAGGGAAGGTGTTAAGATAGTTATAAATAGTTTAAATAAGTTATTAGTCATGTTATGATTGGACTTGTGAGCCAAATATTTCCATTATTTAATGAAGTCATGAACTTATTCAGAAGAGGATTGTTTATCATTGATAAAATGGCTAAGATAATTTTTAGGAAGATCATTATGTTGAAATTATTTTACTATAGGATTGAAAAAATCCTCAAATTTTCATATGGAATGTTAATGGAGTTTATTATACCATTATAATACTCTCCAGTGAATGTCTTGACTAGAATTTTTATAGTGGAAAAGATATTGGTTTGAATCCACTCTTTGTAAAAAGTACCAATTGTTGTAAGGAAGGATGCAAGGTATTTAGTGCCATCATATTTGATAGTTGGGAGATATTTCCAATATCAATAGAAATAATGAAGGAGGCTAAAAGTTTATTTTAAATATTTTGGAGTATCTTGTTATTCATAGGGGTTCATGGAACTATATTTATCATGGCATCTATAATAGGTGGAAGGATAATATTTTGGTTATGTTGAGGTAGGAGAATAGGAGGTTGATTAGCCATGTTTAACAAAAGACGTTACATTTCCATCATTTGAAAAGTATTATATGTTTTCATAATATTTATTTCTTTCACTATTTCTACAATAATTTTAGAGGTGTCAATTGGTGGATTGGGTTATTAGTGTTTAAAGGTGGATTATTAGGATTGGTAGGAGGAAATATTCCTAAATCAATATTAAGGTATGGGTTTTTGGATGGAGGATTGCTAGGTGGTGGGTTGTTGGTTTTTAAAATATTTCATATATGGTTATTAGTTAAATTTATTATAATTTCCTCTATATTATAATAAGGTGATTTAGAGAGAGAATTGTCTTAATAAGTTTGAAATGGATCTGATCCATTAATTTCATCAATTGGGGTAATTTGGACCATATTTTAGTCTAGGGATGAAAGGTGAGAGAAAGAGCACCAAGAGTGAGTATCCTTTTAGGTAAAAAAGATAAAAAGGAAATAATATACCATATATCATATAAATAGATTAAGGTTATCCAAAAAGATTATAATAGGGGATTTAATGATGTATGGAATGAGAATCTAAGACCAAAGGTAAAAGGTGAAAAATAAGAGTAAAGTTGACTAGATACATAACTAGATTGGCTAAGTAAGATCTCAGAGAAAATAAATAAATAAACTAAGAGGTAAAGAATAAATCAATTCAATTGAGTTTGGAAGGAAGACCAATAAAAAAATCTAGGAAAGGACAAAATTGATTCAATTGATTGTATTCTATTGAAAAGAACTAGAGACCATCCTATGAGAGACTATATAAAATATAATGACTATGTTTTATGGAAGATAAATATTGTATAAGACATAATCAAAAGGCTATACTATGTTTTAAGGGTAAATATAGGTTTTGATAGATATGAATCTAGATGATCTAGTGTTATTTTTTATAAAAATTAAATAAACATATAACCAATGGGGTCTAACTAGTCGATCCAATTATGGCACATAGTATAAAATTTGTACCAATGTTTATAAATAAAAGTTTTGTAATACAACATATAATTATCAAAGAGCAAGTAGAAAAAATATAAATGCTAATCTATGTTGTCATTCATGAACATTTTAGTTACATTTTTATAAATAGATGTGATGGGGAGTTAGTTTTATAAAGGAAAGAAAATAAATATAAGGATGGTTTCATGTAGTTAAAAAAAATGGATATGTATTGGTGATTTTATTAGTTTGGTATTGGGGCCTATCCACTTACTTCATAATCCCTTAGTGATATGTGTGTTAGGTGCTTTTCCAATACATACCATCAACCATTTATTTATACTCGACCAAAAACCTGAGTCAACTTCCCCTTTGGTGATGAAATCCAAGTAGATTGACCTTGGGTAGAATTTGTTTAATGTTTTTTTATATTATGTGTTTTGTAAGTGTGGGAATAAAAGAAAAATAGTGTGAATAAACTAGTAAATTAAAACTTCATATTTAATCTATATGTGCTAATATAATCAATAAAGCATCAAAATGAAAGATGAGTTAATTACTAATAATATGAGTTAATTCATTTGGTTGAAGAGTATAGGGTTAGTTTAGTTAACCAAGTATGCAAATATTAAAAAACAAAATTAACAAGGTTGATTCTATCTATTGAAGCAAGGGCCAAAGAAACATAGTCAAACAAATCGATGGAGTGTCCTATAAAGAAGCAAGCTATAGAAATGAGGTGATCCAGTCGATTGAGTTCACTATAGGGTTACAATTTTATAAACTAAAAAATATGAAAAACATGATTGTAATCAAGAAAATAAACAAATTAGATGGTGAGAATGAACATGATGTTTTTAAATATATTGAATTTTTTTATTTTTTATATTGTGTCATCTAGATGAAGATTTTTAACCTACTAATAAAGTCAACTAGGTTGACTAAGTCTCTTAAGAAAGAATTAATCTATAGAAATGAGTTGATCCATTCAACTGAGTTCACTATAGGGTTACAATTTTATATATTGGAATATGAAAAACATGAATGTAATGAAGAAAATAAATGACTGAGATGGTGAGAATGAACTTGATGATTTTAAAGATGTTGAAATTGTTGTTTTTTATATTGTTTCATCCAAATGAGTATTTTTCACCTGATAATATGTGAAGAATCTAATTGACTAAAGTGTATTGATCCATTTATATATGGTTGAATATGAACTACACAAATAAAAATAGAGTTCATTAGATCAACTATGTGTTAAAACTACACATAGAATGTTAATCCAAGTTGATAGATTTGATCCAATGATGTAAAAATGAAATAAATATTAAATGATAATAGATGAAGGCATAAAAAAAACCTACAAGGTTAGTTCATGTTAGTTTCTATAGAATATATGACAAGGAAAAGTGAAGCTGATTTGTAAATCAATCCTTAGTCAAAGAAGATAAATCACACTAATCCTTTTGATTATTGGTAAATTTAGACAATCAGGGTCATAACCAATATGGATATGTTAGGCATAACTATGGGTTCTATTAAAACATAATATCATTGGAGAGAGTTGCAAATTCTCTAGTTAATTATTACCCCACAATAACCCTAGCTAAGTCATATGGTTTCTAACAATGTAAATGATAAAGTAGATTAAATCTAATCTAGTTGTCACCAAACCATGTAGCATAAATGGTGATAATAAAAATAAAAGTTAACACTCAAAGAAAAACTTTATTCAAGTTCATATAGATGCAATCCTAATTCATTGAGATGGAAACACATTCACAAATCATTACATATATTACTTCTATCTACCACAATAGAGTAATAAGAGTTAGGAATACTTACCTTGAAGATGAACCCATTGAGGCTCAATCTCTCCCTAGGCCAATGGTGATTTTCAAGAGATTGTTTTGGTTTGTAAGGATGAAAACTATAGGACATCTCTAGACTATATGGATTCTCTTATGCATCCAATACTTTTACACAAAACAAGATTCTTATCTCCAAGTGTAAACCTCAAGCAATGACTCCTCAAGTATAATGGTGGAAGATCATATTATAAGGAAGCACAAATGAATGATTATCTCTATATCTCTATAATTAAAATGGAAAAAAGAATGTGTTTATATATATGGATCTAACCCTAAACAATTCTAAAGTTTTAGCTAAGACAACCAACTTAGTTGACCTAGTTCTTTAAAAAATAAATCAGTTAGGTCTTGGACTATGTTGGTTGGGTTGGCTTAGTCCCATAACATGCTCATTTTTAAGAATAGATTCAACCTATTCAACTATGTTTGGTGGATGATAATAAGAGGTTTTTGCTTAGGGTGTCAAAGCTTATGGAAATGTATAGGAGAGGCTTGTGTTGGTTTTAAGTGGTGGTATAGGTAATAATAATCTTGAAAAGCATCAATGGTCCACTAACCCATTTCCTAGTACACCCTTTAATGTGTGAAATTAGAGATATTAAGACTCTATGGGTTATTTCAAGAGATAAAACATTATTAATTGATAAAGCTTAAAAATATTGTGTATACATGAAGCACTCAAAGAATAGCCCATGATAGTATTTTCCAAGTTATAAACTAGATCATTGCATTTATTTTTATGTAGTATATTTCAACATTATGCACATGTAATATAACACATAAGGGAGATTTAAATAATTTTGAGTTTCTCATTTGAGTAGTATTTATATAGGTAGTGTTCATTGATAGAGGGGTCCTTGAGGTTGACTCAACACTACGATCCCACTAACCCATTGTTGGTAGGGTATAAATACCTATGATGAAGAGATAGGATTTCATCCATATGTATTCATTGAAAACATGTGCATGTGAATAAAATAAATCAAAAAAAGGGTGATAAAAAAATAAAATTCTATAATTGGTTACATTTCAATATAATTAATATTATGTACAAGATAGTTGTATTAAGATCAAAACATAAGTAGTGACATAAGTGTCCACAAGGTGGCACAAGTGTACAAACCTATATAAAAATATTTCAATATTTTCCCTACCTATTTCCACTTATGTAATTCTCATCTTTTTCTTCACATTTGTATGAAATCTAAGCATTGTATCTTCTTCATGTTTGTGTAATCAAAAATTATTCTGAGTGTACTTTTAATATTTAGCATAGCTCATCACTTAAATTAAAAATATTCATGTATTCAAGTTTTACATTAATTTCACACTCTATAATAGGTATATTCATCCTTATTCATAGGCTATTACACCCCTTAACCCTCCATACCTTCAAAACAATTTTAAACATTTGGTCATCCTAACCTTTGTGTCTTCTCATAAAACTCCTAACTTGCTCTAGGGTTTTCAACCTCCTAAGTTTTATGCTTGTTTTAATTTTTCACATTTTTTATATCATTTGTAAATAGCCTAGGCATATTCTTACATTAGGTGGTTTTATTATTAAATATCTTGAGCTACCCTTTTGGCTACTTAAAATGTCTCAAGCCAATACTATGCCAAGTTCTTTTAATAATGAAAGCGTCCTTAATGAAAATGAGCCCAATACTAAAAAAAATGTCATAGATTTTAATCTAATCATGAAGATAATGAAACACATGAGCATAATGAAAATGACCAAATTGACCAAGAACAAGCTAAATCCACTATATTATTTTAAGAGTGTATTCATGAAAATCCTACAGATCACAAGATCATAAATACTATATTATAAACTCAAAAAGTAAAATATGTTAATGAAAAACCATTGATATCTACCAATATAAATATTTGGACTACTATATATGCCTATAAAACATCCCTTCTCATTTCCCTCCCCTTGAGCATAGCATTGCCTATTACATCTAGTGGGAGCACAAGATATGAATTTAAATCATTATTCCTCAAAAGTAAAAAAACTAGTATTACATATTCTATACTAACAATTAATACTTCAACCCAATTACTATTTTCAATTCCTATATTAACTTAAACCATGTTCACATCCCATTTGGTGGCTTCTCAAAGCTCAAGTCTAAATTTTAATGGGTGTAATATATAAACTCTTCTCCAAGTTAAAAAAACATTGGAAGCTAAAGTTACCAACATTAAATAAATGCTTTGAAATAAACTCATGAAATTTATTCACAAGATGTATTACATCTCTAACACCTAAGATATCTTAACACCCTTTTTAAACTAGTTTTCGTGAACCCATGTTCACATTTTATAATGGAAACGGTGATCTTGAACAAAATCTCTAATATTTATATACAACATGAATTTATTATCCTTTAAAAGATAAATTTTTTATCAAATTATTTATAAAGATCCTAAAGGACTATGCTTTAAGATGGTTATATGGCTTACCAATCCAATCAGTGAAAGTATTCAAACCCCTAGCAGATTAGTTTCTATTGAATTTATTCATCAACATCACTAAAAAATATCATATTCACAACTTGATAAAATCAAACAAGGAACCAATGAACTTATTAATTAATATTTCTTGATATTAAAAAATAATTTTGACCAAAATGACAAATCCAATTACAAATAAAGAGCTTCAAGACTTCTATAAGCAAAGTTTGTTTACCCCATTACATGAGTCAATTATTTTTAATAAATTAAAATATTTTGATGAATTATACAATATTTTTTGGGATCATGAAATGAAAATTAATTCCTTGAACAAGCTTAAGTATGTAGAAAACACATCAACTATATCTTCTACCAAGTTTCATATATCAAACTGAGCTACAATGTAAAACCTAAAAAACCTAAAATAAAAAAAAACACAATAGTTAATGTAGTGTCACAATAACCTAATTATCTCATATTATATAATTCACCTAAATGATAAGTTACACAATTAATTCAGTCTTTATCTTGAATACTTAAGAATCTTGTGGAGTGTAATCTCATCTCTCTCCCTCCTCCCATAGAGGTTGATATGAATCAACCTTCACCAAAAGTATATGATGCTAATGTATATTGTTAATATTAATAATGCTTTGGGAATCATACAAATATATTTTATACCTTGAAACATAATATACAAGACCTTTTTGATAACTAGTAGAATACTTTTGATGATCCTCCAAAGGATTTAGGGTCACAACCTAGTAACCATCAAAACCAAAATATTTTTAGATATCCATTTCGAGATCATTTTAATAAATATCTAGAAGAAAAAATGGCATATAATTCACATCCTCCTCCATCACATTATGGTCACCCATTAAATGGGAGTATTTTCACTTATACACGGACAATACCTCATATGGTTTAGAGACCTTCTATTCTGTTTGATGATAGTGAAATTTTAGAGGATGTCTCAGTTCTTCAATCATTATTTATTCAAGTACACTTTGATCATTAGCCTATACATTGTTTTATGATCAATAATAGTGATAGTGATAATTTATGTGTATAATTACATTACTTACACATTTGGGATATACAAATGATAATTTATACCATTTGACAAAAATGGGCAAAAAAATTGATGGGACATCATAACACATTATTAGTGAGATTGGTTTACCTTTACAAGTTGTTCAACACGTGTGGTTAATAACTTATTTAGCTATAAAAAATATGGAAGTTTTTGATATGTATTCAGATGATCTTGGATACATAAACTCTATGAAGTATCTTTCATAATGGATGGCTGTAATAAATACATTCATACCAATAAGGTAGCCACAATTTCTATAATTTCATATGAACATCCATTTCAATAAGAGAAGTTTATTCCCAAATAGATAATTATACAATCTTTGAAAGTTAATCATCTAAAAAAGGGCAAGCACTAGGTAATCCCTTTTCTTATACAAACCATATGTGAGAGACAATTTTACTAGAGATACAAAATGAATTATATAGAATACTCATCTAAAAATACATTATCCATCCTATTACTAATATAAATTAAACATGATTTAATTACAATTACACCCAAGAAACAATAAAAAACTAAATAATGGGTTTCACCAAGACCTAATCCTTATATTATGTATGCATGTCCAAAAACTCCTATGAGATACAAATATTACCACATATTCTACACTTATAAATGTGACACCTTTACATGCTCCATGGTAGTATCACTAGTTTGATGTACAATGTTTTGAGTTTGGATATACCAATGAGCATCCCTTAGAAGGAAATTTGATCCATATTCCAAATGATAGCATTGGTTATTCTATTACACATGTAAAATGTGAGGAAGAACATGCCACATTTTCTACATATCTACCCATGATTTAAATAATATAAATGATATAACTTAATATTTCAAAAATACACAGATCCAAACAATACCAACCAAAATTAAAACATTCAAAACTCCAAAAATATATTTAGTGTGTACTTATATTATTATCTCCTTGGAATCTATGTTGTTAGTTACATATTAGTAGATGGAATATCAATATTTACTATATACACATGTGTTTCACACATCTTTTAAGTATGATTCATTTATATATAGATATATATTTATGCACTTTGGATGTTGTGGGCATCCACCTCTATGATCATGATACATCAAGGTTATATTTGGATGTTGGGGGTATCTACCTCTATGATCATGATACATATAGGTTTTGTTATTATATGGTCACTTTAAATTATCATGTTTGAGCTCATATATGTACTTAAACATGCCTTTATCCTTGATTATACCTTTTCATAGTGTATTTAATATGGTATGTACTTAATGTTGTTTGTTAACACATATATTTAGGGACTAGTATGTTATGTCTCTATTAGTTACACTTTTATTTATGTACTTCATTGAGTGTTTTGATTTTCTATTATCTTATTTTTTTAAACATTTGAATATGTTACATTGTTTTTGGCCCTTGTGCCTTTGTTTTTTTCTTTTAAATTTGAATAATTTATTTATTATTTTATGTTGACATTTGAATATGTCATTTCTTGATTTATTAACTTTGACTATGTCATGTCCGTTAGATTATGTGGCATTTAAACATGACCCTTATTGACAATCTCATTGGACCATTATATTTTGATATTTTTTAGTACTTTTGTGTGTGTGTGTGTGTGTTTAATTTCTTGTTAAGATTGTACTATTACTATCTAGACATTGCCATAGTTAACATCATGCATCTTAGAAATTTGTGTGATCACATTCATCATGATTAAATGATATATATACCTAGACATGTTCCCTATATATGCTATATGGTAAATTCATAGTTTACATGGTTATCATACACTTTTAAGGTAAGATAACTACCAGTTGATACTTCTATTGCCTCAAATGGTGGAATATTAGTGGGGGAATGCCATGGATCCATGACTTCCACATTAATTCACAAATTTATATCGTAGTGGGGTCATGCTTTCGAAACATATTCTCCACATATTTGTCACATTTTTAGATTAAATGGGGGAATGTTTTGGAAGCATGCTCTCTACACATATTTAGTATACAACATATCAATATTTTAGTGGGGGAATGTTTTGGAAACATGTTCTCCACATTGGAATTTATATCAGGTTTTAAAGTTTTTCCATATATAATGGGGGCATGCTATGGTAACATGCCCTCCACACTTGTTCAAAATTGAAAAAATGTCCAAATTACATAGAGTTTTGATTTAGATACATAATTATGGTAGAAATTTATTCATTGGTACTATTGTTATACATAACTTAATAATGAGACATATCTAAAAGATTAGTTTTAGATTTAAAATACTCCTACAAAATGCCATCACCCACCAAGTTGGAATTTTATGGACTATATTGAGCTAATATACTATAGTAGTTGGTTCCTTTTTATCATTGAGGTGATTAAATCACCCAATATTTCTAAGTTTATGGGTTGGACTTAATTGCATCAACTAGCCTCAATATTTTGATAGTGTGAGTTGACTTGGTTCACTCACACTCATCTAGTTATAGGTATGAATGGGTTACATGATTAATCAAGTCTTAATTACCAGGTGGAAATCCACCTTTTATCCAAAGTTGGGGCATGTTACATCGTGTGTGTGTGTGTGTGTGTGTGTGTGTGTGTGTGTGTGTGTGTGTGTGTGTGTGTGTGTGTGTGTGCACTTTCCAAATTTAAGGTTGTCCCAATCTCAATTTCAATGATTCATAATAATACATCTTGAAAATGAAATTTACAAAAGGCAAGATAGTTGCATCGATACATAGGTGTACTCCTTAACCTTTATCTCTTTCAAATTAAATCATTTAAATAATTTTAATTTAATATTATATGCACTGATTATATAATGTAACATTATCTTGATTATAGGTTAGTTACCAACAAAGTATTTTAGTTGGGCTCATGTAGAGGTAAGGTGTGTTATACACACTCATGTATGCATTTATTCTCCTTTAAAATAACATTTCATTACTATATGGGTCAAAATTTAGATGATATTTATGAATTATATATAACCTTAGTCTTATACACTTGGAAAATATATACCTTGGTTGTTCTTATTAGGTTTAGACTTTTCCTACTTTTGTGAGTCTCAAATTTACTATCTTTCTATGCTCATTCCCTATCTCTTAGTACTAAACATTATCATTAGGATGACCCAAACCTTAAATCTTACTCATTATGTTATAAACCTACTTATCTTACACCTTTATAGGTTATAGACATGCACTTATTTTTTAATTACTTGAACACTTGTATCCTAGATAGATGCCTACATCGATGTGAGTTTCTTACCCTAACACAAGTGTATAGTTCCTTAAATTCATTCTATTTACAAATTAAATGTATAATAAAGTTTAACCTAGTGATTTAATGTGAGATATTCTCAAAGAGGATTTTTATAAATATAAGATCAACCCTCATTCATTTAGAATTTGTAAAAATACCTAGTAACTCACAAAGTAACTTACCAAAAACATTCAATCAAGCATTTAAGTGAGAAAAAAATTACCTATTTTATTTTATTTCCATATCATTGATAGGGGAAATAAATATACAATTCTAAAGTATTGAATGAGCATCCCAAGAGCCATATTCTCCATGTTATAAGTTAGGTCATTATTGTACTTGATTATCACACATTACATTATTCACACATAATCCAACACATATGGAAGAAATACATAAAATTGAATCCCTCTTAAAAGTATTAGATATGTAAGTAACACTCATTGATAAAGGGGTATATGGGATAGATATATGCTATGTGGCCATTAACCCATTTTTTACAGGGTGTCATTCAAGATCAATATGAAGATGAAGAGTTAGGGTTTTATCATTCAACAAGGAACAATAGTCCATGACCTAGATCTAAATGCAATAGAGTAGAAGTGAAGTAGAACCTACAAGAATCTATATTTTGTCATCCTATTTTAGTATATATTTTATATTAAACACCTTCATCTAATCTATATGGTAGGATTGATGTAACCATCCTAGGATGATTCATGTGTCTAAGGCCATAGAGCCACTTAATTCATAATTTGGTGATTTTTCTAGAATATTATTCTAATATGATTCCTACATGTTCTAGATCTAAAGTTTTATTATCATAATAACTAGTTAATTATCTTATTTTTATAATCATTATAATAACTATCATATTTATGTTTCCCTATTTATAACATATCCTAATGTAATAAATTTAGTATATGCTTTATCTAAGTTTTACAATTAATTGGTATGTTATAGATTTGTTTATCAGCTTTATGCTTATTCAGTTATATATTCTTAAACTTATCCATCCCATTAGGATCCATGTCAAATTTAGAGTTAAACACCTATAAGGGGAAGTCGTCAATTAAAAATCATATCTAAAACCCTAATACAAAAATTTGAATCCCTAAGAGCATAGAATCAAACCCTAAAGTAACATAGGTTTTATCACACCCAATGTTTTTTAGAGATCACCAATATGTTTTAACTAATTTTAGACTTAGTTATCTAAACAAATAAAACCATTGATAATTATAATTATGTACAATATGTCTAAATTATGTAGATCTAATAGAGAAAAGTAAATTGAGATTGATTAATTTCACTTATTATTTATAAAAATGAATAAGAGGGTTTGGTGCTTATCTTGTTTATGTTATGTTCTAGTATTTAGTAATGTATAGTCATTAAAAATGTATTGAAATGGATCTATTATCATCCAAATTAGGATAATTACTATAATAATATGTCGAGATAGATCTAGTAATGCTCAAATAGCTACGACTACCAAATATGTTATTTATCTATTAGAACTTTCTTCTATACTTTCACATGTTCCATTTGTAATTTAAGATGTTTGGTCATATGCATAAATTCAAATTTGTCTTCTTGGACCTCTAAACCCTAATTCCAATTTTGACACTTGGCTTAACCTATAAAAGGGATTATAAATATGGGTTAGATAGCCTAAACTAAACCCCATAATATGATTTAACATTGCATATGTTCCAATAATTATAATAAATCTCAAACCACATGCAGTTCTCCCATGTATGTGGATTTATGGTCAATAGTGATCCGCTAGTTTATTTTAACCTACTTTCAACACTAGATAATATAGAACTTTGACCTTAGCTTAGGTGTTCATGCTTGTCTTAGTGACTATGAATTTTAGGTGTTTTCAAATTTGGATGATTTAGGGTAGTGCCTCAAGGATGTGCAAATGTATTCCAAGATGTTTAAATGATTGTCAAAGTGATATCTAGATAGGTGATAGATTTGAATAACCTTATTATTTAAATGTATACATAATTGTCTCTTTTAGTAATTTACCTATATAACTAACATGTAAAACATGTGTATTGACCTAAGGGAAGGGTTTTAATTTTATAAATAACCAAGGATACCTCTAGTGAAGGTAGATGATAAAAGTAACTGATATCATCTAATTTTTATAAGAACTTTATAGGATGGAGAAGATACTAATCTAGATAATATAAATAATCCACATAGGATAATAGACATTTTAGGCATATATTAGGGAGATCCTGTATGTGAATGACAAAAAATTGAGAAGGTCAAGCCCTTAGATAGATGAATGAATAGAGTGTAAGCAAGGTTAAAATGTGTACACACATGTCATGTATGTTACAATTTGGTTAAAATTGATATTTGGAAGTGTCTAGTACAAAATTTTAATGTTTACACTACCTTCCACTTGACATATAGATATGGGTCGATTATCACATCAATAATGTAATTCATTTAAGAGTTATCATATAATAATTGAGCATATAATAAACATTTTTATCTCATTAAAATAAGAGATTCATAAACTAAAAAATGAATTGATCATCAAATTACTATAAGGTCAAAAAAATCTACCAATAACACTTTATATTAAGAATACATACATGAATAGATCATGTATAAAGTATAAGCATCCTTGAAATGACCCATTGAATATTTAGGTATACATTAAAGATAATTATCAACAAGAGATTCCAATTTATAAGGAAGAGGGCCTTAATACACCCAACATTTCATTATTACAATAACTAGTTCATATGATAGATGAATTGAAACACATTATACATTATGATTATAATTAATCAAACATATCACAATATCACGTTATTTTGGGCCAAATATTATTGATAAAATGATATTCATGATGTGTACTAGAAAAAATTTCAAGATAAACTTGGACAATGATAGGTTGTTGCTATACATTTCATTTAACCAATCAATGGATTGGTGTCTTTTTCTAACATATCTAGTGTCCAAGGTTATATACAATGAGATGTTGGATATTTGAGTTAATAGTTCATTATTTGTGGGTGTTCAATCTATTGTTAATGTCTAAATCCTAAGATAAGTAGACAACGTTCTAATCTTATGTTGTAAAAAAGGTGAATCTAAAAAGTTTTTCTTACTAAATATCTCCTATGGAATTCCTTGTTGAAAGCATTCTTTGGTTCACACCATCATCATTCAGAACTTAAACATATGGCATAAGACACTATAGTGTCCTCACTTGACTTACTTAGATGGGTAGTATAGTGTTGTATTTCAAAATGTGATAATGATGATTGCATATTGTCACCTATATAGATTCCTAATAGGTTTTGAATATGGATATGAGTCAATAAACTTTCTTATTAAATTTAATCTTATGAGAATTGAAAGACAAAATTTTCATAAAGGAAACTCACTTACATTAAATTGAAGTAAAATTTGCATTTAATGAAAATATATTTACATTAAAATAAACACACTTTGCATTAAAAGGGAAATTAAACTTTGCATTGAAATGGAAATCACATTTTGTATTGAAAGAGAAATCACACTTGTAGTAAAATTAAATATACCTGTATCAAAATAAATACACTTTTAAACTATAAATGAAAGATACCAATTGTCCTAATATTCAAAGAAAAGTGGGCCCTTACTCCTTCCTTAAAACATGATTAGCTTTTACTTAGTAATGGATTGGAATTCTAAAATTTATTGACAATTCATTATCAAAAAGAACATATATAGATGCTACGATTCTATTGAAAAATTATACTTCATTTTTTTCTCTATTACCTATTTTCTCTATTATCCTAGAATGAGAAGGAGACATGTACTTAAAGCAAATCTGAATGAGTATTCTCTGAATACAATTTTTTTTTATCTAAACAACCAAATCCACCAATTCAAAGTAGAAGATCAAGGAATTAGATCCCACACTTACAGGAGGCATTAGAACTAATTTAACTAACAATAAACTTAATATAACTAACCTATATATTAATAGATTATGTCTAGTTTTAAAAATCTAAATACATTTATATCCAAATCATTTTATACTATTAATATTAATAGTAATGTCTAGAAGAAGATATCTAAAGAGAGAATATATATATATATATATATATCTTTGGAGTTTTTATATCAATCTATAGAGTATAGTTGGATATATTTGAAGTGTAGCTAAGCATCTTTAGAGCATGGTTGGATAGATCTTTAGAGTGCCTTCAGAGCTTTACCAAAATGTATTTAGAGCTTGACTAAGGATTTTCATAGCTCACTACATTCTATGTCGAGTCTTCAAAAATGTTTCCAAAAAGGTGTTGACAAAACTATTGATGAATTTTCAAAATAATCCTGCTATAAAGATGTATCTCTATATACAAAACTATAGTCATTTTATCCAAGTTAGACATAAATAACAAGCTAGAGAATCAACAATGTATCACATAAAAACAAAAGAAATTTGAACTTATTTCCTACTTAAATAAGACCTTAACTATTAAATGTAATGCAATATAAAACTAAGAGGTAACACTTATGGATAATTCATATGAGATATAATGAACTATATAGAATGTTCATCATTTCCCCCCCACTTTACCTTTTACAAGTCCTCTTACAAACTAAAGGAGAATTTTTATTTACTCCAAGATTCCTAATTATAAATACTCTTTGAGATCTTGAAAATGATGTCCCCAATAATAATTATTTCTAGGCATAAACACTAGATCTCTTACCATAGTATGTAACCATGCTTGAAATTCTACTTTTGCCTAATTATGCCAATTTTTACTAGGAGATATGAGATAAATAAGAATAAGTGGTCTAAATCTCATGTTAATATAAACATTTAACCCTCCTTCTAGGAGATAAGTGATATTCTAAGAAATTTCCCTATCTCTCTAAAGACTCTAATTCATGGTAGTGGGAGTCATGACTTCCCTGCATTTCAAGGCAATAGGAAAAGTCTCCCAACAAGCCATACTTGCAATGATAGAGATAGAGGAATGTTGGATGAAAAAGGCTTAGAATATTTATATATTTTCTCTTAACAACTGATGATACCTTTTTTTCATGTACATGTGATACAAATGTTGGATGGTAGAAATAAATTTATGATATTATGGAAACTAGGTTCTTATACAGAAGCACATAGTATTCTGAAGTTAGATAAATTGATTATGTGATTTCTCCCAAGTATTTTAATTTATCATGGTGGAATGAAAATCATGTAACTATGTTTCTCCCATAAATAAGATAACCAAAAATCCAAACTAGTGTCCCAATAACATCTTACAAAGATAAAACTCACAAATTTGATCTTATATTTTTGTAGTGATTTTAAGAAAGACATCCATGAACATGCATTCATCTTCAATGACATGAGGAAAACAAAGATAAATTAATTGAATTTTACACTTGTAAAAATATTGACGATGAAATAAAACATACTTATGAAAAGATTTTCTGGAAGATAATAATTTCTCAGCAATTTCACAAATAGTCTGAATAGAAGTCTGAGGCTGTTACAATTGTTATTGGGATTCTATTTTGATTCTAGAATTCTTTGCTTCCAACATATGATTTTTTAATAAATTTAAATAATCTCATGAATGGGTAGAGGAAAATAAGGAATATCTCTTGTGGGTCCTTCATTTGTACAACTATCTCCCTTGTTTCCCTTTACATAGCCTGTATGATAGCTTGTAACTTAGCATTTTCAGTTGTCATCTCTTGTATGAAAGTTTTTTGTTAATAAAATAATGTATCTTTACCATAAATAAAGTGTTGTAGATTGTCAATCTAAACATATTTACTATAAATAAAGTGTTGGAGATTATCAATATGAGAATCCTTATTTGTAATGGAATTTTGTAAAGTGCTACATTCATAAGATTATGAGAACAATTGATTATTAATTATAGTTTTTTTATTATTAAATAATGTTATAATCACTTTTTGTACATAAATCTAGGAAATAAAATCTTCATATCACCTTTATAAACTATAAATGGTTTAATCCTTACCTTATAATGTCAATCTAAGAAAATCTAGTTATGTTTGATGTTATCGAATACTTTATTCATGTCATGATGGGGTCATATCATGTTACAAATATTTGCCTTTATGAACATTCTGAGGAGAAGATGAAGCTTATTCTATGATTTGAGATTTACCCTTGTCAAATGTGTAAGGTAAGGGTATTTCTTCTTCAAGTGTAATCTCCTGTGTATGGGTTTGTTTTTCTTCAACTCTTTGTTCAACATCTATAACTTCTGTGGGAGAACATAAACTCCCCAAATTTTTAGCTTCTTTTACCTTGCTTTCTTATTTTTCTTGGAGAAGAAACTAATGACTTCATTAGAGTTTGTTAGATGGGGTAGGGTTCTTTGATGAAACCCTCATTTTCCTTTTTGACCTCCATCACAACATATTTAGCTCTATAGGCATCAAATATGGACTATCCCTTACTCTTGCTATCAGGAGAGGAGAAATAAGACATTACAATTTTTTACTAGGAATTTTGAGTGAATTTTGTAGGAATAAAGACCAAGATTTCTCACCATTTGGTTTATTCAAGAAATGGTGTCATCAAATGAATGAATTAAACCATGATATTTAATTAACCTGGTTCCCATTTTTAATTTTTGAGCTACATTATGGATAGCACGATGAAGAAAAGAAGGTAGGTTTACTTAGCACTTAGGTTTTATAGCTCCTTTCTTTAGATGAATGAGAAGTTGCATAGTGCGAACACTGACCACAATGAACTATCCATAATAAGTGAGGTATTTCATGACCTAATACACTATGTTATGCCATGGAGGTGGAAGATTATACCAAATGGTTCCTCTAACAATGCCTTATGTAGTTTTGGTCAACTTAAGATGGGGTTCATTACCATTAATGAATATTTGAAGAAAATCAACAAAACTCAAAATTTTAGTAACAATCACGCCTTATTTAGGAATCCCTAAAAGCTCACTAATAATAGAGGAATCGAAAATAATATGTTCACCTCAAACTATAAAATGATCTTCATCAAAATTTTCTAAAAAATCTTTAACAATGTTCTCCTAAAAAACCTAGAATGTGTTCAAGAAATTGAGCCAAATTATTGTTTTAAAAATAACTCTAGTAGATTCATCTTGTAAAATAAGTTTTACCAACTATGATTCCCTTTTCTTATTAACCCCCATCTTTGTATCTATCCAGAATATTCTTGATAACTTATTTTTACAATGCAAAACTAATTTCAAAATCACAAAAAAATACTGAGTAGGGAAAGGAAGTTGGGATATGATGCAATAATGAATAACAATAAAGGGGTATCATGAAATTATAGTAAAAATGATGGTCAAGCACTCTAGATAAAGTAAAGTTTTAATAAGAAAGTACATTTAGGGTGAACATCAATTATGTGGCATGAGAAATGACGCTTGGCAACACTTGAAATGTTATTTACAATTATTTATGCATGAGGGATTACCTTTTGAAAAGGTCTTTGGAATAACCCCACATTAGGTATTGAATTTAAGAAATAGTACTAGCTTCAATCACATCCATGTGGGATCAAAGTAACTTATCCATATTTAGAAGTGTTGTCTGCCTAATGGTCATACATGAAGAACATAAAACAGATAAAATGTCTAACTATTGGGAAGGAAATGAAACTATACTTTTACTATAAGGATCCATGTTTATCTCTTAAATATACCATGTGTCCTACAAGGATAAATAATTTTGATAAGATAAGTTAGTTGACAAGACAATAATTTATGTTTATTGTAGAAGTTTCATTTGAAAGGTTGCATTTCTAGTTTTCAATTTATAGTAGTTTCTTTATACTTTATTTTTCATTTTTATATATTTTTAATTTTTCCAATTTTATATTTTTTTATATTTTAAATTTCTTAAGGGAGGATAACTATAATTTATTGGTTTTTAACACTCCCCCTTATTGAATTTTGCTACAAAGATCATTTGGCCTTAGTGGAAGAACCAAGTTCTTCCATAAGGTCAAATTGGTCTTGATTATATTTAATGAATTCATCATTGATGATAGGTCTCTTACACACTTTAAGTTTGTGAACATTAACCAAAAGTGTTATTTGGTCACCATCAATTTGTTGAAATTGGATAGAACCATTGATGTGAATAGTTTTGATCAGATATGGCCCCAACCATGTTGTCCTAAGATTACCTTTAAAATGTTGGAATTTGGAATCAAATGGAAGTGCCTAATCACCTTCTTTAAACTATTTTTCTCTTATATGAGCATCATTCCAATATTTTTTTAACTTTTGGATCATGCTAGTTTGAGTGAGTGCATCCATTCTAGTTCATCCATCCCATTTAGTTGCATGATTCTTTCCTTATGTGATTCATCATTATTAATTCCCATATCAACTATTGTATTTAGTGTATAGATTTCAAAATTTATTGCCAAAAAATGTTTCTTTCCAAACACAAGTTTATATGGAGTGAACCACATGGTAGTCTTCCATGTATTATATTTTCAAACTACTTCAAGTACTCTATCTACCCAGTCTTTCTCACTATTGTTTACTATTTTTGTCAAATTTTTTTCAAGCTCTTAGTTGCTGACCTCCACTTTCCCATTAACTTGAGGGTGATATGGTGAGGATTTATGATGATTGATTTTGTATATTTTTGTAAAATCCTTGATCATGTTAGACATGAATTATGGCCCTTGATCATAAACAATAGATATAGGATCTCCAAATCTCAATATGATCCTATGATATAGGAAATCAACAACCATTTCCTCCATAGCAAAGGTGAGTGCCTACACTTTAGGCCACTTAGTATCATAATAAATACATACTAATAAATACTATTTTCCTTGAAATGGTAGGTTTATTGGTCTAAAAAAATACAAACCCCATTTATTAAATGGTTCTAAAACTATTTGAGGATGGATAGGCATTTTGGAGGATAGAGTAGACTTACCCATCCTTTGGCAAGGATCAGATTTCCATATAAACCTTTTTCTAGTCTTATAAAGAGATGGCCAATAATAACTTGAACAAAGAATCTTATGAATGGTATTTTTTGTTGAATAATGTCCTGCTCCTAATTCACTATGTCATGCTCTTATTATGTCAAACACTTCATATTCTCTGACACACCTATGAAGTACATGTTCAGGTATAATTTTAAATAACATGCCTTTAAACAATTTGAAATTAAAACTAAATCTAATCAAACATTTTATTTCTTTAAAAGTAAAGGAATGAGGAAACATCCCTATTTCCAATAAATTTCCCATGTCTTCAAATCATGGGGAGGATGTAGATATAGAATATAGATGTTCATCTAGAAAATAATCCTCCACATTTTCATATTCACTTGTAGTGATCAATCTAGACAAAAAATCAAAAACAACATTATTCTTTCTACATTTATTTATAATAGTAATATCAAAGTCTTGTAATAATAGTAACCATCTAATAATTATACTTCTTATTACAAATTTATTCATTAAGAAATTAATAACTGAATGATCTGTATAAATAAATACCTAATAACTAGTAATGTAATGTCTAAACTTGTTTATGGCATAAAAAAACAACAATAAATTCTTTTTCTATGGTAGTGTAGTTTATCTCCATGGGAGTAAGACTCTTGTTGACATAATAAAAGGCACACATTTTTTCTTCCTCATCTCTTTGTCCTAGAACTACCCCTAGTACATTATTGGAAGCATGAATATAATATAAAAAGTTTATTCCCAATTAGGTCCTTTCAAACCTGAAGGAATCATAAGTTTGTTAATTAATGTTTCAAAATCTTCTTGTAACTTATCATTCCATATAAATTCATTGTCTTTTGTTAGCAAGGAAAACATAGGTGCAATTATATCTCTAAAGTCTCAAATAAATCTTTTTTAATATCCTACATGATCGATAAAATTTTTGAAATATGTTTATGTTTGAAGAATAGAGAGACTATAAATTACCTCAATCTTTTTTGGATACACTTTTATTCCTTGAGATGAGATATGATGTCCTAAGACTATCCCTTCATTAGCCATTATTACACACTTTTAATGACTCAAGGATACTTGGTGTTCTTCAAATATGGTAAGTACTTTGTCTAAATTTTTTAAGGTTTCATAAAATGTGTTTCCATGGATACTAAATTCATCCATGTATAATTCCACATAATCATTTGTAAGATCAAAAAATATAGCTAGCATTGTTCTCTGAAAGGTAGCAGGTGCATTGCACAATCCAAAAGGAAGGATTCCATAAGAAAATGTTCCCTAGGGGAAAGTAAATATAGTTTTATCTTGATATTCAATGGATATTCTAATTTTATTGTATCTATTTAACCCATCTAAGAAATAATATTATTGTTTTCCTGCCTAGTTATCTAAAACTTGATCAATAAAAGGCAAAGGAAAGTAATATCTCATAGTGGATTTATTTAGTTCTTTGTAATATATGAAAACCCTCCATTTTCCATTCTTATTAGGTAAAATGAATAGAGGTGAAACCCATTGACCATTAGATATGGGGTAAATGAAACTAACTTCAAATAGTTTATCTATCTCTATCTGTACAATTTCTTTTAAGGTTACGTTAATTCTTCATTGTGGTTGTTTAACTGGTCTAACAACTTTGGTGTAAATTTGATGGTTACAGACATTGGGATGTATTCCATTCATATCAATATAAACCCAAGTGAAAAATTTAGTGTGTCTAACCAATACATCAAACATTTTACTTTCTTGTTTGTTAGTTAACCAGTTGTTGATGTTTAACAATTTATCAAGATGGATTACAATTTATTTATTACCTTCAATAATGGAATTTACCTTATTGTATTCATTAATCAAGGAATTAAATGTACATGTATGTGGTAGTAGCATGTGAAATGTGGCCACATCCTTATATAAGGTTTCAATTTTGGAGAGGAGATTGGTCAGTGGAAAATGCAAAGTATTGAAAAATGAATTCTACCATTCTTAAAGCTAGTCATTTATGGCTTGTTGGATATCTTACAAACTAGATAACATGTTTTGGGGACTTATGACATTATATAGGTTCTCAATAGTGAATCAAAATTCTTTCCATTCATGATTATTCATCTTCAGATATAAGCTTTCAATTTTTAGAGCTAAACTCTCAGTCTTAAGAGCTAAGTTATCAGTCTTCATAGCTAGGTTTTAAAACTTCAATGATAGGCTATTGATCTTTGGAGATAGGTTGTTACACTTTAGATCTAGGTTTTATTGGTCCAAATATTATATTATATATTACTTAAATTCTTGTACATGTTATTTTATAGTAAGCATGGCTAAAGAAGATACACAATTATGATTTTGTTTAGGCTGATCAACCCATATCTATTAATAAAAAACCATTGAAGGTCTAAAAATTGTATAAAGGGATATTTTTTTGGTTTGTATTCTATTTGAAATGGTCATATTACCAGATCTATTGTCAATTCATGTTATGATGATAGCTAACCAAGGTATTCCAAGAATAATTTGATAGCCTACCTTCATGGGTTTATGTTGAAGGATCATGAAAACTATAGGATATTAATAAGATTATATGGTGACTAAAATATTTTCTATGGTTCCTTTAGGCACAAAAATGGATTGATCTTCCATTTGCATGATTGTAATGGTAGGTCAAAACCCTCTGAGGGATAAATATTCTACTATTTTGATAGTCATTATGTTAATGGAAATACCCATATATATAATCACATTTGGTATGGACTTATTCCCAATTATCAAAGTCATCACAAGAATACTAGGGTTTCCATATTTGGGAACAAGTATGTTTCCTTTTGGTAAATAAACAATTTTTCTAGATACCTAAATTGTTTTAGGATATTTTTTCTTTTGATTTAGTGATTTGATGTATAAATCCTATAATTATTTGATTTAATTCAGTAATATCCTTAATATCACTTAAAATTGGAGTTTATCTCTTCATCTCTCTTAATAATTTCATCAATTCAAAACCCTCCCTAGATTTTTATTCCTTTAGTCTCTTAGGAAATGAAACAACAAGGGGATATTTAATTGTGGTTGGTGTGATTGGATTTGTGGTGTCTTCTACATTGTTTTCATTTGGTTCTTGGACTATAGGTGACTTAGGTGTGTTTTTATCATTGGTAATTATAGTTAAGGTAATGGGTGAATCTCCTAATACCTTTCTTGAATTGTGATAAAACTATTACACTCAACTAAACCACTTGCAACACTACTTTCTTGGTTAGCTCCACAAACAGAAGTATTTTGCCTATTATTAGTGTTTGTCATTACTTGGGTAGGTATTTATTATTGGTTAACATACTACTCAATTTGTGTTGGATGAGGTTGTGAAGGCATAAAATCATGTTATGGAGGAAACCTTCTCTATGTTTGATTATGATACCATAGTTCATTTGGCCATTGAGGTGGTGATTATTGTATCTAACATGGTTGTTGGTTTTTCTACTATGCCTAGGGTTGTGAAGGATTTTGAGGAATCCAAAAATCTATGTCATCCTTTATTTATTACCCCATCATTGTGGTTATGGTGTTGTTCCCCACATTTTTGGTGTGACATGTCTAGCCCATGATGTCATCCATGGATTGGGGGGAAATCTTAGACCAAATTGATTTTTAGGTTGGGAGTATTTGTTTCCTTATCTTTGGATAAAGTTAAATTCCTCAAATTCATGTACTACTTATTTTACCTATTTTCTCATTGTAGGAAAATGATTTCAATTCTTGGTGTCATGGTCTAGGTCACAAATACCACATATCTATGTTTTAACTAAAGGACAATATTTTACTACATGTTTAAGCCTACATCAAGGAAAATATATTGATAACCATTCAACATTGGTGGAATTGGAATTTTATTTAAGACCATATAATATGGATATTAATTTTACTATAATATCTAATTTGAAATTAGTAAATTCTTCCTTTAAAATGTTAAATTTAGGTGATTTTCCTATTTGTGATTTCCTTATGCTAGGTCTTATCCTAGAATAGTTATCATCAAGGCCTTTAAGAAATATCATCTTGGACCTCCTCAATGAGTTGGTAAACACTAAATTTATAGGAAAATATAAACTTGTCAAGGTAATCTTCTAAGGTTTCAAGTTCATTTTCTTTGATCTTAAAAAAAAAAAAAAACTTTTTTTCATTCTTTGACTCTATAACAATTTGATATTTATCAAGAAATTTAGTTTATATTTCTTCCCATGTACTTATAGAATTAACTTCAAGGCCTATGAATCATCTCATATCTATGTTTTATGTGCAAATAGGAATAACTTTAACTTCTGATTGTCAACAACATAACTTAAAATTTAAAGAGGAATTAATCTAGATACTCTAAGGATTTAACTCTAAAAGCAGGCAAAATAGATGATGAGATATTTACAATGGAGGTTCTATCATCAAGAACCAAGTTGATTGGATAGGAAAAAGTTATGTCCTATTAAGGCTACCTATCAGGGTTTTATACATGTGCATGATCATCTCTTATATTTTCTTCCCAATTTTAGTTATCAATCTAATATAGTTTGTCTTCTTAGGTTCTAAAACTATGGTATAATAGCTCAGGATGAGAATATTCATTTGTGATTAGATATTATTCTTTTATATCTTGTAGATAAAATCCAACTATTCCATAAAAGGGATCCTTAGGATGAATTCTTCCTATGGGAGAAGATGACCTGAATAGAATTATTCTTGTAGGATCTATTTTTGAGGATGGTCTTTTTTTAGGAGAGGAATTAGAAAAATATTGCATTTACATTTCAATTTCCTTTCTTTCACTTCTTGATCTTTCCAACAAGGATAACAACCTTTTTTCTTCTTATTTTATTTGGGAGTCTTTAAAGATAAACCATCTTTGAGAATCTCTTAGGCGGTTCATAAATCTAAGAATTCCTTGATTATTTTTGTGTTTTTTGGGTATATAAATGTTTTTGAATTTTCCCTATATAAATTTATTATAATATCTCACTAACACTTATTGATTAAGAAGTCCCAAACAATGGTGCCAAAAATGATAGGTTGTTTTTATATGTTTCCTTTAATCAATCAATGGATTGGTGTCATTTTATATCAGGGCCAGTGTCCAAAGTTATATAAAATGAGATATTTTATATTTGAGTTAATAGTTCATTGTTTTAGGGGTGTTTAATCTACTATTAATGTCTAAATCCTAAGGGAAGAAAATAATATTCTAATACTATGTTTCATAGAAGGTAAATCTAAAAAGTTTTGCTAACTGAATATCTCATATGGCATTATTAAAAGGATTCTTAAATTCACACCATCAACATCCATAACTTAAACATCTAGCATAAGACATTATAATTTCCTCACTCGACATGCCTAGCTGGGTAGGACAATGTTGTATTTCAAAATGTGGTAATATTATTGTCTATTGTCACCTAGACCACTTCTTAATAAGTTATGTATATGGTTATGAGTCAATAAAATTTATTATTAACTTTAATCTTATGAGAATTGAAAGACACACTTTGTATAAAGGAAACTACTTTTATTAAACTAAAACAAACTTTGCATTTAATGAAAACATACTTGCATTAAAAAAGACACACTTTGAATTAAAAGGGAAATAACACTTTGAATTGAAAGGTAAATCATACATTGCATTCAAATCAAAATCACACTTGTAGTAAAATTAAATATACCTATATTAAAAAAAATACACTTTTAAACTATAAACTAGAATTACCAATTGTCCTGATCTTTAGAGAGAATTGGACCCTTGCTCCTTATTCAAAATAGGATCAAGTTTTACTCAATAATGAAATGGAATGATGAAATTTATTAATACTTCATTATAAAAAGGAACATATACATATGTTAAAATTCTATTGTAAAATTACACTTGAATGTTTCTTTTCTCTATCACCTATTTTCTCTATTATCCTATAATGAGAAGGAGATAGGTACTTAAATCACATCTTAATGACTATTTTCATAATACAAAATATAGTGATCTAAATATCCAAATCCACTTATTCAAAATAGAAGATCTACGAATTAGATCCCATGCTTATAGTAGGCATTGTAATTGATTTAACTAATAATAGACTGAGTATAACTAACATATATCTAAAGAGATTATGTTTGGTTTTACAAAATAGAAATACATTTATATTTATATCATTTGAGAATATTACTATGAATATTAATGTCTAAAAGAAGATATCTAAAAAGGGAAAATTTATATATATACAATATATATCTTTGGATTTGCTATATCAATATATAAAGCACAATTGGACATCTTTGGAGTGTGGATATGCATATTCAAAGTAAAACTATACATGTATTCAAATCATCTTCAAAGATTTATTATAATTTATTTAGATCTCAACTAAGGATTTTCATAGCTCACTTCATTCTATGTTGAGTCTTCAAAACTGTTGCTAAAAAATTGTTGCCAAAACTATTGATGACTTCTCAAAACAATCTTGCTATAGATATGTATATATATATATACAAAATTGTACTCATTTTATCCAAGTTAGACATGAATAAAAAGATAGAGAATCAAAAATGTATAACATACAAACAAAAGATAATTTCACTCATTTCCTACTTAGATGAGACCTTAACTATTAAATGTAGTGTGATATATAACCAAGAGGAAACACTTATGGACATTTAATATGAGATATAATGAGCTATATAATGCTCATTAGAAAACATTTGTTACCTCATATGCAAGCTACATTTTATATTCTAAATAAGTGCATTACATACATGTTTGAAGATGATAAAATAAAGATTCACCATGATGGAAGAAATGGGCACCAAAATATTAATGTCTCCAAGACAAGCCAAATGTCATTATTTCATAATAAAGAGTATGAGGTCTTGTAAATAATTAAAGAAAATTAAATACATATGTACAACATATAGTAAATACCAAAAGGAAATATTAAGGTTATCAACATGTAGAGATATGATGATGGAATATGGGCATTATATGAGATATTATATCCATAACCAAGCATTTTATCACTAGACTATCCATATGAATTTATGCATCCCTTAGATACCATCTTAGGACTATGTACTTTACATAATTCTTATAAAAACTTTTAAAATATAAAAATTTCATAAAAGTGTCAGGAATCTAGAGCAACAAACATGCTCTGATACCACTTGTTGGGAGGGGAGGTGGAAGATAAATCCAAGAACAAACACACCTGTTCTAATTCCACCTCCTAGGATCTTGCTCCTCAGAAAGAGCACAGTATGATTACCAAATATAAGCAATTGAATATGCGGAAATAACTAGAAACACAAGTAACTAGAATTCACCAATAGCACAGAATATGAGAGACAATACACTATCTTGTATTAACACTAACAGAAAAGAATACAACAAAGAGCCGCCACACTCTTTCACCTTACAGAGATTTGCCACACCTCAAGTGTATAGTAATTCTTCTCTCACACACTCTCCTACACAAAAAACGGTCCCAACAACCAACTCACACATAGAATTGGTGTTCACCTCACCAACCAGTCAGTAATAACCCTGCCGGTACATCAAGCACTCTATAGCACTTCAAGCTGATCTCTCATGAACCTACAACCTGCAATTCAAAGACCAAACTTACATGTAGATCCCCAATGAGCTTACAATAACCTGCAACTCACAGATCTTACAACTAGAAGGAACTCTTCCTTTCTATCTCATGCCTTATACAATACATGCTAATGGGTCTATAAATAGATCCCTAACTCAAACAATAACTTAGACTCTTAATTTAGACAATTGTCCTCACAGCCCAAGACTCTAACTGGTCTCAACATGCAAACTCTTCATTCACTTAACTAACTATCCATGAAACGAGCAGTTCTGGAACACACAGGCGACCGACGTCGGTCCCTGCTTGTCTGGTTCTGCCGACGTCGGCCGACTTCCTGCCGTCGCCGGTGGCCTTCTGCACTGGTCTCTGCCGACGTCGGTCCTATTGCCGATGCCAGTTCCTGTAGAACTTAGCAACCATCTGTTCCTCAGTTTGCAAAGGTTGAAGCTTTTAGCTCCACAACCTAACAATCTCCCACTTGGAGATAAACAGCTGCAACCTGTACCTGTACCTATACACCGTCTAGTTTGTTCCCTTGGCTATGTATCCATCTTCAAAATCACCCTTGAAGACCAACCACCACAAAATCCATGGTGCAAAACCTATCATCCAAATTACCTGCCACATCCACATCTACAACCATGTAGAAATAAACCTGAACTTGCATAGCATGTGCACCTGCTACTAGTCCCTGTAAGAATCCACTGAATTGCCCTCCAATGGTTCTCTCCCGGATTGGTTCCTAACTTGTGACAACTCCCACTACTTGGGAAAACTTAGGTTTAGTACATACCATGCACTCAACCTCATTATGTGAATCAAGACACCTGTTTTATGAACTGTCCAACCATCGGCGTGCTAACCGGTTTCACACAATCATCCTGAAACAAAGTCAACACATGAACTTCCATGTCTCTAGAACACACTCTTGCCAAAGAATCTTGCTGCTCTCAAATTCTCCATGACATCCCCCTGAACTAGCTTTACCTTTAGTTCAGCAATACCTGTATATGTAACCCTGTAACAAGCACATCATACAGAAAATAGGATAGTGTAGCTAATACTATCCAACCTGGTAAAGAGAAACACAATGAACAAACCTCCATTGCCCTGCAGCTAATACAAGATCATATACCCTGATCTTCCATCTCACGTATCCATTTCCGCTCTTCTTCATCCTTAAAATCCATTCGTCTCTCAGTGCTTACTTCCAGCCGGCAACACTACCCAAAACACCTGTTTGGTTCTCCTTCAAGGAATCACATCCTCATTCATGCCTAGCTCCCACTGTTTCCTGGATCTACCTATTCTGCTTCTTCAATAACTCCCTGGTCCTATGCCATAAGTGAGCAACAAGTAGTGTAAAGAAGCGAAATGATGAATTTAAGAACTTACTTACACCTTCAGTCCTCCATATGGGTGCTTGAGACTCCATGACAGCTTGCTGTCCACCCAAAATTCGTCTCAGTGACCGATGCCGGTCACATCTCAGTCTACAGCCGATCGATGTCGGTTCCCTGCAACTGCCTCCCTACCGACATTGGTTTCCCCTGGCTGACGCCGGTCTCTGTCTGCCCTGAGTCACCGACGTCAGGCTGCACATAGCCGACGTCGGTCCCTGTCTGGACACCGACGCCGGTTTTCCTGCCGACGTCGGTCTCTGTGTTTTTCTTGTGAGACCTGACTTTTTCCCATGAGCTCCTTTTGGATCAAACCCTTATCCAAATCACCCTTGCTCTACTTAGAATTCCTCTACACCTTATGCTGAACTCTGTCCGTCACTTTCTCCTTGAAAACCAAGGCTTTCCTGTTCTTGTCACTATCATCGGATTCCTCAAGAAACCTCACCTTCTTCTTCTGCATACAGAAACCACGATCCATGCCTTCCAAATCTGAAAGCATACTCTTTGACTCAAGAACCAGCATCTCCTTCTTATCTATGTGACCAAGCCTATCAAGCCACATCTCTGAATCTAAAGCTGAAGTAGATAACCCAAAAGAAGAATCAGTAAAACAAGTAGCTAGATAAAGCGTACCTACTTTCTTACCTCTAGCTACAACAAGTGTACCCTTGGTAACCTTCCAAGAGTCCACTGTGAGAGTTACTGTGCAACCCTCTTCACCCAAACTTCTAATAGAAATCAGATTCCGCTTCAGAACTGGGACGTGCATGACCTCCTTTAACACCCATGTGTTACCTGTCTACAGTTTCAGCTTCACTTTTCCTTTGCCAACAATCTAACAAGGCTTACCATCCCCTACACAAATTTCTCCAAAATCTCCCTGGACATACTCATGAAAAAATTCTCTATGTGGGGATGCATGAAAAGAGGCACCAAAATCTAATACCCAAGATTCTGCTTTATCCAAAGAACATACCAGAGCATCCTGTGCAACGTAACCTGCAACATCTGCTTCTTCTTCATGTTCTTCATGCTGATCTGTACTTGATCTGCAATCTCTCTTTAAGTGCCCTTGCTTTCCACATTTCCAGCAGGTTATTCTGCCATACCTGGACTTGGATCTCTTGCCCATCTTCGACCTTGATCTCCCACGCTCTATCTTCTCTCTTGGCCTTCCTCTTCCTTCAACACTCAAAGCATCTCCAGATGATTCACCTGTGCTTTTCCTGCGTATCTCTTCGTTCAAGATCACACTCACAATATCATCCACTTTTAAGACTTTTGAAGGAGACACAGTATTAGAAACTGCCATTACCAAACCTTCCCAACTTTCAGGTAATGAACACAAGATTAAGAGAGCTCTTATTTCATTATCAAATACAATATTGACTGAACTCAACTGGTTTACTAAACCATGGAAATCACTAAGATGGCTATGAATAGATCCACCTTCCAACATTTGCAAATTAAATAAATGCTTCATAAGAAATACCTTATTCGAAGCCGAGGGTTTTTCATACATATTTGCCAAAGATTTCATCAACTCCACCGTTGTCTTACACTGTGATAAGCTGGAAATCACAGATGATTCAAGACTCAATCTAACAGATCCCAGAGCCTTCTGATCAAGAACCTCCCATTCTTCATCTTTCATATCCACGGGTTTGCTAGCAACCCCACCCAACGGTAAGTACAAATCTTTCTGATACAGATAGTTCTCAATCTGCATCCTCCATAATTGGTAGTTCTTGCCATTAAACTTTTCCACTCGTAGTTGACTGCTTTCTATCATTTCTCAACTCCCACTCAAACAGAAGCCCTGTGAGTAACCTGTAATCAAAACACACTACCCAGATCTACACCAATCTGTTAGTATCCCAACCAAAAGCTCTGATACCACTTGTCAGGAATCTAGAACAACAAACATGCTCTGATACCACTTGTTGGGAGGGGAGGTGGAAGATAAATCCAAGAACAAACACACCTGTTGTAATTCCACCTCCTAGGATCTTGCTCCTCAGAAAGAGCACAATATGATTACCAAATATAAGCAATTGAATATGCGGAAATAACCAAAAACACAAGTAACTAGAATTCACCAATAGCACAGAATATGAGAGACAATACACTATCTTGTATTAACACTAACAGAAAAGAATACAACAAAGAGCCGCCACACTCTTTCACCTTACAGAGATTCGCCACACCTCAAGTGTACAGTAATTCTTCTCACACACACTCTCCTACACAAAAAACGGTCCCAACAACCAACTCACACACAGAATTGGTGTTCACCTCACCAACCAGTCAGTAATAACCCTACCGATACATCAAGCACTCTATAGCACTTCAAGTTGATCTCTCATGAACCTGCAACCTGTAATTCAAAGACCAAACTTACATGTAGATCCCCAATGAGCTTGCAACAACCTGCAACTCACAGATCTTACAACTAGAAGGAACTCTTCCTTTCTATCTCATGCCTTATACAATACATGCCAATGGGTCTATAAATAGATCCCTAACTCAAACAATAACTTAGACTCTTAATTTAGACAATTGTCCTCGTAGCCCCAGACTCTAACTGGTCTCAACATGCAAACTCTTCGTTCACTTAACTAACTGTCTGTGAAACGAGCAGTTCTGGAACACACAGGCGACCGACGTCGGTCCCTGCTTGTCTGGTTCTGCCGACATCGGCCGACTTCCTGTCGTCACCGGTGGCCTTCTGCACTGGTCTCTGTCGACGTCGGTCCTGCTACCGATGCCGGTTCCTATAGAACTCAGCAACCATCTATTCCTCAGTTTGCAAAGGTTGAAGCTTTTAGCTCCACAACCTAACAAAAAGAAAACAAAAACTAAATATATTCAAAAAATAAAAAGTTGGGACATATGCATGACATGTTTTGTTAGTTTATGTGATGGAATATTTTTTTAATCATATATATATATATATGATTAAAAAAACAATCCATCACATAAACTAACCAAATATGTCCTGCATATGTCCCATATATGGGACATATGCAGGACATATATATATATATATATATATATATATATATATATAGTGAATTAAATATTCATTTTATATACACATGCTTTTCACATTATACATGATTGTTTTGTAGAATGTCTAAGCTATTTATGACACATGGACATACAGAAGAAAGACATTCCTTACACCTAGGGGATACCTTTCTACATTAGTGACATACATTAGGGGAATATTGGTACATTTTATTAAGTTATATCATTATATGACCATTTCATTGATCATCCTAAGTTATTAAAACTAATTTAAAAAGAATTTATCTTGTGTATACTCTTTAGGGTGTAATTGTATATGCATATTTTTATTTTTTATACTTGATGATGAATTGGATTGAATGTGTTGACTAATATTGTCAAATATATGAATGTTTGATGCTAATAATCATTACATTTTATGGTCATTACTTGTGTATTACATCATTTAATGATTAATATGGGTTACATGGAGTGTTTTGTATGTCATAATTGATATATGTTACATTGTGTGAGCATTGGTGTGGGTTACACTATCTGTTACATTACACATTATATGTATGATAATGGATGATTTTTATATTAAGTGTGTTGTACCCAACATCCCCCTTTTCTTTAAGAAGAAATGGGGACCCACTTTTTTCATATTTTGGATTAATATTGAGCCCATTTTTCATATGTTCATGAAAATTATTTAAAATCTAAGTTAGTTCACTTTTGGCAAGATGGCATTTGGCATTGTGTTTCCATGAGACTAACTTTTGTTTTGTAGAGACTATTCTTTAGGTTTATATTTTTAGGATTGTTATTTCAACTCTTATGCAATTTGTCCTTTCATGTTTTATGTTTTGGGTTTTCTCTATTCTATTTTTTATTTCAAGCTCACTATTCAAAAATCCTTATTTTATCAATAAAATTATTGTAGACATTTTTAATGAAACAATTCCCCTAAAGGAATTTGGCTTGTGGGATCTTTGCCTTATGAAATTTTGGACTACAAACATTTTTCCCAAACTAAATCCTTGATGGATTATCCCTTCGACCTTACTGAACTTACCCTTCAAGACTTTTGAAATGACCCTTAGTCATACAAAATAACCCTTTTAAGAAATCAAAAGTGCCCTTAAACCTTCACAAAGTAGACCCTTCAAGCAAGTTTTACCATGGAGTAAACCCTTTGAATCCTTACATATACCATTCAATAATTTTAAAATATCCCTTTATCCCTTTTGAAAGTGTCATCTACCCTTTATCCCTTTGATCTTTTCCAAATTGACCACTTTACCCTTTCTAACTAGATCTCATAAGGCACATACCCTTCAGGTTTTGTGTAAATGACCCTTCAAGACTTTCATCCCAAACCCTTTACCCTATAAGATATATCCTTCAGGACATCTTTTTTGATCCCATTTCCCCATGAAAATTTACATCTAGCCTTTTATGTTTTAGACACTTTTTTGACATGGACATACCATTCAATATTTTTATCCCAAGTCTTTGACCCTTTTCTAAGTGGCCACTTACCCTTTATAATAATTACCACAACCCTTTTTTCCACCAAAAATATTCTTCAAACCCAAGGCAAATACCCTTTGGGTTTTTTGTAACCTACCTTTTGGGACCTTTGAAATGATTCCTAACTATACAAAAGCACCCTTCAAGGAAATCAAAAGTGCCCTTTGGCCTTTATAAAGTAGACCCTTTGGGATCTTTGTCATGGATAAAATGCCCTACGAAATGGATCCTTCAAATCAAAAGTACCCTTAAAGGAAATTAAAAGTGCCTTCTAGACCTTCAAAATAGCCCTTCAGGATAATTATATCAGGACATTTTCCTAGATAATTCCCCAAGGAAGTTGTAATGGACATTTTTTATAAACAATTACCCCAAAATAATTAGTCTATAGACATCAACCCAAAATCATTTTTCCAATTTAGACCCTAAGTGCCTTATTAGTAAGAGTACTAGTCTCACCATACTTAGCCAAAATAAAGAAAAATTGTTTCTTATCAATACTTTAAAAACCCCTACCAACCTGAGCTAACAAGTTTGAATTATACAAGAAAATAAAATCCAAGTGAACATTGTACATTTATGTCACATGAATTGATATTCAATGAAAGATTCTATATAGATGATACATCATGATTAAAAATCCATCATTATATTCAAGCTAAATTTAATTTGAATTCTTCTACTTTCTTATAGTGATGAAGAGCCCTAGTTCCCACTTCTAGAGTGATATGAGTAAAACAATGACTAAGCTAGAGCTGAGTTATTTGCACAACATAAATTAGTGCATAATAATCATGAATTACATAGAAATGGCATATACATTTAGAGAATTTTGAGTTACAAATTTTACATCCCCATATTCGATTAAGGACTCCATAGAATTCACAAATATAGTCTTTGATGATACAATATTTGGAGATAGGTATAACAATTATTTAGCATTATAGGATGTCATTGATTTAGTGGATGTGTTTTCACTCGAAGATGATATGACACTAGTAGATAGATTATTTGTAAAAGAATTATTTGAATTTAAATGTTAAAGATTACACTTTACTACAACTAAGATAGAAGTGATGTCATGCATTAACCTCTTAAGAGACATGTTATTCTCTAATAAGATATTTCAAGATACTTTCTTGCATCATTCTAATAACAATACGATGGTTGCATACATTTTAGGGGTAGATTTCTAGAGATAACAATCTTTGAGTATATATGATGCTTACTTTGACAATCACACATTCATGTAATTTAATGTAGAAACTTCAATGGAGAAGGTATTATCTTCATGACTCCTCCTAGACTAGACCATCATATGAAAAGGGAAGAAGCCTAAGGGAGAAATCCTGATTGATAGATTTGAAATGGGAATTCACATTGGTATGTCTCTTCTCAATCAATGATATGGTATGCATAACATTCACTTCATTAATTTAGATTGGGTGCTATCATTATAAATTATTATTACACATGATTTTGCATATGCCCTATGAGAGATAATATGCCTTTCGTTGAGGGAGCATATTATTCATAAAGATAGGCACCCCATGCCCATGGGATATTTATTCATGATTTCAAATTTATTGGATGTATCCATGGGTACATGTTACAAAGTTATTAGTGAATTATGGGCTCCAACGAAAGACTAGAAGAAGAATTAAAATATGTGATCATTACTAGTTCATGCACATCTATTGCTATACCAAACATATGGTGAGGATTTCTAAAGATGTATACCCTCAAGTTTGGAAATATTTTCATGGCTCACCCATGCCATGAATGAGATATAATATTTTGAAGAAATAAGTTAGGAAAGGGGATTATTTATTTTACCCAAATTTCACTATCATCATGGTTTAGGGAAAAAAGGTTGTCTCCATATGTCTTCTAAGGTTCATACCAGATAAGCTAGTTGAGCAAGAAATTTCCTTATAATTATGCAAGAAAATTGAAGAGGATTTGTCAAGGTAGAATATGGAATTATCTTTTGGTCATTTCATAACTATTGGTAGGATGGTGTATATAAAGAGGAAGCATCTCAAGGAGGTAGGCAAAAAATCTAGGAGTTATTCCTTCCTTGCACTTACACAAAGAGATTGGGATCTACATTTGTTAATCAAAAATCACATTCATGGATTTAAAATCCCATATAATCATGAGCCTTATGACTATGATTTCCTATTTTTGAATGGTCATTTTAATGAAGAAGTATTGGAGTAAGTGTAGATTTCTAGGTTATAAGAGGATCATTTTAGAATGATCCAAGATGATCATTTTGTTTTTACCAAGGAATTAGACAACAAAAAGGTACTCTACAAAGGGTGGTAGAATTTAGATTTCTATAGGGGACAATCCAAGGAGAAATCCAAGGACCAAGTTGCTCCCTCCTCCAAAGGACTTCATTTGAAGTTGAAGTTAAAAATAGTGAAGAAAGAGCCTAGGATTTTGAGCCCAATCTAACTAGGGGAGGACAAGTAGCGGACCCCATCAACCTCAACTTTGATGACAAAGAAAGAGCACAAGAATTTCCTATTTTAGGTTCTAGCCAAGTGTCCATCATTATACCCTATATACACACTAGTACATCTATTAGGAAAACAACTTTAGAAGCAATAAAATCATCACTTTATGACTCTAACACAAAATCAATAACACTCTTAGTCTATATGAGGAAGCATAGGACTCCTATGACCATTCCTATAATGGAGGCATCTCATATTTTTCCTACTAAACTTCCACATTCAGAACTAGCTAAGGGAGATTTAGTGGTCATCAAAGATATTAAAGTTAATTCAAATGATGAATCCAAGTTGGATATAGTCAAGGCTATGAGCCTCTAAGAAGAGCATGTGGAACTCACTCTTCTAGGTACTCAACCTTTTGTTAGTTTTCCTTTGTCTCATATACCCATGTTTGGGTAGTCTACCTCTATGGAAGTTCCCACATTTATTCCCTCCACTTCCACTACTACCATTGGTCTTTACATCTTCACTTCCATCCCATTCACCACATAGACATATTTTATTCTTATTGGCACCTCCACTATTAGAGACCTCAATAAGAATAAAGTGTCCAATAAGGTGTAGATTACACTATCCACCTCAAAATTCCATAACCACTCCACTCAAATCACCCTTTCACTACCATCTACCACTTTAATAGAGGAAACTAGAGTAATGAGTACTAACATGGGAAGGAAAGCCAAGCCCCAAATAATCATGGTCCATCCACTTCCTCATTTTAGAGGAGTAGATTGGTTTAAAATTATATGGCCTTCCCTTCTTGATTTTTTGAACAAAGCCCACAAGAAATAATAGAAATCTTAAGAGGAGGTAGAGGAAGAGGATTTTATCACAACCTTTGATGCATCAATATTCCTCTATGGTTAGTGGATTTGAGGAACAAGGCTTTTCAATTACTAAACTTCAAGATTACTAAGCTTCCATCTATTTCTACTCTGTTTGATCCTCCAACTAGCAGTATTAAAAGGGTGGAGAAGAGAAAATTATAAGACAACAAAGACACCTAGATCATCCTTAAAGAAGGAAAAGAAGTGTTTTCCATCACCAAGATGTATAACAAACAACTAGGGCAATATTTATATGAGGAAAATCTAGTAGACCTAGCTCAAACACACAAAAATTCCATAGTTTCAATCCATGAGAACACTAAACTAGCTTGACATGAGCTTGAGGTAAAAGTGCACACATTATAGGCTAAATTAGAGAAATGCAAGGAGAAGGCCAAGATAGTGCATATCCCTATATGCATAAAATATAAAGTTTAAGAGTTAGTTTTGACATGTTATGACTCCTTGGAAGCCATGGATTTTATGAGGACCAAGATGGCCCATCACATGAGCTAGGCTAATTAACTGTTCAACTCTATGAGATATGACAACTCAAAACAAAAAATTATAGTTGTATTTATAGATAACTATCTCTATAGTAATCTTGACCTAATGACTACACTAGAGGCATCCAATGCCTTAAATCTAGTATTCATTTAGTAGGAGGAGGCCAAATATTTGTTGAAAATATTGGGGATTTAGTCCCTAGATAATAGGCACATGAGGCTCATATTATTAAAATTTTGCATGAGCTAAAGTTATCCAAGATTAAAGTCTCCACTGGTAGGTTAATTAGTAGGATCAATTTTGATAAGCTTATCCAAGAAGTAGCTAATGAGTTTAAGAAAATATTGAAAGGTTTGACACTTTAGGAAATTGAGTTAGAATTAAGCAAAGATTATAAAAAGGTCACTAAAGTTGAAATATTTAAGAGCAAATTTGAAATAAATAAGGATGAGCATGCAAATATCCTCATTTGACTAAACAAATTCATTGTACCATCGCTAATAAATTTAGACATTATACAAAAGTAGCATGGAGTAGAATAAAAGGTTTATGAGGATAACTAAGCAAAGAAAAAAAAGGTTTTTGATAGTGCAATTACATTTTGAACTACCACTTTAACTTATAGATTGACCAAGGTGCATCCAATTCTATAAATGACCAAGCCTTGATAGGCTAAGATTTTACACATAAATAATTTTATAATGGCAAGTGTACTTGTATTTTGAGTGTCTAATTATAAAATTGAGTTTATATTTTTGTATATGCACACATTGCATAATTATATAAAATTCAATTTATTTATTTTTAACTTACATAGTTTTAGACTACAATTAGAACTACATGTTTTAACTAACACTTGTAACCACCTTGCATGATCTTGGAGGATGAGGTGACCCCTTCCCCATGTCTATATATATGATTTTAACCAACTTACATTTTTTTTGAAGATTTTAGAATACAGAGGATCGAAATAATTTTAATCTTTAGTGAAGTGTTTTGAGTATTTTCTTTCCAATTCCATGTAATTAGCTCTTATTTCCATGGTTATATGTTTCAATAATATTTAGTGTGTTATAGATACGAATAGATTATTGATTTCTTGATTGATATATTGATCCATAGATGTGCAATAGATATTAAAATATTAGTAGATATATTTATTAAGTTAGTCAAGTTGATTGAATCATATTTATAAATGTGTGTTTGTGTATTTTTGTGTAATTTTCTATGTTTGTGTAATAATTGCGTCAGATAGTTAATTTTCCCAATCTATAATCTCTTGATTAAGGGTGTGCAATAGCTTCCATAAAAGGATCAACCTTTATCTAAGGCTTGTGAATTCCCTACATATTTGTTTCCTTAGATTTCATATTCATGTCTAACTGCATGTGTGTTGTTTCTTCTAATAATATGCATAGGTTTTAGAAAGCACAAGTCTATTCAAAAACCAACTAGGGAAGTGATTCCAAAGAACCACATAGCCTTATTTTTTTCCCTACCTTAACCTCATTTTTGAGTTTGATATTGATACCTACCCACTTTTAAATTAGAAACCATCCACCCTTCCAACTCATGTAGAAATTCATTATGTTAAAAGGACACACCTCTATCTAAAAAACCTTGTCAACAACCTACATACCCTACCCCTATTTCATTAATAAGGTGAAATTTAATGTATACCTACAACTCATGCTCTAGAGTGGATTTCACCTTCATTGAGATCCTAAAATGTTAGAGGCTGCCTCATTTTACTATAGTTTGCATAAAACCCACATCAATAGTATTTTTCTAGTGCTAGAAAGAGGGCACGAACCTCTTATGATAGATGTTATTCTTTGCATAAAGATGTACTGGAGTCACCTAGGAGAGTTACTAGATCTAATTCATAGGATAGTTTATTAGCATCACCCTTGAAAAGTCATAGGAGACCAAGAGCTTTGCCAATATCCTTAGTTTAAAACAAATCACTACCTCCACTAAGGAACCCCTTACCTATAAGGAACCCTTTACCTATTAATCAAATAATGGCTTAGTAATAGACCTAGTGAGTTTGATCTACCATTACCATCTTAGGAGATGTGCATGATTTTCCCTAAAATCCTAAAAAGTATCTACCATCCTTTTCTCCTTTAGGACCAACGACCACATAAGAGCATATCAAGTCTATTAAAGTTGCTTTACAATTAATGGATGTAGTTGATGAAGATGTTGCATGTTGATTATTCCATTTTACTTTAATGGATGACACTTATGATTGGTACTTAAATCAAATGGAAAAATCCATCACCAATTGGGAGGAATGTCAAATATCTTTTCTTGCATATTTGGATAGGTCACCAATACTAGATTAGAATATCAAAACTTCACTAATATGAAGAGGGAGCCTAATGATCCCATTTGTGATTTAAATTCAATATGGTAAAATATGTACAACTAGTTCACCCTAAGGTATAAACTAGAACTAGTATTAGCATTAGAGATATATAAGAATGCCTTACACTCCATCACCACCATGTTTTTGAGAACACCTACTACCAATAGTTTGGCATTAGCATTTAATGAGGCCATTAGTATTGATAGGTATCTCAACCCACATACACTTGGGGAACCTAACATCAATAATGGATTTCCATCACCTAATCTAATACCACACATAAAGCAAAATGTTCTATCATACAATCAGAATTGATTGTACATGTTATCTCCATTGAAATAAATGACACAACTAAATTTAAGATACTTGAATAATCATGTGATAAGAAAAAATTATCAATAGAACCAACACATATCTTCACTTCCCACAACCATTATATAAGGTATAGATTCAATAAAAACTAAATTGGATTCTATTCAAAAGATGGTCTAAAATTTGAGCAATAATTTCCTGAACATGCAACAAAAGATGGGAAATGTCGATGCCCCAACTAAAAACCAGAACACTAGATTATAGAGATATAATAGACCATTAAATAGGCCTAAAAAAATATAGATCAGCCTATCAAGCTCCCAAAAATCAACATAGTTGAAATGACTCTCCCTAATTTGTGTAGAATACACAATACACCCCAACATGATGAGCTTCATTGCATTGAGTTTTGTATGGCTTTCAAGATATTTCAAAGGGAATTAAATAGAAAATATCAAACCAAAAATCAACTAAAATCTCATTAGGATCCTATATTTTCTAGCATAGCCATGTTCTTTGAAACTCATGAGTTTCCCTTCCTAGGTAAAGATGATAATGAACCAAAATATAATACAAATGAGGTTCATGCTTTCCAATATTTCTAAAGAGGTGCATACAAATTAAGGAACAAATAACCACTTACCACCTCAACCCCTCTAAATACCATGTTAAATCCTAAAATAAATGATAATCCACCCCCTCTAAAGGGGAATGATCAGTCACCAAGCAAGGAAGAACCAAGTAAAGGAGGTTACAACATCATGGAAGATATGGAGAAAATTAAGGTAAATATAACTCTTCATGATTTAGACCATATTAATGAATATAAATAGAGTTTTTATGGAAGTCTATTACTAGAAAGGCTCCTATGGAAAGAACTGGAATGACTATGGAAAAAGTGAAAGTTGTTAGTGATAATGCCATTTACAAGAACATGCCTAAAGTACCACCATTTTTGTTGACCATCAGAGTATTATAAGAACATCTATAAATATTTGGTTAATTATGGAACATCTACAATTGTCATGCTTACCTCTATATGTAAGAATATTGGTCTCACTCTAAGTCTTTCAAAAAGATTAGTCTCTCAACTAGACAAAATGGTGGCACCATTAGTTGGCAAATTGAAAAACATATGCATTAGAGTAACATCTAAACCAAGAATTTAGATGACCATCAATATTCTAGTAGTGGATATACCAGAAGTATATGGATTGTTTATAAGTAGATATTAATCCAAAAAACTCAATAAATATCTTTCTATAGACTTTTCTCATATTTTACTACTATGGAGAGGAGTTCCAAAATAGATCAAAATTTATAGAGAGCTAGGAATGAAAGATCCCATCACCAAATATAATGTTAGAAATGAAGAGGTAATCTATTACTCTCTATCCCTTGGTATTTACACTTTTACCACTTAGAATCCTTCACAAAATCTAGAACCTAAAGGTTTGAATCAAATATGGACTATGAATTTTGATGGAGCTAAGTCCAAGCAAGGATCTGGCATAAGAATTAAGATAATTAATCCTCAAGGTAAGAAGTTATTGGAAACTTATAGATTGTATTTTTTATGTACTAAAAATAGAGATGCGTAAGAAGCTCTAATTTTGGGATTATAATTTACACTAAAAAGTAATGTAAAATAAATAAAAGTATTTGGTGACTTAGAGTTGGTAGTTCACAAAGTAAGAAACAAATATAAAAATAAATTGTCTTATCTAAAGAGGTATAAGCATAGATCATGGTTTTTAATCAAAAGCATTGAAGCTTTCAACATAGTATCACTCTTAATAGAGAAAAATCAATTCATTGATTCAATAGTTACTACTACTACCAATCTCAACCTATTATAGGATTCTGAGGTAAAGAGATTTTCTATTGAACCATTGTCCCTTTATTCCAGATAATGGAGGAAAAATTTAGGAGATGAGCATAACCCACATTATGTGAACATTGGTCTCAGCTACACTATGGAGGAAATATAATAAGTCAAGGATTTGATATCTCAATACAAAGATGTTATCACTTGGATGTACAAAGACTTGGAGTTGTATGACCCATAGGTAAGCACTCACATAATTCCCCTAAAGATAAACCATAAACCATTTAGATAGAGGCAAAGGCTAGTGAATCCTATCCTAGAGACACTTATTCATAAGGAAATGGAGAAGTTTTTTAAGTGCTAAAATCATCTTCCCAATCTAATAGTCTATTGGAAATATTGTCATTGATGTCAAAGGTATAGAATTATTGGTGATAATGGCCCCATTGCATTTAATGATGTTTGTAATAGTTATATATTGACTAATGTGTGTTAATATTTATTTAATAGTAACGAATATATTTTTGGTTTCATATGAGACAAAAGAAGGGCCCATAAAGAAGTCAAATGGTCATGGGGTAAAGACAAAAGAAGAATGGGATGCATTTTCCCATAAAGAGTCATCTTGGAGAATTCCAAGAGTCACCAAGTGAAGACAAAAGAGGAAGGGTGCAATTTCTCATGAAGGGACACTGAGGAATATGAAAAGTCACCAAGGTAAAGACAAAAGAGGGAAGAACGTTTTTGCTCATGAAGGGTCACCACATGACTTTTCAAAGGCAAGGATATGAAGGGTCATGCAAGCTTGGCACCATTTTCCATGAGGATTGAAGGGTCATAAAGGGGGAAGGCCAAAGGTCATTTGGAAAGCTATAAATAAAGGCTTGAGAAGTCATTTGTAAGGTGTGAGATAGAGTTTGATTTTAAATTGTAATATCTATCTTAGAAGAGCAATGGGAGAGATGAGTATGATTTGTATTTGGTATATCTAGCTTAGAAGAGCAAAGGTGAGAAAGGAAAGAGATATTGTAATGAACTATCATTTGTTGAAATAACATTGAGAGATAGTTATGTGGTATACACAAAGGGGTTGGTGCTCCTATGGGTTGGTGCTCATGAATTGTTGCTATGTTGGTGCTCAGTAAAGGGGTTGGTGCTCTTATGGGTTGGTGCTCACAAATTATTGTTGTGTTGGTGCTTAGCAAAGGGGTTGGTGCTCTTGTGGGTTGGTGCTCATGAATTGTTGCTATGTTGGTGCTCAACAAAGGGGTTGGTGATCCTGTGGGTTGGTACTCATGAATTTTTTCTATGTTGGTGCTCAGCAAAGGGGTTGGTACTCTTGTGGATTGGTGCTCATGAATATTTGTTATGTTGGTGCTCAGGAAAGGGGTTGGTGCTCCTGTAAGTTGGTGCTTGTGAATATCATTTTAGTTGGTGCTCATTAATATATTTGAGATTGTTTTCTATGGTTTTTACCACATTGGATTTCAACATTATATCTGGTGTCTCTCTCTATCATGTGTGGTGTTTATTGTTTTTAGTTTTATTTCATATTGTGAATGTTTGGTTAAGTGGAATTTGATTAAGGGGAAGTTTTGTAAGATATATGATATATTGATTCACCCCCCCTCTTAGTATATCCCATGCTTAACAATTTTCATCAGAGTAGGTTCCTTCAGAAAGGGTTTAACAACTTGAAGGTAGATCAAGGAAAGCAAAAGATGGCCAAGTATCTAAAGAAGGAGAATCAAGAGTTGAAATCTATGGTTAAAGATCTTAAAGAATAGGTGTGAATCTTAGATTCTAAGTTGGCTACAAAAGTAAAATAAAATAAGATATTTATTCAAGATTTTAAGAATTAGCTAGAGGTTGCAAATTCAAGTTTGAAATCAAAAGAAGAAGAGTGTAATCCATTGAGGGTGAGTTAGGTTATTTAAAGGATAATCATGAGAAGCATATAATCAATTTTAAGAAAGATCATGAAATATTAGTCCAAGGAAAGAAGGATGCAAGCTTTGAAGGAAAATCAAAGAAGTTGATCAAGCAGCCCAATGCTTTTAAGTTTTCAAATTCTTTTCATGGCCATTGTTGTGTTTGTAATCATGTTGGTCATAGGGCAAGAGACTGTATGAGGAGAAGTAATCAGTCAAAGGGATATCTCAATCACATTCAAGAAAAAGGTATGATAAATGTTGTTTGCTTTTATTGACATAAGGTTGTCCATATTGCTAAATTATGTCCAAAACATGTAAAGAGATCTTCTATGTCAAAGGTTACAGAGCCCCTAAAAGATATGAGAAGATTCAAATTCAAGTTTGGAGACCTAAAATAGTAAAGGTTGATCAAGTTGAGTTTAAGAGTGAGAATGAATTACTTGCTATAGTAGATAAAGAATCAGATAGGAAGGATTGTGAAGAATCTCTTGTTACATTTGAGCATGAGCTTTGTCAAGATAAAATAGTTTCAAAAGTTGAGAAGATGAAAAACATCGTAAATGATAAGGTTAATAAGTCAAAAATGTTAGACATGCTTAAATGGATTCTAAGAGAAAGACACAAGGAAGAAATAGAGGAGATGTGGGAATCTCTTGAGATTTATTTCTAGCACCCTTTGTGTGGGGTGTCACTTATAAGCTTCAAGGAGACACTTTTAAGAAAAATTTAAGCATGGTGGATGCTATCAGGTCTTGGCTATGTTGTATGATACGAAGGTGACTTGACAGATTAATTTGTATATCATTTGAGGAAATATATTTTGAAGAAAATTTTGCACCAGTCTTAAGGTTTGAGGCTATTAGAATGTTTCTTGAACATGTAGTGTTTAAAATTTAAGGTGTTCCAAATGGATATGGTCATAAGAAATTAGAATGTTGAAAAAGAGCTAACAGTTTTAGAAATAAGGAGAAGGATACTCATGCAAATTCAATCAAGAATGACTAGAGTTTCAAAGCTCCATTCATCAAGAAGAAGGATCAGAGTTTCAAAGCTCCATTCATTAAGAAGAAGGTTCAGACATGTTCATGGTAGAAGAAACAACTTGAAGATTATATGTTGGTGCAGACAGCATTGCATGTAAGAAATGAAGATCAGCCATGGTTATGTTGATAGTGGATGTTCAAGGCATATGATAGGAGATAAAAGTAATTTCATAACTCTAAAGAAGATCAATGGTGGAATAGGGAGATTTAGAGATAAAACAACTACCAAGATAGCTGGAAAAGGTACTTTGAGTCTGGATTATGGTAGAACTAAGACTAAGAATGTCTTGTATGTAAAAGGTCTTAAGCATAATCTATTGAGTGATAGTCAAATATGTGATCAAGGATACACATTGAAGTTTCATGTAGAAGGTTGTGAGATTAGAAGAAAAGATTCAAATGAGTTGATTTCAAATGTTTAAAAGATAGGGAACAATTTGTATGTATTATTAGATATCTTCTCAAAGGCATGATCAAAGGACACATTCAAAGATCTACAAGAGGAGTTGGGAGTAATTTATATTACTTCCTACCATTGATGATCAACATCAATTGAGGTGGAGCTAAGTGTTAGCTCCAAGTAGGCCTTCTACCATTGATGTCAAAGGGGGAGAATAAAAGGTATAGGTACAAGTGCATAAATAGGTACAAGGAACATGTATAGGTTACTACATTAAGGGGGAGCTACTGTATGTTTTCAAATGACAGTATGTGTAGGATTCTGGATGTGGTAGTTTTAGGATTGAGGTTGCCATTAATGACAAAGGGGGAGATTATTGGAAATATTGTCATTAATGTCAAAGGTCTAACATTATTGGTGATAATCACCCCATTGCATTTAATGATGTTTGTAATACTTATATCTTGACTAATGTGTGTTAATATTTATTTAATATTAACGAATATATTTTTGGTTGCATATGAGATAAAAGAAGGGCCCATGGAGAAGTCAAAGAGTCACAAGGTAAAGACAAAAGAAGGATGGGATGAATTTTCCCATGAAGAGTCATCTTGGGGAATTACAAGAGTCACCAAGTGAAGATAAAAGATGAAGGGCCCAATTTCTCATGAAGGGACACTTTGAGGAATATGAAAAGTCACCAAGGTAAAGACAAAAGAGGGAAGGACATTTTTGAACATGAAAGGTGACCACATGACTTTTCAAAGGCAAGGATATAAATGGTCATGCAAGTTTGGCACCATTTTCCATGAGGATTGAAGGGTCACAAAGGGGGAAGGCCAAAGGTCATTTGGAAAGCTATAAATAAAGGCTTGAGAAGCCATTTGTAATGTGTGAGATAGAGTTTGATTTGATATTGTAATATCAAGCTTTGAAGAGCAATGGGAGAGATGAGTATGATTTATATTTGTTATATCTAGCTTAGAAGAGCAAAGGTGAGAGAGGAAAGAGATATTGTAATGAACTATTAGATAGAAACATTGATAGATAGTTGTGTGGTATACATAAAGGGGTTGGTGCTCCTGTGGGTTGGTGCTCATGAATTATTGGTATGTTGGTTTTCAACAAAGGGGTTGGTGCTTCTATGGGTTGGTGCTCATGAATTGTTGTTGTGTTGGTGCTCAGAAAAGGGGTTGGTGCTCATGTGGTTGGTGCTCATGAATTGTTTCTATTTTGGTGCTCAACAAAGGGTTTGGTGCTCCTGTGGGTTGGTGCTCATGAATTGTTGTTGTGTTAGTGCTTAGTAAAGGGGTTGGTACTCATGTGGGTTGGTGCTCATGAATAGTTACTATGTTGGTGCTTAGCAAAGGGTTGGTGCTCTTGCAATTTGGTTCTTGTGAATATTTTTTGATTTGGTGCTCATTAATATACTTGAGATTATTCTCTGTGGTTTTTCCAACATTGGGTTTCCACATTATATGTAGTGTCTTTCTCTATCTTGTGTGGTGTTTATTGTTTTAGTTTTATTGCATATCTTGAATGTTTGGTTAAGTGGAATTTGATTAAGGGAAATTTTTATAAGATATATGATATACTGATTCACCCCCCTCTCAGTATATCTTGTGCTTAACATACTCTACCTGGGTGGCTAATTTGGTTCTAGTTAAAAAGACGAGTGGTGAGATGAAATTATGTGTAGAATTTATAAATATGAAAAAGGCTTCTAAAAAATATAGTTATCCTCTACGTTCTCTAGATGAGGTACTATAGATAGTGATTGGTTTAGAAATGATGTCCTTTTTAGAAGGATCTTTAGGTTATAATCAGGTATTAATACAATCTGGGGATAGAATGAAGATGGTGTTTACTACAAAATGGGGTAATTATGCATACAAAAGGATGTTTTTTGGCATGATAAATGTAGGAGCTACATTTAAATTCACCATGGATCATGCCTTCAAGGGAATAATAGGAAAAAACATAATTATCTATATGGATGATCTTACAATTCTTTCAAAGAACATAAAAGATCACGTAAATCACCTATAGTCCATATTTGAGAGGTGTAGAAGGTTTGGTATTTCATTGAAACAAAATAAAAGCATACTTAGAATCACTGAGGGAAAACTCTTAGGACATATTATCACAAAGGATGGGATCACCATTGATCCTAAGAGATCTAGGCTATTTCAAAAATTCAGCCACCAAACAACAAGAAGTAGCTCAAGTCATTCTTTGGGAAGATCAAATTTGTAAGGAAGTTCATCTCATGGTTCATAGAAAAATTCAAGCCTCTAAATGCCATGCCCAAGCAAGATTCTAAGATTGAGTGGATAAATTAAGCTAGAAAGTCTTTCCAAGACATTAAGGATGCCATATCTTAGGCTTTTTTGTTGATTAGTCTAGACTTTATGAAACATTTTTATTTGTACTCATTGACTTTAGAACACACTATTGTTATAGTTATCACATAGAAGAAGGATGAAATAGAGAATATAATTACCTTCATGATCATAAATATGAAGGATGCATATCCCAAGTATTCTATGATATATAAGAAAAATTTCTCTCTCATCAAAGTAGTCAAAAAAATTAGACATTATATCTTTAGGAACAAAACCATTGCTATTGTACCCAACCCTATTGTCAAGCTTACCCTATCATAGAATGAGCTAAGAGAACATAGAGGAAAATGGATGGCCAAGCTATAGGAATTTGACATAGTGATTGAGCCTATAAAGATAGTCAATGGTTGAGGCATAGTTCAAGTCATGACTGACCCTGATCCTTGAATCACCATTAAAGAGGTATGTGTAGCACAAATTTATAAAGGAGAATGGTATACAGATATAATCTAATATTTACTTATAGGAACCTATCCCTTAAATCTTAATAGTGAAAGAAGGAGAAATTTGAGGCTCAAAGCTACCCATTTCATGATCAAGATGGGAGTCCTCTATAGAAAGAACAATGAAGGTATTTACCTTAGGTGTGTATTTGTAGATGATGCTAAAGAAATCCTAGATAACTTGCATTAAAAGATAGGCAGTGGTCACCCTAATGGGAATATCATAGCCCATAAAATCTTGAGGTTGGGTTACTATTGGCCAACCATATTTAAGAATGCTCATATGTAGGTCAGAACAATCCATGAATATCAAGCATTAGCCAAGAGAGTACACGTAGCAATGCCTCTATACCTAGTTATTGAAGGAAGGCCATTTTCATAGTGGGGTTTAGACTTCATTGGAGTAATCAACCCAAATTCCTTAGTAGGCCATAAATTCATAATCATGGATACAACTTATTTTATAAGATGGATGAAATCCATGTCCATAAAGAATAGTAAAGCACAAGATGTGATTCTCTTTTTAGATGAACACATAATGCTTAGATTTGACATGCCCATCTCTATAGTGTGTGACAATGGACTAGTTTTTATATCAATAGAATTTGTTTAATGGGTACATGATAATAAGATCATAATCAAGTTAGATTCTAACCACTACCCTCAAAGAAATAGACTAGTAGAATTGATATATAAAAAATCTAATTGATGCAATCAAGAAATTAGTAGGAGATAGGCCTAGAGATTCGCATAAATTACTAATGTATGCTCTTTGGGTATACTAGATGAGATATAAGCAATCCCTAAAAGCTTTACCCTACCTACTAGTACATGGGTGTAGACCAATTTTTTTTATCATGTTGAAGCTACCTACCTATCAGGTCATGCAAGACTACATGGAACCAAATGACAAAGTAGAATTGAGATTACTTGATATAATAGAAATGGAAGATTCAAGGATTGAATCCTTATAGATATTCAACAAACACCAATATGTAGGAAAAAGGTGGTTTGATAAAAGAGTGAAAGTCAAAGCATTCAATATTTTGGACCTAGTTCTACTATGGGATAAAGACCATGAAAAGAAAGAACAACATAATAAGTTTACCCCACTATGGATTGGACCCTATCAGATTTCATGGATGATGGGAAATAATGCATTTTTTCTGAAAGACTTCCAAGTTAATGAGCTTACATATCCAGCCAATAGATAGTTCTTAAAGTATTACTTCAAGGTTGTTTCATCTATAGATAGTACTAGTTGAGAGGATTCAGATAAGTTTAGATGTAGGACTAGAGTAGATTTCCATGCATTCTAATTTAGTTATTTGATTTCTAGATTAGTGTTAAATTTTTTTTATTTTTTTTTGGCTTCCTAGATTAATCTTTCCTACTTTCAATATTTTATTTTCTTAGATTAGATTTTAGTGATTTCTAGAGTATTTTCTTGCTTTCTAGATTAGTTATTCTTTATTTTTATTTGACATTCAGAGTTGTGTTTTCTCTAGTTATTATTAATTTAAAATCCCAAGAAATGACTGAGTTTAGAACTTGTAGAAAAGGGGAAAATTAATCCTAACACATCGGGGACTAGTTTATAGATTGGGTGCATTTCTATGTTTTTGAGTCTGTAGGATAAAGGAAGGTAATCAAAGGATCAGTTTGAGTGATGTCAAAATTTAATAATTTTAATAGGAATGTGGAAATTTCTATTGGGTAGTTCATACAAATTTATAATTGTTTCTTATTTTATTGGATCAAATGTACTTACCATATTGAATACTTGTTGAAAGTGACAATCATGTGTGTAGATTTGATTAGCAAGGATGTTCTAGTAATAATTTGTTTTATAATTACATCAGCTCACTAGGGTTTCATCTCCTCTCTTTTCCATTAATTAAAACATGAAAAGGAACAAAAAAAGATATAAAAAAACTAATGAGTTTAAAAGAACAAAAGAGAATTTATAGAAAACTAAAAGGCTCACGTGATGAAATATGGTTAATGCACCATGCATCATGGTTATAAGAAAATAATAAAAGGAGAAGAGAAGGATCTCAAGGTATATCTATTAGAGATATGGACACCTAGATGGTAGTACAACAATGCCTAAGATTCCCTCGATCTAATGAGATTTAATGATACTAGAATGAAACTTACAAATTTTATCAAAACCTTTGAAAAACTCATCATAGTAAGGGTTAAATAAACTTCAAGTTTAAACACACACACATATCTAAGAAATTATAAGTCAAGAATGTTGTGTGAATTAGCTTAGGGATCTCTTTAATTTTTGTATTTAAGTATTTACCTGTGACATGCTTCAAAATTGATCTAAAGATTACAAAACCAAATTTTAGGTTTCTTGAGTACTCAAGAGTATTCCCCCTGTAAGTTGCCATGTGTTGTACCCAACACACCCATTTTCTTTAAGAATAAATGGGGACCCAATTTTTTCATATTTTGGCTTCATATTAAGCCCCTTTTTTATATTTTCATGCAAATTATATAAAATCTAATGTAGCTCACTTTTGGTAGGATGATATTTGGCATTATGTTTTCATGACACTAACTTTTATTTTGCAGAGACTATTCTTTTGATTTATATTTTTAGGCTAATTATTTTAGCTCTTATGCAATTTGTCATTTCAAGTTATATGTTTCAAGTGTTCTCTAGCCTATTTTTTTCTTTTTGGCTCATTGTTTGGAAATCTTTATTTTGTCAGGTAATTGTTGGAGACATTTTATCTAAAAGAATTCCCCTAAAGGAATTCAACCTATGGGATCTTTACCTTATGAAAAATTTGGCTATGAACATTTTCCATAAAATAAATCCTAAATGGATTATCCCTTCAACCCTACCAAAACTACCCTTTAGGACTTTTTAAATCACCCTTAGGCATATGAAAGCACCATTTTAGGAAATCAAAAGTGCCCTTAGACCTTCACAATGTAGACCCTTTGGGCAGGTTTTGCCATGCAGTAGACCCTTTGAATCCTTTCATATCCCTTCAAGACTTTTGAACTAGCCCTTCAACCATTTTGAAAGTGTCCTTTTCCCTTTATCCCTTCAGGCTTTCCCATATTAACCACTTTACCCTTTATGACCAAATCTCCTAGGGCACATACCCTTCAGGTTTTATGTAAATGACCCTTCGGGACTTTCATCCCAAACCCTTTACCCTTCGAGACATATCCTTTAGGATATAATTTTCAACCCCTTTGACTCATGAAAATTACCCTTTATCCTTTTGTGTTTTGGACCATTTTTTGACATGGACATACCCTTGAAGATTTATATCCTAAGCTTTTGACCCTTTTTTGAAGTATCCACTTCCCCTTCAAAATAACTACCATGACCTTTTTTCCACCAAAATATCCTTTACACCCAAGGCATATTCCCTTTAGGTTTTGTGTAACCTACCATTTAGGACTTTTGAAATGACCCTTAGATATACAAAATTACCCTTCAAGGAAATCAAAAGTATCCTTTAGCCTTTACGAAGTAGACCCTTCAGGACCTTTGTCATGGACAAAATGTTCAACAAAGTGGACCCTTTGAATCAAAAGTATCCTTTGGGGAAATTGAAAGTTTCCTCCAGACCTTTGAAATAGATGTTAGGGATAATTGTCTTGGGACTTTTTAACAAATCAATTCCCTAGGGAAGTTGTCACAAACATTTTTTTTTTGAAATAATTCCCCCAAAAGAATTATTCTATGAACATTAACCCAAAATCATTTTCATAATGTAGAACCTAAGTGCCTTATTAATAAGAGTGATAGCCTCACCATACTTATCTAAAATAAATCAAAAATATTTCCTATCAATAATTTTAATACCCCCACCAACCTGAGGTAACAAGTTTGAATTATATAGGAAAATAAAATCCAAGTGAACATTGCACATTTATGTCTCATGAACTGATATTTAATGTATGACTCTATATAAATGATATGCCATGATTAAATTTTTTTCATTTCATTCATGCTAACTTTCATTTTAAGTCGTATACTTTCTTAAAGTGATAAGATCCCTAATTCCCACTTTCAAAGTTCTTTGTGTAAAACATTGACTGAGCTAGAGTTGAGTTATTTGCATAATGTACATTAGTGAATAATAAGCATAGAGTACATAAAAATTGAATACACATCTAGAATGTTCTAAAGTATGAATATACCATCCTAATATTTGATTAAGGACTCCAAAAAATTCATGGATATAGTCTTTGATGACATAGTGTTTAGAGATAAGTACATGAATTATTCAATGTTATAGGATGTCATTTATTTATTGGATGTGTTTTCACTTGAAGAAAAATGACAATAATAAACAATTTTTTCATAAAGGAATTATTATAATTTAAATTCCAAAGATTTCACTTTACTACAACCAAGCTGGAAGTGATGCCATTCATTGAACTCTTAAGAGACATGTTCTTCTCTAGCAAGATATTATAGAATACTTGCCTACAACATTCTAATAGAAATATGGTGGTTGCATGCATTTTGGGGGTGGATTTACATAGCTACATATCTTTGAATATCTATGATGCTTACTTTAACATACACACATTGGTGTAATTTAATGTAGAAACTTCAATGGAGAAGGTACTATCTTTATGGCTCCTCCTAAACTAGACCATCACATAGAAAGGGAAGAAGCCAAAGGGAGCTATCCTAATTGCTATATTTAGGATGGGGATTCATATTGGTATGGCTCTTCTCAATTGAATATATATTATTCCCAATATTGACTTCAATAGTTTGGATTAGGTATCATTATTGTACATGATGCTTACACATGATGCTACATACACCCTAGGAGAGATAATAAGCCTTTAGTTGAGGGAGCAAGTTATTCATAAAGATAGGTGCCCCATGCCCATGAGATATTTTTTCATGATGACATATTTATTAGATATAGTTATGGGTATATGTTAAAAACATCTTGGTGAAATATGGGCTCTAACTATAGACTATGAGAAGAATAAAATCTATGATCATTACCAGTTCATGCATATCTATTTCTATACCAATCATATGGTAAGGATTCCCAAAGATTTCTACCCTCAGGTTTGGCAAGATTTTCATGGCTCACCCATTCCATAAATGGGATAAAATATTATGAATAACTAGGTTAGGAAAGGGGATTATTTACTTTACCTAAATTTCATTATCATCATGCTTTCGGGAAATAAAGTTGCCCACTGTATCTTCCAAGGTTTGTACTAGATAAGTTAGTTGAGCAATAAATTTCCTTTTAATTATGGAAGAGTGTTAAAGAGGATTTATCAAGGTAGAACAAGGCATTTTATTTTTGTCATTTCATAAATAATATTAGGATGGTGTATACAATAAAGAATCATATTGAGGAGGTAGGTGGAAAATGTAAGAGTGATCCCTTCCCTTCACTTGCACATAGATATTGGGATCTACATGGGTTAATCTAAAAGCACATTCATGGATTCAACATCTGTTATAGTCATGAGTCTTATGACTATTCTTTCCTACTTTTGAATGTTAAGTCTGATGAATAAGTATTGGAGCAAGTGTAGATTGTTGGGATGTAAGAGGATCAGTTTAGAATGATCCAAGGTGATCCTTCTATTTATACCAAGGAATTGTATAAAAAAATGTAATCTATAGAGGTTGGTAGAATTTGGATTTATGAAGGGGATAGTTTGAGGAGAAATCCAAGGACCAAGCTAGTTCCTCCGCCCAAGGACTTCCATTGAATTTTAAGTTGAAAATAGTGAAGGATACTGGGATTTTTTAGCCCAATACAACTATGGGATGACAAGCAAAGGACCCCATCAACCTAAACTTTGATGAGTAAGAAAGAACACAAGAAGTGCCTACTATAAGTTCAAACCAAGTGTCCATCATTATTACCTAGATTCATACTAGTACATCCATTGGGATAGAAACTTCAAAAGTAGTAGCATAATCACCTCGAGACTCCACCACAAAATCAATGACGCCCTTGGTCTACAAGAGGAAGCCTAGGACTCCTATGTGTAATCCTATAGTTGAGGCATCTTAGAGTTTGCCTACTCAACCTCTAGATTCAGAACCATCTAGGGGAGATGTAGTGATCATCAAAGATATTAAAGACGATTCAAATGAGGAAGCTAATTTGGAGATATCCAAGGCTATGAGCCTCCAAGAAGAGCATGTGGAGCTCAGTCTTCTAGGTACTCAACCTTTTATCAGTTTTATTTTGTGTTTTATTCCCATATTTGGGTAGGCTACCTTTGTAGAAGTTCCTACATTTATCCTCTCATCTTTTACTACTACCATTGGTCCTTAAATCTCCATATCCATAACATTCACCACATAGACCCCTTCTATTCTTATTAGCACCTCCACTATTAGAGACCTCAAGAAGAATAAAGTGTCTAGGAAGGTGTATACAACACTAGCCACCTCAAAATTCCATGTCAATTCCACTAAAATCACCATTCTATTACCATCTACCACTTTCATAGACGATACCATAGTAATAATTAATGGTTGGGGAAGGAAGGCCAAGCTCTAGATAACCATAATCCATGCCCTTCCTTAGTTTGGAGGAGTAGATTGATCAAAAATTATATAGCCTTCCCTTCCTAAAGTTCTAACCAAAGACCATAATAAATAATAGAAATCTCAAGAGGAGGTAGAGGAAGAGGTTGTTATCACAACCCTTGATGCATCACAATTAGATATTCTTCCATGTGTAGTGGATTTGAGAAGTAAGGTTTCTCAATTGGCAAACTTTAAGATTACCAAGATTTCATTTGTTTCTAATTTATTTGATCCTCCAATTGATAATGTTCAAAGGGTGAAGAAGAGAAAAGTAGAATATGATAAAGGCACCTAGAACATCTTTAAATGAAGGCATGAAGTATTCTCCCTTACCAAGAGCCATAACGGATAAGCAAGATAATCTTTATTTGAGGAAAATATAGAAAACCTAGCTTAAGCACACAAGTATGCCATAGTTACAATCCATGAGGGCACTCAACTAGCTCAATAGGAGCTTGATGAAGAATTACACACATTAGAGACTGAATTAGAGAAACTCAAGGAGAAGGCCAAGATAGTGCATATCCCTATGGGCATAGAAACTATAGTTTAGGAGGAAACTTATAGATGTTATAAGTCCTTGGAATTCATGGAATTTATGAGGGTCAATATGGCCCCTCATGTGAGCTGGGCTAATAAACTATTTAACTCTTTGAGAGATGACAATGTGAAACTAAAGATACTAGTTGTCTATATAGATAACTCTCTCTATAGTCATCTCGACCTAATGACTATGCTAGAGGCATCTAATGCCTTAAATATAGTATTCATTTGGTAAGAAGTGGTGAAATATTGGTTGAAAAATGTTAAGGATTTAATCCCCAGATACAAGGCACATGAGGCTCAGATTATTCAAATTTTTCATGAGCTAAAGTTATCCAAGATTAAAGACTCCACTAGTAAACTGATTAATAGGCTCAATCTTGATAAGATTATCTAGGAAGTGGCCTATTATTATAAGTAGAGATTTCAAGGTTTGACACTTGAGGAAATTGAGTCAAAATTAAGAAAATCTTAGAATAAGGTCAATGAAGTTAAAATATTCAAGATCAAATTTCAAATAACAAAGGATAAGCATGTAAAACTCCTTGGACAGACTAAATGAATTCATCAACCATCACTTGTAAATTTAAACATTATATGAAAGTAGCATGGAGTGGTGTAAAAGGTATATGAGGATAATTAAGTGAAGAAAAATAATGTTTCTAGCAATGTAACTACATCTTTAACTTCCACTTCAACTTCTAGACCAACCAAGGTGCATGTAGCACTACAAATGACCAAGCCTTGACAAGCTAATATTTTATGCATGAAAAAATTTGTAATGGTGATTGTATTTGTATTTTGAGTGGATAATTATAAAATTGACTTGATATTTTTGTACATGCACACACTTCATAATTTTAGAAAAGCAAATTTATTTATTTTTAACTTACATGGTTTTACATAATAGTTATAACTACATTTCTGACTAACACTTGTAACTACCTTACATGATCTTGGATGATGAGATGACCCCTTCCCCAAGTCTATATATGTGATTATAATAAACTTAGTTTTTTTTTAGAATATTTTGGAATACATAGTAGTGAAACAATTTTGATCATCATCAAAGTGTTTTGAATATTTTCTTTCCAATTCTATGTAATTAGTTATTATTTCCATGGTTGTATGTTTCAATAATCTTTAGTGTACTATAGCCATGAATGGATTATTGATTTCTTGATTGATATTATGATGTTATATGTTCAATATATATTGAAATAATAGTAGATATATTTATTAAGTTAGTCAAATTTATTTAATCATATTTATGAAAGTGTATTTGTGCTTTCTTTATAGTTTTTTGTGTGTGTAGTAGCTACCTCAAATAATTCATTTGCCCAAGCCATAATCTCCTAATTAAGGGTGTGAAGTAGCTTCCCTAAATGGAGAAACCTTTATCTAAGGCTTTTGATTTACCTACATATTTTTTTCTTAGACTTCCTATCCATGTCTGAATGTATGTGTGTTATTGCTGCTAGTAATAGGCATAGGTTTTAGAAAGCACTGATCTATTTATAAACCAACTAGGGAAGTGATTTTCAAGAACCATGGAGCATTATTTTATACCCTAAGTTAACGTCATTTTTTTATTTTTATTGAGACCTACCCACTTTTATATTATAAACCAGCCATCTATCCAACTCATGTAGAAATTCACTCTGTTAGAAGGCCATACCTCTGTATAAAAAACCTTGTTAACAACCTACATACCCTACCCCTATTCCATCAATATGTTGAAACATACTATGTACCTACAAATTTTATAGAGGGTAGAGTTTACCTCCATTTAGATCCTAAAACATTAGAGGCTACCTCATTCGACTGTGGTGTGCATAAACCCACATCAACAAAGTGGTAGATTGTTGATCATAGATGTGTATTACATTGAGTGACATTTCACATGTTTATATGAGTGAATTAATTTTATGTTATCAAATCATATATAATTTGTGTTTATGATCCTCTAGTCCCTATCATGGTCATGTTCTTCATGTTACGTTACATTTATGTCAAATTTGAGTCATGTATGCAAGAGTTGTTTTGAGGATCCTATAGTCCATATCATGGCCACATTTTTCATGTTAGGTTAGAGTTAAGTCAAATTTGAGTCATTTTTTGACTGATTATGTGTTTCATGATCATGATATTTTGTGAATATGTGCGTTCCTTAATGATGTTATTTTATTTGAATTAATTGTTGTGAATTAACCCTAATTTTGATAAATAAATATATTAAATATGGTATTAAAAATATATTTTTAAATAAAATATTGAAGTTAAATGATTGAAATAGATGAAATGTATTGATTTAAAATAATAATAAATATTAAAATAAGCTAAAAACCTAGATTTGATGTTCATTTGATTGACTATGTTGATTGAAATAAAACAAGAATATGAAAGTAGGAACAATCCCCACAGAAACCCAAAAACTAAAACTAGAATAAGAATAAGTAAGAACCATCCAAATAAGTTTAGGAAAATTTTAAAATAATTAACCAAACCTGAATTTTTTTAACCTTTGAAAAAAAAATTAGGGCACATTCATGTGCAACAATTGGATTTAGGTCTGTGTGTGTAAATTTGACCTTTGAGCACGTGTAGAATACTTGTATATATATTTTTAGATGTTAAAATCCTATTAGAGTTATGAAATAATTTATGACATAAAATTAATAAAGTGTGAAGTGTAATTGGGTTGAGATAACCCTGATCACATATCTAATACTTTGAATATGGAATTCAATCCCACATAGTTCTCATGTCTAGAGTGCTTTGTGATTTTTTCCTTTAACTATGTGTATACATCTAGAAATGGATCTAAAACTTGAACATTATTTTATTTTGGATGAGTAAAATATAATTAATACTTTTATAAGGTTTGATTATAATTATTATAATTCTAATTGTGAATAATATAGAGATTTACTGAGTGTGCAGTAGTGTAAATGTGCCTCCATATTGAAATTGCCAAGTGGAATAATGAGTACCTTGAATATTATTTTATATCAATCCAAAATGGTAAATAACAAACATGAAATTCTAAAAACATAGAATATGACATAATTATGGTTAAAATTTTAAATATTATTGTTAAAATGTAAGGGTCAAAACATCATATAGGAGTCAAGAACATTTATCAATCATGATCCAAATTGGATGATTTTGACCCTTAAGGAAACATGTTGATTTTTGGGTCTAGGTATATTTTGATCAAATGCTTATGGGTTTTTTTATTTGATAAAATATTTATGTATGATTATGGATGACATGTTAGAAAATAAAATGTTTTAACATGTGCTTAGAATAGGCTAAGGTGTCAAAATAGTTTTGAATTAAGTGCACAAGTTAACTAAAGTGCAAAAGGGATAAAATTGACATGATCAAGTATATAATGATGAAATAAATATATGATGGTAAAATACACAAAGGGTGTATAAAATTATAAAACATATCAAATAATTACAAATGAGACAATGGTTTAATGAAAACTAAAAATATTTGAAAGTTTTGAGGAATGCCTAGTTGTATTCCCCAAGTGTTACAATGCAACTCATAAACTAAAAAATCAAGAGGTTTAATAAATAATAAAATAAATAAGTTCTAAATATAGGTACTAGGGATAACTTGGAAGGATACCTAGAGGTGTGCATATGAATTAATGTTAAATTACATATAGAGTCCAAGTAGAGACTATACATGTTTTTAACTCAAAATAATAAATGAACTAACTCTAAGTATGAAAGTAATATGTAATATAAATTTAAAATAATAAAAAATTAAAATTATGTATAAAATAAATTTAAAAAACATACATATTCAAAAATTAATTGTTGGTTAACTCTTTGAATATATGTCCATTTTTTTACAATTTTTTAGGTACTAGGTCAAAGGATGTCTTATACTAAGTAGGGACCCTTCCACTTTTGAGCCTACTTTCCCTCCTTTGTGTGGGAATAATTTATATTTATCACTAGGTCTCAAATATTAAAAGAGGGAAATTTGAATTTCTTATTGTGTTGTTTAGCTATGTGATTTTTGTATTAATAATTATGTTGTAAATCATTCATGCATCATTCATCAAGTAGGTCTAAGGAATTAAGGCATGATTCAAAAATATATTAATTTGTAAAGACTCCTTGAATATATATGTTAAAGGTTAATAATTATAATTCTCATGTTACGATAGATTTTGAGTCATAAACTAAAGAGAATAAAGTTTCTTTAGTGGTGGTATTGATGATACAATGATAGGTCTAAATTTTAGGGTATAGTTTGATATGACAATCCAAATAATAAATCCTAATATTCTTTAAATATCTTATTTTCAAAACATTGGTAGATTCCTCTTACCCATTACATTATGGGTTCTAAGGTGTCAAAAAAAATTGTGTAATGTTTAATTTTATGCACAAATACTTCATGTATTTGTTTTTTAAATTCCCACCATTATCATAAATTATGGTATGATGAATACAAAAATGGCATATCATTTTATTGAAGATGAACTTTTATATAGTTACAAAAGTAATATTAATAGGAGGCATATCTTTGAAACATTTGTTAAAGTATTTTGTGTGACTGAGGTAATTTTCTAATGAGATTTAATTCCAACATATAGAATGGAAAATGATATTGAAGTGTTTGAATATTAATTAGAGGAGAGTGGATAATATCATCATGGAATTGATAATAATTACACTTTTTTGTGAGTGTGATGGAATACTTTTATATATTGGGATATAAATTACCCATATGTATGCATTTTTGAGCTTTACCATGTCCACTATAATGGCCACCAAAAATTCACAAACATTTTTTCAAGGAGATAAGGTAATTATTATTAACTAATTTAATTCATTAGGGTACCTATGGCATTAAAATAATATAATATGTTATTTCAAAGGACATGTTTGGAAGCTTATTTTCAGAGTTTACTCTTTTCACCAAATTTAGCCTCATGAGGATAAGTATAATGTTCAATGAATTGTATGATATCTTTATACCATAGCATTTGTTATGGAAAATAAGATATTGATCCTTAGTGGTTATTTCCTTGTGTGGATGAGGAACTACAAGTCATGTAGTGCCTAATGAGGATGGGAAATAGAGGCTAAGGAAGAAATAGAGTCCACAATAATGTTTCATTCTATTAGGATTACTTAAATGGTGGAATATGTAAACTCTTTAGAAAGAGTAGAAGTGAGTTGATGATATAAAATAATATTTTCACCTTTTCATTATTATTTTCCACTAATTTGGTGACATACAATCTAAGAGTATCCTAAGGCATGTAACAGACATAAATATTTATGAATAATTGCATCCAAAGAAATAGAAATTAATACTCAACCATGTTATTAGTACCTAGAAGTTTAATCAAAACACTATAGGAATGATTTTTTCATAATAGTTAGCTAAGACACATCTTGCCCTATCACCTATCAGGCATTTGGCTCCATAAAATTGGATTGTCCATTTTTTCTCATTCATATATATGGTGAATTTGATTAATTATTATATATTAACTTTGGTAGATGATTTTGGATTAGATACTATTATTTATGTCTATTCGATGGCCTGAACCTTGAGATCACCCAAGAAATTATGAAAGTAATGTTTAAGTGAAAAAACCTAATCAATATTTATGATTAAAAGGATATATTAATCTATAAGAGTGAATTTAAGGTGTTACATACTTGGAATGTGAATGATAAATAGTTGATATAAAATAACTTGTCCTTTTATTTATTTTTGGTAATAATTCATAAGCCAATCTCCTTTAAGATTACCATCCATTTTCCAATCCAATCTCTAGGTAATAGTGACTTAAATAAGAAGTGGTGAATGGGGTAAGATTATATGATGACATAATTGTTATGGTAAAGACTAAAACTATAAATATTCTCAACATAAAACTAGATTACAATATATTTATGGTTCACTTTCATGTATTGTGTCATGTAATCTATTAAGGAGTGGATATAGTAGATTATGTATTCTTTTTTTAACTCATCTTGTTACAAAAAATTTACCTAGCTACTATGGGGGTAGATAATCTTTATAAGATAATATGGTGATAATTTTAATGTTTTATTAGATTAAGAAGATGCAATAATTATTTATTCATGTTTTCAAAATATTGTTGACAAGCATCATGCGACACATTTCTTTAAGAGAGAGTTTACCGAGTAAACATGAAAAGTTAACTCAAGGAAACATATTTGAATTTAACTAAGACTCCAGAGGTAAGTGAATATGTTAGGAATAGACTAATTTATATGAATTTTGATAATAACATTGATCATATAGGGATCCACATCAATCCCTCATAATGAGACCAAAAATATTAAGATCTTTCAAGAAGTAACACTAAAAACACACTTGTGAGAATTGAGATTAACTTTTTATATGATAATTCAATCAAATATTATATAAATATCATGGATATTATTTTCATTATTCTTTGATTTGGATATATGATCATCCACATAATTTTTTAGAATATTATGGATAATACTTTTATATATATGGATCATGGTGCCTTAATAAGTTTTATAGCATTTTTAAGGCTAAAGCATCTTAAAATAGCAACAGGCTCCCCACTTAGTAGTATTGGTGGTTTTATATCAATGATTAATAGATGAATTAATTTGGTTATATCCCAAAAAACCATCCATGAGGGATAACATCATATATTGTTGTAGATCCATAATGGCATCAATAGATGGTAAAGGAAAATTGTTCTTATCACATGTTAAGTTAAAAATTATGAAATTTGATATAGATATGAACAAACATGGAGAATTTATTATGAATATGTATTGTGTTAGATACCCATTTTGATTAATTTAAGGGTTTAATGAAATTATTGCCTAAGATTTTGATAACTTCTTTGTGACATTAGAAGGAAACATCAGGTGAAAACTTTGTTGATTTTTATGCACATGATTTACATCTAAATATGTCACTATGTTATGTACAACTATGAAATGGTTAATTTCAATCATGTCCTCATATGACCATATAAATAATTCATAATACTTGTCAAAAAACATATAGTAATTATCTTTGTCTTCAACGTGAATCTCTTTAAAGAAAAGAATTCATTTAGGATTGGCTATTGTACCAAAGTTAATTGTTTCAGTTTCTTTGATAAGAATGGTATTTATATCTTCAAAATGGTATGTATTTGAAGGAATCTTGGAAATAGGATCAATATTTAGATCAATGCTAAAAATGAAATGAATGAATTAAGGAACTTCTTTCTCAAAATTTCCATGCTTATGATATTGGCAAGGAAGTTGATTCTCTTTAAAATGAAGTAATTATATGATAACTTTGCCAAAAAGTCAAATTTAAAAATTTATACCATGGTGTATAATAACTCACATACTTATACCTTAGAAAAAACTGAAATCTCAAAATTGACTTTGGTGAGCCCAAAAGGAAGTGAAAAATATGGAATGATGGAAATGATCATAGAATGATTGGGTTTCCCCAAACATAAAAAATGTGTAAAGTTAGATGGTAGAATGACACATAGGTACGAAACATGATCATAATAAAATGGTAAAATTTAGATTGGAACATTATGATAGACTAATATAATTGTACCATAAGATAAGATGATTTATTTTGAGTGAAGAAAACAATGTTCTCAAACATGTCCTTATATTTATGAGAAGACACTTAGCTAAGGTTATGAGAAAAAGTAATTAAAGTAATTAAAATGTATAATGATGGGAATTTATGATGAGGACTTGGTTGATTCATCACGTCTTATTATGTAACTCATAAAATTAAAATCTAAGAGGCATAAATAAATAAATTATGTTAAAAAACAAAAAGGGTGTATGTAATGATAAAAAAATATCAAAGAGTTACAAAGGAGATAATGGTTGACTAAAAACTAAAAAGGATGGGAATTGTTTTAGGAATGCCTAGTTATATTACCTAGATGTTACAATGCAACTAACAAAATTAAAATCTAAGAAGTGTAATAAATCACTAAATAGTTGAAGACTAAAGATAGGTACTATGAATAATTTAAAATGAAACATGGTGGTGTGTAGAGGAAGTAATGTTAAGCTACAAATAGATCCCAAGTAGAACATTCAAATTGTTTTAGCTTAATATGGTATATACACTAACTATAAGTATGCAATTAATATGTATTAGAAATTGAAAATCATATAAAAATTAAAATAAGGATAACATGAATCTAAGAAACATACTTCTTTAAAAACTAAGTGTTGATCAAATCTTTAAATATATATCCAATTTTTTTTATAATTCATAAGTAATAGGTCTAAGGGTGTGTTTAACTAAGTAGGAACCCCACCATTTTTGGTAGTACTTTATCTCTTTGTCAAAGGTTAAATCTATCTTTATTACTAATTCTCCAACATTGAAAGAGGAAACTTTGACTTTCTTATTATGTTGTTTAGCTATGTGACTTTTGTATTGATAATTGTTTTATAAATCACTCATACATCATTCATCAAGTAGGTCTAAGGCATGAATGAATGATTCAAAAAATTATTAATTTAGAATGATGCCATGAAGAGATATGTGAAATAAGGTTAATTTTAATTTTATTGATCAAATGACTTCTAAGTCATAATTGAAGATAATGGAATTTCACTAATGGTGGTATAGATATTAGTCTCATAGGCCTAGAATGTAATGTATAACTTGAGATTCCATTCTAAAAAATAATGTTTAATACTCTTTTACAAGATATAATTTTTTTAAAATGTGGTTTTCACTTATCCATTGCATTTTGGGTGATAAGGTGTAAATTCTATGTAATTTTGAATCTTATGCAGATTTACTTCATGTATTTATTTTTGAAATCCCCACCATTGTCATAAATTAGGGTATGAGGAATCCAAAAATGTCATGATTTGATTGAGGATTAAGTTTTATATAGTTACATAAGTATCATTATATTATAATAATATCAAGGTCATTCAAAATATAATCTAGCAATACTTGGAAATTCTACTACACATTTAGAGAAAAAAAACTAATCCTTCCAATTCAAATTTCTAATAATTTTAATAGTCTATATATATATATATATATATATATATATATATATATATATATATATATATATATATATAAAACTAATTATTTAAACCATCTTAATCTTATACATTTGAAAAATATCAATAAGGGCTCTACCCTTCAGTTCTATACCTTACTTTTGTCTGAAGGCTCAAATTCACCATATCATAATTCCTAAATCCTTATTTATTAGTCTAATTCATATCATTATGATGACTTAATTCTCTTGTACTATGAATAAAGCTTAAAACTTGATAAACATCACTCATTATTAGTGTGTGTGTCTATATATATATATATATATATATATATATATATATATATATATATATTAGAACTATGTATTTAAACCATCTTAATCTTATACATTTTACAAATATCAATAAGGGCTCTACGCTTTAGTTCTATACCTTACTTTTGTCTAAAGGCTCAAATTCACCATATCATAATTCCTAAATCCTTATTTATTAGTATAATTCATATCATTATGATGACTTAGTTCTCTTGCACTATGAATAAAGCTTAAAACTTGATAAACATCACTCATTATTAGTTTTAGGTTTATACATATTTTCTATCCTTTTAAACATTACCAGCCACAAAGGGACACTACAATTGATGGTAATATATAGATATTTATCTAGTATCCAATTAGAAAAAATAATCCAAACTATTTATGTTTTAAAACATATGGCTCAGTTTATTTGTCTTATTGAACCCTACTATGAGATATTTTAAAAAGGTGTGGTATAAATACAAGTCTAATCCTTCTCATTATTCATCTATAAAATACTAAGTAAACAAATAGTAAATCTCAATCAATCAAATAAAAATCCAAGATTTTTTACCTTACTCATCCCTAGTTTCATATCAATCATAGGAGAAGTCATATTATAGGTCTGAAGCATTCAAAGAGTATCCAATGAATGATATTTTTAAATTTATAATATAGATCACTACATGCATATTCATATAACATATTACACCCTAGTGCACATACATTACCACCCATATGGGATAAATATGTAAGTCTAAGGTCCTCCTTAGAGCATTGGCTATATAGGTAACACTTAGTGATAGAGGGTCATTAAGGTCAGCTCAACTTTATGAGCCCACTAACCCATTTTTAGTAAACTCATTACAAGGGAAAATAAGGGTGAAGAACTAGGGTTTGATTAATTAGCAATGAATGACAACCTATATCCCAGATCTAAATATATGAGCATAAGGTCATAGAAAAGCAAAAATAATTAAGTTATTTGCATCAAGATCTAGTTTTTTTTTACTAGACACCTATGACATAGTTAGACACTAGCATCAATCATATTATCCAAATCTAATGGTGGTGTCTAAGGCTATAGAATTATGATTTATAGAATCTGACTACTAGTCCTAAATATTGATCCTACATACTTTCTCCTTATTTTCAATCCACATTTATTTGTCCATAGTAAACCTAGATAAGTATCATTCCTCTTTGGTGTTTCAATCAATTTAACATATTTCAGATTTGGTAATTTTTATATTTGGCATATCTCATTATTATAATTTAGAATATTCAAATATCTAGTTTTGTAACTAATTGGACTATTTCAGATTAGTTTATCACCCTTGCTTTTGAACTATCTATATATTATTAACCCTATTACCACATATCTATATTTAGGGTTAAAAAGTTAGTTTACCTAACCTTTTATATCAAAACCTCAGATTGACATAAGTTTTCTTAATTTATTATTTTCCTAAATTTTGATTTCAAAATATTCAAAATTTTAAAAATGGAATTTATTTTTATAAAACCATCTTTAATATAGATCCATTTACTATTTATTTCATGGCATACTATATGATGTTAGTACTTTCTTGTTACTCCCCATACATTAATAAATCAAAAATAAAAATATAATCAATTGAAATAAAAAAATGGGTTAATATAAGGGGAGTTATTTAAAACAAGATAAACAAAAAGCTCTTCTTATAAGTCTTATTATAATGATATGGAACCTATGCATCAAGTTCCTCCTACACCTAAACTTGTACTATAATATAAGGGATATGATCTTATTGAGTAATCAATGAAAATGCATACCAAAATATCAATTGTTGACTTGTAAAACAATCAATTATTTAAAATGATATATTCTATGATGCATTGTGAAAAACCATGGTACCAAGTGCTAAAACATTATCTTCTTTTATGGATATTATGTGCAATCTAATCCATAATGAAAATATTGTTACCTTTGATCCTAAATATTTACCCTCAAAATATATCATTGATCCAGACTTGCCTTTATCAATATAAATTAATATTCACAATAAAGGAAACCAAAGGGAATACATGCAATAGTTCTCATTAGGGTATAATATTTTAAACTAATCTAATGATGTTACAGATAAAATTTTAGTTTTTGATTTGATATAATAGTAACCGCAATACATGGGTATTATTTTGATCACATTACATATGATACCCTTACCAAGTATTTTAGATCTACCATATGTGGTCTCTATGTTTAACTCTATCAAATGGCCCAAGAACAATGTTTCCATTGAAAATAAGGATCTACCACACCAACATACAAATGAACATTATTTTCCTTTATCTATTCAAATATGTGTTCAATAAAACATGTATGCAAAGGTTAAAATGGAAGCCACAACACCAATGAATATAATATCACAAAAATATAATTAGATCATCGTATCCAATGTACATAAGAATAATTTACATGATTTCCTAAGTTGATAGCTTCAATACTTAAGATTCTCATGGCATGTCATCTTATATATCTCCCTCTTCCTATAGAGGTTGATATCAACATACCTCTAACAAAATGATGTGATCCTAATGCATATTTTGGCTATCACCAAGGCCCTAGGAATTATACACATAGATGTTACCGCTGAAGTATAAGATACAAGATCTCATCGATAAGGATTAACTTAATTTTGATGGTCCTCTTAAAGATTTAGGGTCACCACCTGATAAAAATTAAAATAAAATGTTATTTAACTATACTCATGAGATAACTCTAAGTAGACTCCAAAAGTGAAAGTGGCATATAATGAACATCCTCCACCTTATTATGGGAACCCATTAGATGTAACTATTATCACACTTTAAAATATTATACCTCCTATAATTTAGAGTTATTTTTTCATAGTATGTAATTCCATATAAAACTCCACTTGAATAATATAAGTTTATTCCAAGATAGATAATTATAAAAATTATACCTAAGAGGCCTTTTCGATATATATAGAGTGGATCCACATAATCTTCATCTACTCCTAGATAAACTATTTAGTTACATAGAATGACTAAACATGTTCTAATTACTACTACTCCAAAGAAACAACATAACACTAAATTATAGGTTACACAAAACCCTACTATTACTTCTCCATGACAAAAAATTCCTATTATACATATGTAGACTAATACAAATTTTTCATATTCATATATGGCACCTATACATGCTCCTTGGTAGTAACACTATATTTATGTACCATATTATGATATTGGATCTGCCTATGAGCATCCCTTGTATGGGATCATAGGATATACTTTTATTTTCAAATATTCAAAAAAATACAAAAAAAATTTGAATAAAATACAAAAACATTCAAGTAACTTAAAAAAAAAAAAAAAAAATTCAACATTCCCATGTTTTTTAGATCCTTATCATCTATGTTATTTTATTTATGCTAGTATATAGCATATCATTTCATTTCCATATACATATATGTTTCACAGATATTTGAGTGTGATACATGCATACTCAAGCACATGATATATGTACTTATAGATGTTGGACCTCTCCTTACCCATGTCATATAGTAAATTAGAGGAATGTTCTTATTTGATCATGATTTATAAAAGTTACATATCCTTTATGATCATTTTACATTATCATGTTTGAGATTATATAATAACACTTACACATGTTTATATCCATGCTCATATCTTTCACAGTGTGCTTGATATGATATGTTACATAACATTTTTACTAACACATAAATGTAGGGACTAATATGATATGTTTATGATGGAAATGTTCCATTTATTTTTATTATCTTACATGTGGAACATTTGAATATGTTCCTTAATTATTTTCCCCTATGACATTGTATGTTGATTAGACATTTTAATATTTCATTGGGAATTTAAATCTATCATCCCTTTTGATTGTGTATAATATTAATATGACCTTTATTTAGGTCTTCTTTTACAATTATTTTTTAATTACATTCAATTCTCTTGTGTGTGTGCTTGTTTATTTTTTGGTCTTATATGATTACTCTATAGGCATTTCCATGATATATATCATGCATCTTAGGGCTAGATGTGATCACGTATTATGAAATTCATTGATATATCTACATATAAATGTTATACCAATATTTTAAATGATTCATATATAAATTATATAATTACCTTATCCTTTAAGGTAAGGTACTTACCAAATTCTATTTCCCTCACCTCAAAATGGGGGACATAAGTGGGGGCATGTCATAGAAACATGACCTTCACATATTTTCATAGTTCCTAACTTTTAATGGGGGGTTTCATAAATGTATGACATAAAAATGTATAGACATTCTTAGAATTTATATATTTTAGTGGGTGCATGTCATAAAAATATGACCTCTACACTTTCATAAACTCTAATTCAGTTTCATGATTCAGATATACACTTGGTTAAGAATCTTATACATTACACCAATTTTACATAGATTTGAAATATATTATTTTATATTTAAGACACAATTCACATCAAAAATATTGGAGATGAATATCCCATTATATTTAAATAATAAATCCAAATTTTAACAATTATGCTACTAATTAGGATGCACTTATTATACTAAGATGTACTATTATCAAGCCTTTTTGTTGAAGTAGTTGGAATTTTTAAGGTTGAAGTGATTAAATGATATAGCCTCACTAGATTTATATATTAGAGTGATTAAATCATCTAATCCTACCATATTTATAATATGAGCTGATTAAATCACTAACCTTCACCAAATTACATATTCACACTTGAGTTGTGGAATTGAGATATAATGATTTGAATGATTATATAATAAAATATCATTGTAATAGATTGGGTGAATAATAACTTAAAATATCCCTCTTTGGTTCTTCATGGTTTAGACATAATCTTTTTCCAACTCTAATGTTATATAAGGAAGCATATTTACCAAGTCAAAGCATCAAAATGTAGCATGGTTGCATCGACACATGGGTGTACTGCTTCCTTGCTCTCTTTATTTTTAAACATTTCAATTATTTAAAATTTAAAATTATATATATTGATCTATAATGTAACATGATCTTGGTTATATGTCATACACTATAAAATCACTCAAAGTGGTCTCAAGTAGAGGCAAGGTGTGTTATACACACCCAGATACACATTTTTTCCTTTAACCTAGTAATTGCATCCTTATGCATTACTAGATTAAAGGCAGTAAAAATATAGATACTAAAACTAAATATTTATAGCATATCAATATTGTACCTTTGAAAATTACCAATTAGGGCTCTACCCTTTAGATATAGACCTCCCTATTGGGGATCGACCAACAATGTTGATTACAATATGAAAGCAATTAAACGCAGAATTAACCAAAATGATAAGTAACTAGAATGATAGATAGCAAAGAATAAGAGATACAAGAAAACACCCTGAAAACTTGTATTAAACTCTTTACAGAAGGAATATAATTGAAGAAACTTCTTTTCTTCCACACCTCTTTCAGATGTATAGATCTCTCTCTAGATCTCTTTCCCTCAAGAGCTCTCTCTCTCAATTACAATCAACTCTAACAACCTAGAATGATTCACATATACAATTCTATACTGTTCAACATTACATTACAATAAGCTATGAAGATCTATCCTATTATATAATAATTACAAAACATGAGCATGCATTTACAACCAATAGTTATGCCTCTTAAACAAGGGCTCTAAAATAGTCTTACTAAAGATAGAGACGCAGACTTAAGACTATGACTTAATCCTCACATACAAACACTCAGTTCTATCCACAAAAATAACTTTTTGGATGCACAGGTAATCGACGTCAGTTCTTACCTATTTGCCTATGACCGACATCGACCAATCTCTGCCGATGCTGGCATCTCCTAGTCTGCTTCTGACCGATGTCAGTCGCTCTTAACCGACGTTAGTGACTGTGTAAACCTATAACTTCTAAAATGCGCTCCTTTGGTGAAGCTTTTATCTCCACACCTTAACAATCTCCCACTTGGAGATAAACAGTTACACTAGTACCTGTACAGCAACATCTTCTAGCCCCGCCATCTTCAACTCAATCATGAAGACCAATAGAAGTTGAATGAAGATTCAACTTCTCCTTTGCTACCAGATTGGTTAGCATATTAGCAGGATTCTTATCTATATGGATCTTCTCCAGCTTCAACTCACCATCCTCCAATACCTATCTTATGAAGTGGTACCTAAGCTGTATGTGCTTTGTTCTTAAATGAAAGGCTGAATTCTTAGCCAAATGAATTACACTCTGACTATCACTGTATAATCTGCAACTCTCTTGCTCCTTTCCAAGCTCTTCCATGAAACGTGTCATCCATATCATCTCTTTGCTAGCCTCTATGACTATAATATATTATGCTTTTGTACTTGACAAGGCAACAACCTTCTATAACTTTGATATCCAGCTAACCACCGTGCCACCAACAGTGAAAACATATCCTGTGGTACTCCTCCTACCATCCAAATCACCTGCCATATCTGAATCTACATAACCTTGTAGAGAAGTATCTGAACCTCCATAGCACAAATGCCTACTGCTGGTTCCTCTCAGATATCTAAGGATCCACTAAACTATTTTCCAGTGTTCCTTTCCTGGATTGGCCATATACTTACATACAACTCCCACTACTTGGGCAATATCCGGTCTAGTACACACCATTGCATACATTAAACTCCCTACTATGGAAGAATATGGAACTCTACTCATGTACTCTACCTCATCATGTGAATTAGGACATTGTTCTTTACTCAATTTAAAATGTCCAGCCAAATGTGTGCTTACCAGTTTTGCATCCTACATATTGAACCATTTCAACACCTTATTCACATAATCCTCTTGAGACAAAATCAACATGTGATTTTTCTTGTCTCTCTTAATGCTCATGCCAAGGATTTTCTTTGTTGCTCCCGAATCCTTCATGGCAAATGTTTGAGCTAATTTCACCTTAAGCTCAGAGATATCCTACATGTGTGATCCTACAATCAGCATATCATCTACATACAACAATAAGATAATATATCTACCATTATCCAATCTCTTAAAATACACACAATGGTTAGATTGACACCTATTGTAGCCATGCTCAGTCATAAACCTATCAAATCTCAAATACCACTATCTAGGAGCTTGCTTGAGGCCATACAAGCTTTTCTTCAATCTGCACACTAACTTCTCCTTACCTTTGACCTCAAATCCTTCCAGCTATTCCATATATATTTCTTCATCCAAATCTCCATGAAGTAATGTCATCTTAACGTTAAGCTGCTCAAGATGCAAATCCTCAATAGCAACTAAAGACAATACAGTCTGTATAGAAGTCATTTTAATAATAGGAGAAAAAATCTCACCAAAATCAATACCTAGTTTTTGTGCAAATCCTTTCACTACCAATCTGGCCTTATATCTCATCTGTCCATTCTCACCTTCCTTCAATCTATAGGTCCATCTTTTCTTTAGTGTCTTCTTACCAGCTGGCAACTCAACCAAATCCCATGTTTGGTTCTCTCTCAAGGACTCCATTTCCTCAACCATGCCATGCTCCCACTGATTCTTGGATTCTACCTGTATTACTTCTTCAAAACTCTCTGGTTCTCCACCATCAGTAAGCAATAAATAAAATAATGAAGGGGAATATCGAATTGAAGGTTTACTTACCCTTTTAACCTCCTGATGGGCATTTGAGACTCATTCACAACACATTATCCACCCAAATTCTCTGACAGTGACCGACCTTGGTCACTTCCAAGCCTGTAACTGGCCGACGTCGGTTCTCCCTGGCCGATGTCAGTTCCTGTCCTGTCGACATCGATCACTATATGACTGACATTGGTTTCTATCCTACCGACGTCGGTTTCTTCCTGGCCAACATCGGTCTCTGTGTTTTCCTTTTTGTGATTAATTTTTCCCACGAGCTTAGTTTGGACTGTCACCTCATCCAATTCTCCATTGCTCTGCCAGATTGATTCAGCTTGTTCAGTTGATCACTATACATCACTTTTTCATTAAAAACAACATCACAACTCCTAATTATCTTGTTAGTTCCTAGATTCCAAAACCTGAATCCAAAATCATTAGAGCCATAGCCAATAAATGTGCACCTCATAGACTTAACATCTAGCTTCTTTCTATTTTCTTTATCAACGTGCACAAAGGCTTCACAACCAAAAAAATTGAGAAATGAGAGATCTACCTTTTTACCTATCCATGCCTCTTCTGGAATTCCACCATCTAGACCTAGAGAGGGTCCTCTATTAATCAAGTACACTACAGTATTAACAGCTTCTACCCAAAACTCTAAGGGCAAATCAACATGCAATCTCATACACCTTGCACGCTCTATTATTGTTTTGTTCATCCTTTCAGCAACTCCATTTTGCTGAGGTGTCCTTGGAACTATCCTTTGCCTGTGGATTCCATGCATATAACAATACCAGTTAAACTTATAGCTATAGAACTCACCACCATTGTTAGATCTCAAGCACTTCAATCTTCTACCTGTTTCATTCTCAACCATAGCTTTCCAAATCTTTAAAGTTTCAAATACATCAGATTTCTTCTTAATACAATAGACCCATACCTTTCTTGTAGCATCATCTATGAATGAAACATAGTACTGTGATCCTCCAATAGAAGCAACCTGAGCTGGTCCCCACACATCTGTGTGAAAAAGATGCAACTTATGCTTCTTCTTTGTTGACCCAGTCTTGAGAAAACTCACTCTCTTCTGTTTCCCAAAAACATAGTGCTCACAAAAATCTAGATCTATGCTTTTCAAATCTGAAAGCTTACCTTTTGACTTAAGAATGGACATTCCCTTCTCACTCATGTGGCCGAGCCTAGAGTGCCACAATTTTTCATCCACATCTAAAGTAGATAATACAGAAGGAGAATTCTTAGTAACACAATTACATAAATAGAGAGTACCTACTCTCTTACCTCTAGCCATAACAAGTGCACCCTTGGTCACCTTCCAAGATTCAGCTATGAGAGTTACTATACAACCCTCATCCCCTAACTTTTCTACAGAAATCAAATTCCTCTTCAAGCTAGGAACATGCATAACATCTCTCAACACCCATGTGTTGCCATTCTGCATTTTCAGCTGCACTTTTCCTTTGCCAATAATTTTACAAGGCTCATCATCCCTTAAATACACTATTCCAAAATCTCCATGGACATAGTCACTAAAATAGTCTCTATTAGGGGTAGCATGAAAAGATGCACCAGAATCTAACACCCAAGATTCTATATTATTATGCAAAGAGAATATTAAAGCATCTTGTGCAATACCTGCAACCTTTACTTCTTCTTTTCCTTCATGCTGATTGTCCTCCTTAGGATTTGACTAGTAATCTCTGCTTATGTGCCCTATCTTTCCACAATTATAGCATTGTGGCTTCCTGCCATTTCTGGGTTTGGATCTTCCTTTCACCTTAGACTTAGACCTTGATCTCCCTTTCTTGCTCTTCTCTTTTTTCCTTCCCCTATTCTCAAAACTTAAAGCATTCCCTGATGTTTTCTCTGTGCTTTTCCTGTGAATTTCTTCATTCAAGATTACACTAACAACATCCTCTACTTTTAAAATATTTGAAGTAGATGCAGTATTACTAACTGCCATTACTAAGCTATACCATCTTTCAGGCAAGGAACATAATATTAAAAGAGCTTTAATTTCATCATCAAACACTATTTTGATTGAACTTAATTGATTTACAATTCCATGGAAATCATTCAGATGATTAGATACGGATCCACCTTCCTGCATACGCAAATTAAATAACTGCTTCATAAGATATACCTTATTAGAAGCTGAGGGTTTTTCATACAAATTTGCTAAAGTAGTCATTAACTCTACCATAGACTTTGCCTATGATAAATTGGATATCATATTAGATGCTACACTCAGTCTTATAGACCACAGAGCCTTTCTATCAAGAACTTCCCATTCTTCATCATCCATGTCTGTGGGCTTCTTTACAATCCCACCTAATGGTAAGTATAGATATTTTTGATACAAATAATCCTCTATTTGCATTGTCCAATGTTGATAATCCTTGCCATTAAACTTCTCCGTTCTAAGTTTACTTTCTTCTGCCATTGCTTCTCCCACTCAAACAGAAATCTCTGCAAAAACCCCTATGAGTACCTGTAATCAATACACACTACATAGATCTGAACCACCTATTAGTGAACCTGAGCTCTGATACCACTTTTTGGGGATTAACCAACATGTTGATTACAATATGAAATTAATTAAATGCGAAATTAACCAGAACGATAAGTAACTAGAATGATAAATAGCAAAGAATAAGAGATACAAGAAACCACCCTGAAAACTTGTATTAAACTCTTTACAGAAGGAATACAATTGAAGAAACTTATTTTCTTCCACACCTCTCTCAGATGTATAGATCTCTCTCTAGATCTCTTTCCCTCAAGAGCTCTCTCTCTCAATTACAATCAACTCCAAGAACCTAGAATGATTCACATATACAATTATGTACTGTTCAACATTACATTACAATAAGCTATGAAGATCTATCCTATTATATAATAATTAGGAAACATGAGCATGCATTTATAACCAATAGTTATGCCTCTTAAACAAGGGCTCTAAAATAGTCTTACTAAATATAGAGACGTGGACTTAAGACTATGACTTAATCTTGACATGCAGACACTCAGTTCTGTCCACGAAAATAGCTTTCTAGATGCACAGGTAACTGATGTTGGTTCCTGCCTATTTGCCTATGACCGACGTCAGCCAATCTCTACCGACGCTGGCATCTCCTGGTCTACTCCTAATTGACGTCGGTCACTCTTGAACGACGTTGGTGACTATGTAAACCTACAACTTCTACAATGCACTCCTTTGGTGAAGCTTTTAGCTCCACACCTTAACACTCCCTACCAAGTAAAGGCTCACATTCACCATCTCACTATGCCTAAACTCTTCTCTTAGACTAATCTATATCATTATGATGACTCAGGTCTCTTGTACTATAAATAAAGCTTAAAATTGATAAACATCCTTCACTATCACTTTAAAATTAATATCTATTTTCTGTCCCTTTAGACAATACCATCCATAGAGGGACACTACCACATATGATAGTTTCCAAATCCTTATCTAGTGTCTAATTACCAAAATTCATCCAAATTACAAATGATTCAAAACCTATGGGTTGGCCTATTTTTCTTAGTGAACCCTACCTTATGATATTTTTAAAATATGTTATATAAATACAAGCGTATGCCTTCTCATTCATTATCAATCAAATACCAAGAAAAAACCCTATTAAAGCTAAATTAATCAACTAAATAAATACCTTATTTTACCTTATTCATCCTTATTTTCATATCAATCATAGGAACAATCATATTAATTTTTGGAATCATTAAAAGAACAACCTATGAATGATAATTGTCAAATTAAAGGCTAGATCACTACATTCATCATCACATAACATATTTCACTCTTGTACACACACTTTGTCACATAGAGGAGATAACTACATAAGTTTGAGGACCTCCTTAGAGTATTGACTATTAGGTAGTGCCCATTGATAGAGGGGTATTTAGGGAAACTCAACAATTTGATATCACTAACCCATTTTCAGCAAACTCATTTCAAGGGTGAAGAAGGGTGAATATATATGATTTGATCAACTATTGAAGAATGTCAACATGTATCCCAAATTTGAATACATTAATATAAAGGTGATAGAAAACCCATAATAATAAATTTAGTCAAATCCATATCTATTCATTATTTTGTAATAGACACCTATTTCATAGTCATAGAGTAACATCAATGGTATTGTCCATATCCATATAAGTGCTATTGGCCATTTTTGTCCACATATCAAGTTTTACCTATAGTTGGAGGAAGAAGCCTAACAGGGTCCTAATAAAGTAAAAGATTTAATGGCTTAGAAATGGGTCCAATAATACAAATGGAAGGATACAAAAAGGCTATCATAGTGTTCATAAACTCATAAGGATATAGACTATATTGACAAAATATTGAAAACTCATCAAGACCTTGAAAGATTGAATAAAAATGACTTGGGAAAGTTGTATGAATTAGACCATCAACAAGACATCATACAAAAATGAATTGGACTAGTTCACTTGTGCATTTAATAAATGAACCTCAAAAAACTTTGTGAGCCAAAATATTTCAAAGCCATGGATTTATTCAAGGTAGGATAATGATCGAACAATTTCAAGTCCACATGAGCTTCCTAGCTTAAGTTATATGCATTCAAAGTTGGACCTGTAGCATAATATGTTCATACTAATGTGAAATTTGAGCTCTCCATAAAGTAACCATTTGGGTTAGAAATTCCATAAAAGGTTTAAATTTTATCAAGATCTAATTGTATACATGAGATCTAATACTGACACATGAGATCTAATGGTTCACATTGGGTTCAAATATGTAAAAAGGTCCCTAGGTTAAAGCCCTTTAAAGAGTTACAAGTTAAATGAGATCTTACAGTGTGGGTTCATTGAGTAGATGATCCAATGGTGCATGATCACTAATAGGAAAGTGGGCCCAATCTTAATCAATGATCAACATTAAATCATACCAAAGATACAATGGTGTGGGTTGGACTGACAAGAAAATGGGCCTAATGAGATCTATAGATAGTGTTCACTTATACATCTTAATCTAATGGTGAAAATGAAAGTCAACATGTCAAAGGATCTTCTAGAGGGAAATCAATGGAACATGTTCATTTGTACCAAGGAGATTAATGGTGTACATGAGGTCAAATATTCAAGATCTAATAGTAGGGATCTATGAGGACAATGGGAGTAAATATAGGTTGGAACATTTTTATTGGCCTAAGAAATATTCAATGGACAAAATCAAACCAAAGGGAAAATTTTCAACCAAATTAAATAGGTATTACAGGGTGATCTGATTGTCATTAGAGCTAAGATAAATAACATTAATAAGACATAATCATGTATCTAATGAGATCAATGAGAAAAAAGACCACCATTGGGACCTAATATGGACCTCTAATTTGACATTTTATAGCTTATAGGGTATATCTTGTGATTGTGTCCACCATTCTTAAAATAAAGATCCATGTCTATAGAAAGTTCTCAATTATTAAAAAGACAAAATGGATATATTTGAACCTATTTGGATCGAGAAAGAGGCTATGCAATCTATAGTTCTGCATCGACATAATGACTATAGGAAAACCAATAATCTTAGATTGGTTTTTTGTCTATAGAATGGACCTATGATACAGATATGGAGATAAAGCAGATATGTGATTAATGTAAAGGGTCTCATATATCAACATGTATCCATCATAGAGAAAGTATTACTAACCTCCATTCATGGCATGGCTCTATTAGTTTCAATATTCAAAGATTTTATCCTCATGAACAAGTCAAGCTGGCTGAGGATCCTAAAGTGGAGAACTAGTGGTTGGAGAAGTAGTTAAGGGCAATGATTTTATTCAAACAAACTTTTACTCATCATTCAAAAACAAACCCTTGCCCTCTAGTGGATCTCTCATCCAATGAGAGGATCTCAAAGACTATTGGAGAAAAAGGAGATTAGTTTATTGATAAGGATTAATACTTATTACAATAAGGCATGTGTAAGGAAAAAATAAATGAACTTCCACCTCACTTCTTGATCATGATGAATCTTTTTACACTCTCTTATGCATGTTCCCATATCTTTATTTCTCCTTTTTGATATATATGGAGGCTTTGGATCTTGAAAAATGATCCCTCTATTCCCTTTATTGGGTATGAATGTCTAGACTCTATCAATATTGATATTGTAACCTCGTGAGATGAATACAAGACTATTTTTAGTTTTCTTTATTCTTGTATAGTGTGTACAGGTTAGTTTTATTTACATATCTGGTTGAAATTTCTCCCTTATCAAGTCCTAATCTCACCTAGTTACTAGTTGATCTTGTTATGTAGGTCATGTTTAGTGTTTAAATATATTTTTATTGAAGGTTATATGTGGATACATTGACTAGTTAGTGTCTTGAATTAGACCTCTCCATCACTTCCCTCATATTTTAATCATTTAATGAACCTTTGCATAAAATATTGATGCATGATAGATACTTGGAGTCTTGGATCTATCATTTTGCTTGTCTCATTAGTTAGGAGCTCAAATGGAGTGGATAAACTATATTTTAGGTTCATCACCATTCTTTTCTTAGGTTTCCATTTTAATTTATCTCTTTCCCTTTTCAATGGTCATTAGTAATTTTTAGTAGTGGAAATGAGATAAAATGATTCATCTAAGGAGATATCCTTGTTAAAAGTCCTATAGGTCTAACCCTATTATATGATACATATAGCCTAGGATTAGTCCCATGTTGAGATAAATTTGGGTAGGGGACCTAAACAATCCTTTGCCTAGCTAGGGTGTAATATAGACCTTCAATAGTTCTAGCACATTTGCTGGGAAAAGTTTTATTAAGTACTAAGTGAATATTTTTGTTATTATCTTCATTCAATCAGGATTTAGAGGCATGTGTGCAAACATAAATGGTGACTGTAAAATTTCAAATGGTTGCAATAGCCTTTAAGCAAGTTATATATATACCTTGCCTCTTTCCTAAGTCTCTATGGCTATATTTAGGGTATAATTATTTCCTAATCAAGTTTGTGAACCATATCATTATCCAAATGAAGCCTACTATTATTAATATGACCCCTACTAGTAGTCAAATCATTCCTATCATTCTTATAATGATCATATCTATCCTTCATATCAACCTACTTACCCCTCTAGCCAACCTTATCAAAACTATGTTTCTTCTACCACATCCTTGTTAGAATTCAAGACAAATATGCTAAAATTAGAAGAGGTGATGAGAAAATGGGACAAAGAGCTTTATTTGATCCATTTCCATCCCATAAATAGGATGAAGAAGTTATTTCAAATGTTGATAGGTAAGTGGATATCTATTGGAGAAGTCTAAATGGTGCTATCAATGATGATTCTTATGAAATGAAAAATTTAATCCACTATTGGATAGATAGATTAGTGAGGTGGAAAAACTAGGAAAATAAATCCAAGCATCCTCAACCTTCTATCCCACCCTCCATTGAGAAGGAACCCATCTTGAGGGGAACAAGTGAAGATGAAAGATTCCAAATAATAGTTGATCAAGAAGATGTCATGAGTGACTACGAGGAATAAATCACCATAAGGACTCCCTTTTGTGAAAACAAGAGCAATTCAACATTTTTGAATGAAGAGAAACATATTGATGATTATTTGATAGCTATGCATGAGGTGGATTATACTATCAAGGAGGAAGGAGATCAAAATGAAATATGACAACAATTGTACCATGACTTCAAGGACTAGGTACAGGTTCTAGACCAACCTATACCTCTTCCAAAACATGAAGGTAAACTTACCAACTAGGTTGAATAATCTAACTAGTTTTATGATGAGTTGTCTACTAAAGGTAGTATTGATGTCTTCAAAGATGAAGAATAATGGTCAAATCAAGAGGTATAATGTTGTGACATATTGAATCATAGATAGTTTGGTGAAATTCCATGTGATTTATATCAATGTAAGCATATCAGGGATGGTGTTATGGTTGTCATTATCCTAAGTGATCAATAAGAAGCTATTTCTTAGGATGAACTAGTTCTATTTTTCTTAGAACAAGATATTCAACCTTCACATACAAAATTGTTGTCAGGTGAGAAGGTTACAAGTGCTCCTATAGTCCAACACCAAATAAGTCTTAAACTAGAGGAGGAGTATGTATACATTAGAGGCATATTTATCCCATTTAATTTATTAAAGAGCATGCCAAAAGGATTGGAAATCATGAATTAGTTGAGTTCAATGAAGCAAAAGTCTAATAAGTAGATTTTTCACATTTTTTCTCATCACATAAAGGTGGATTAAGGAGTTTTCCTTTTGATCTAAGAGTATCAATTTTAAAAAAGGGTCTTCTATATATTAGAGTAATTTTCATGTTTTTATCGAAGTGCCTGTGTACACATTTTTTTAGTAGGTCATTTGTTTTTCTTTCCTCCAAGTGCTTACATGCACTTACTTTTGTTGTTTTTGTATTGTTTCAAGAAGAGTTTTCAAATATTGGTAGCCAATGTTAGATCTAGGTCAATGTATTAGAATATAAAGGAGAATCCTTACCCAATTGACTAGATAAGGCAACATGGTCTAGGTTCTCAAGCATAGAAAGCATGATTCCCTACTGAATCACCATAAATGTTGGCCATTTTGGCCCACATATCAAACTTTTCTTGTAGTTGGAAGAAGAAGCCTAACAGGGTCCTAATAAAGTAGAAGATTCAATAGATTAGAAATGGGTCTACAAATGTAAATGGATGGAATCAAGTAGGATCTCATAGTGTTCATAAGCTCACAGGGACATGGACCAAATTGATAAATTCTTGAAAACTCATCAGGACCTTGAAAGAATGAATCAAAATGACTTGGGTAAGTCTAATGATCTAGACTATCACCAAGATGTCATGCAAAAAAGAAATAGAATAGTAAAATACACATTTAATAAATGTACCTTTAAAAGCCTTTCAAGCCAAAATATTACAATTCCATAATTTTCTTCATAGTAGGAACATACTATAGAAATTTCAAGTTCACACAAGCTTCTTAGCTCAAGTTATGAGAATTCAAAGTTGGACCTACAACATAAGACATTCATGCTAACATCAAGTTTGAGCTCTATAAAGTGTTTGGGTTCAAAATTAATAAAAAATTTTAAACTTTATCAAGATCTAATGGTATAGATTATCTCATATATCGACACATGAGATCTACTTTTTTATGCTAGGGTCAAACACGTCAAAATGTCCCTAGGTTAAAGACCTTAAAAGAGATACAAGTTGGATGAGATCTTATGTCATGAGTCCATCAAGAAGTGCATGATCATTTATAAGAAAATGTGCCCAATATAGATCAATGATCAGTGTTTAATTATAATAATGATCCAATGGCATGAGCTTGACTAATAGGAAAGTGGGCCCAATAAGATCTACGACTAGTGTTTGCTTATACATCTTGATCCAATAATGTGAATGAAATTTAACATGTCAAATGATCTTTATGGTAAGAAATCAATAGACTAGATTAGTTCATATGAAGGAGATAAATAGTATATAGGAGGTCAAAATTTCAAGATCTAATAGTAGGGATTTGTGAGGCTAATGGAGTAAAGGGAAGTTAGAACATTTTGATTAGCCTGAGCAATATTTGACTGACAAAGTCAAACTAAAGGCCATTTTTTTAACTAAATAAAAAGTATTTCAAGATCATCCCATCACCATTGGAGCTTAAATAAATTCCATTAACAAGACACAATGATGCAACCGAAGTGATCAATGACATGAAGTACCACCATTAGGACTTAATATGGACATCTACTTTGACATTTTATAGCTTTCAGAGTTCATTATATGATTGTGTCTACCATTCTTAAAAGAAGGATCCATGTATATGGTGAGTTATAAACTCCTAAAAGGATAGAATGGATTTATTTGAACCTATTTGGATCAAGAAAGAGGTTATGTTTTATATAGGTCTGCATCAACATAATAAGTATATGAAAACCAATAATCTTGGATTGGTTTTCCATCTATAAAATGGACCTATTATCTAGATATGGAGATAGAGTAGATATGTGATTAATGAAAAATGTTTCATCTATCAATGTGGCTCCATTATTAATAAATTAGGTACTAAACACCATTCATGACATAGCTCTGTCAGTTTCAAAATTCAAGGATTTGATCCTCATGAACAAATCAAGTGGGTTTATAGTCCTAAAGTGGAGAACTGGTGGTTGGAAATGTAGTTAGTAGCATTGATTGCATTCAAATATAATTTTAATCATCATGAAAAAACAAACCCTTTATATCTAGTTTATCTCTTAGCCAATGAGAGGACCTCAAAGACTATTGGAGCAAAAGGAGGTTAGTTTGTTGATAAGGATTGATCCTAATTGCAAGAAGGCATGCATAAGGAAAATAATCAATGAACTACCACCTTAGTTATTTATCATGATGAATCTTTATACACTCTCCTATATGTGTTCCCATATTCTTATTTCTCCTTTCTTCTATATATAGAGGCTTTGGATCCTGAAAAATGATCCTTTTATTCCCTATCTTAGGCATGACTAGAATCTACCAAGATTAATCTTGTAACCTCTTGAGATGAATACAAGACTATTTTTAGTTTTCATTCTTTCATTATAATGTGTACATGTTAGTTTTATTTTCATATTTGGTAGAAATATCTCCCTTGTCAAGTCTTGATCTCAACTAGTTATTAGTTTATCTTATTATGTAGGTCATGTTTAGTGTTTAAATATCTTTTGGTTAAGGCCCACATGTAGATACATCAACTAGTTAGTGTCTTGCATTAGACCTCTCCATCACTTCCCTCATACTTTGATCATTTTCTAAATTTGCATGAAATATTTATGCATGAAAGATACTTGGAGTCTTAGATATAGTCTTTTGCTTATCTAATTAGTGTTCAATAGGAGCTCAAATGGAGTGGATTGGACATATTTTAGGTGTATCAACATTTTTATCTTAGGTTTCCATTTTAAGTTATCTCTCTCTCCCTTTTCCCTTGTCATTAGTAGGTTTAGTCATGGAAATGAGCTAAAATGATGCATATGAGGAGTTATCCTCATTAAAAATCCTAGAGGTCTCACTCCATTATAAGATACCCACATCCTAGAGTTAGTCCCATGTTCAGCTAGATTTGGGTAGAGGACCTAAACAATCCCTTATATAGTTAGGGTGAAATATTAACCTCTAATGAACATAATTTATAGAATTTAATGACTTATTGAGAATATTGATCTTACATATTCTATACATGTTTGTAGTATAGATCTATCTACACATAGTAAACCAATTAAGTATCATTGTTTCTTATTTATCGTAGTACATTTCAATAGTTGTACTTTACTATTTGTATTATTATTAGTTGTATAAGTTAATAATATTATTTTTATAAGTTTTATATTAATTGGCTTGCTATAGATTAGTTTATAACCTTTGTGTTAGAACTATTTATATTTTCTTAACCCTATACCCCACTATCTCAATTTAGGGTTAAATAATGAGTAGTATTTGAGGACCTCTAATGGCTATTTTTTAAATTCAAATCTCTCCCTCAGGTTTATTTATGTATGTTCACATGTTAGGTATATGGGGAAGTTACACAAATAATAATCTATATATACACACATCAAGCCTAAGGACATATATATATAATAAACATCTATCATTGAGTATTCTTTTGGGAAATATTAAGAAATACTTTTGCACATTCTTGAGGCATTATAAAAAATCATCCATATTTAAAAATCCCTCAAAGGAGTAGTCCTAAAATCTAAGTCTAAACTATAAATTAAGGTTAAATTTTGCATGGTTTGAAGCGTCAAAAGCTAAAGAGTTTCATTGAATTTTATTGAAACACTATTGATAACACATACATGTTGGTGGGATAACTACACAAGGTTTGAGATCTCTTTGAAGCATTTTAATTTAGGAAGTTATAAAATACTTAGGTGCATTTATTTGGGGTTTTCCAACCCATTTTTACAAGTCAAAAAAGTTTCAAAAGTAGAACTAGGGTTCAAGATAAGAAGGCACAAAGTAGAATATATGCATAATACAAGGATGAAAAATTACTCAAACCCCATATTTATAAGAAGTCACATTGATTTATAGTAGAATTTACCAAAAAAATAAATAAGGATAGATTTAGAAGATATTGAATAGTTTTGGATATAATAAGAATTTGATCATTTTCTATGAGTGTCTTAGTATATTTTATCAATTAGTTACCTAAATTGAGTAATCATAGAGCCATTTTAGATCATATTAGGGGAATATGCAAATATAGTGAGCAATAAAAAATATAATATAGACTAAGTGCCTTCTCTCAATCATTTTTATACTTATTAATTCTAATCAATCTCTCTTTTAAATTCAAATTTGTATGGCTAAGTCCTTACTTTACATAATTTGAATTTAAACATTTTCTACTAATTAGTCATAAAATAATAAAATAGTCTAGTGAACCTAATATTTATCATTAATAAACCCTAGGTATTTATCTCTTAAAGTTTCATATTTAATTATTAGGGGTTTATATTAGTGTGGTAGGGTTTCATATATGATTTATGATTTCCCCTTATAAACTTAAGTAAATCATGGCTATAAAGGATATCTTTGGTTTATATTTTCTTATTCAGAATATGATTGTCATAATTGCAAGGTTTTTTCCTGAAATATGTAATATATTTCAAAATCATGTAATGAAATGGGTCAAATTTAGATGCAATAAAACTAAGGCTAAAATTAATAATGAATAATTCTTAGCTCTCCTTAACAACATATATTTTTTAAATATCTAATTATAAATGCTTTTGGTTACCACTCAATGTCAAATGGCATGTATTACTTTTTTTTTCCTTCCCTTATACCTCAAGGTAGTGATATCTACCATCCTAACCCCATTGTTTTCCCTAGGATTATATTTGATTCAATAGTCCATGTTATCACAACATGCAAATGTATGATTCCCCACCGTATGTGATAGAACAAATGTAATTAATATGTCCCTCCTAATCACCCTCCACCTCCTAGAATAATGGATAATGAAATAAAAGAGTATGATATCATTGATCAACATAAGAATACTCAAGTTAAGATCCCCATTATAAAGTTTCTTAAGAGGCCCATAATTTAAAGTATATTCTATATGTAACATAATGTGAAATAACTTTACCCAATAATGTAGAACCTACTTATTTTGCATTTGTTATTAATACATTGATAAATAGTGAAGACATGATTTCTCTTTAGAAATAAGATTTGCCTACTCAAAACATTATAAATTAGAATCTCCCATAGTTAATTCAAGTGTAAATTTAAATAAGGGATTTAAACATGGTTTAATAGGTATTGGATCGATATCAAATATTTATAATATCATATTTCCATGAAAATGGGGTATTAGTATGGGCTCTATTCATAAAAAAGATAAGAATATAATTTTTTTCACAATATTCATCATGAAGTGATATGATCAATTAATTTGGATAATATATTGGGCCATAAATTTTTTAATACTATGTTTCATATAATTCCAAATCATTTCCATTATAACCTACACTTAGGTAGATTATGGATTCATGAAATGGAATTTTTACCATCTACCATACATTAATGACCAAAATTTGTGCATGAATCATATTTATGTACATATAATGTGGATAATAAACCATTAAAATTTTGATAATTAGTGAAATGTAGTTATGGATGCATTTTAAAGTTTACTATTGTTCATTCCTCTATAATACCTCCATCAAAAGTTATACCAACTGAAAGAATACATACATATGAAGTTGAAGATTCATTAAAGTCTAATGAAAAAGATCCAACTTTAAATTTATCACTCAATTAAGAAACTATAAAATAACCACCATAAACATCTAATACACAAGAGGAGAAGATACCATATCTTCCTTTTTTGGTTAAGTTATAAGATCCCTATCTTATATTTATAGAAGAAGAAGAAGAAGAAGAAGAAGAATAAGAAGAAGAAGAAGAAGATGATGATGATGATGATGATGATGATGATGATGATGATGATGATGATGATGATGATGATGGTAAACATAGCTAAATATTTCTATAGTCATCCAATATTTATATGTTTTTGTATAAGATAATATAGATATGATAATAACATGATCAACACTGGTAAATTAAAATGTACATTTCATGTGTAATCAAAGTTAGATAAGGGAAAGGCACCCCTTCCAAGCAATCATAAAGATGTAATTTAAAAATTGTGTCTTAATATTAATTCATTAAAAGAGTATTTCATGATAATTTTTCCACTAAAATAACATATTGTGAAGTCTAATATGACCTAAACACTAAAATCACAACACATTGCATGATGTATCAATGGTTGATATTGAATGTTTGTGAAAATTTTGGTAAATAATGTATATTTCATCGATACATAAGTTTCAATACAATTACAAGTAACTAGTGTAAAATATAAATCAAGAATTATATTATAGAGGTTACTTGATAAGAAATTTAAAAAATTATTTGTATAAGATATGTCTAAATTATGCATATATGAATGTAACAAGTAGATAAAGATTAATTAATTTCATTTTTTATTTATAGAAATGACCAAGAGGGTATGGTAATTTGATTGTTTCCATTTTATTCTAGTCTAAGTCAATGTAAATTCATCATAAATTCCTTAAAATGGATATATGTTCACTCAAATCAGGAGAAAAACTATCAAAATATACCTAGATAGATCTAGTAATGCACGTACACAAACAAATACTGAGTATGTATATTATCTATCAAAATTTTCATCTATTTTTTTGATAGTCTATTCCATAATATATTATTATCTCCACCATTAAATAAGTTCTCTATGAAATTTTAGATCTTTGTTCCTATGCATATATTCATATTTGTCTTATTTCACCTTTAAACCCTAGCTCTAGTTTTGACACTTGGCCTAACTTATTAAATGGGTTGGAAAGATGGATTGGACAACCCAAACCACATTTATTTGTGAGGTTAAGTGTTATTTATGTTTTAATATTCTCAAGAGGGCTCAAATGACATTTATTTATCCCACATATGTGGATGTGTACTCAATAATGATGTACTAGTATATTTACAACCTATTTAGCTTCTTACACTTGACATTATGTAACTTTGACCTTGCCTTATGTTTTCAAGCTTGGATCAGTGATTGGTCCTTTGAGGGGTTTTCATATTTGGATGTTTTAAGGAAATTCCTCAATAATATTTAAATGTATTCCTTAATGTTCAACTAATTTTCTAGTGAGCTCTAGATAGTTGATAAATAGAAATAGTGTTAGACTTGATATGTATATATAGCTAAATATTTGGGTAATTTCTCTCAATAACAAACATATAAAATGTTTTGGATAACCTATGTTAAGGTTTTGGATGTCAATTTTTTAATAACCTAGGAAGCCTTTGGTTGGTAACTAGTATCATCTAAGTGTTACCAAAACCATCTAGGATAGAGAAGATAGTGATTTCGATAATGGAAAAAAAAATATTATGATATTATATAGTTTAGGAATAGAATAGGGAGATATTATATATGGATGATAATAAAAAAATAAGGTCAATCCCACATATAGATGAATGGTCAAGTGAGAATGTGTGAATTTGTCAATTATGTATATATGAGTCATGTATTTTAATGATTCATCAAAATAGACATTATCAAATGTATAATACCAATTTATTTGTAAAAATTCCCTCCTTTTGTTCTAGTATTGAAAATTCTAAATTAAAATCAGAAAGTAATAAATTTAGCTACCTAAGTATAACCTTATTTTGTGTCTTTAGGTATGCCTTGATTATCCAATTTTATAAATTATTAAACTATAATTAAACATATATAAATCATTGTCCACTCAGTATATAAAATCTGAACCAATCTAGATCATTAAAATATTTCAAAATTTAAAATCAAGAAATAAATACACCTATGATTATGTGAGTCAAGATGCCCTCTTAAGTCATTGGAGAATGGGGTGATTATGACCCAAGGATATGCCACTTGTGGAACCATGAATTGGAAAGAGTATGCCTCAATCTTTATTGAAGCCTTAAAAGTGCTTAGTAGTTGAGTGACACATAAACATCAACCACACTACTCAAAATATGATCATAACTATTTTGGTGAAAACTATACTAGGTTCATATGTCAAGAGTGGATCCCCATACTAAGCTCGTATGTAAATCTTAAAACCTTGAATAAACCATGGCATATGGATTTTAGATCTAAAGTGATTATATAATTACCTTTTTTATTATCATTAAAAAATAAAAATTATATGTATGAACAATGTTCATGCTCCTAATCTAGTTTAAATGTACAAATATGTGATATGCAATGTCATCAACCTATATGTCACTCTATCCAGCATAATAATTTAATCTAATATTATAATATTAACCATGTAATCTAATAATTATTTTCAATATAATCCATATGATATGTATCTTTATTTCATATAATCTATTATCTATTCTTATAAAATTCTCCACTTATGTGCTAGTTTTTCAATCTATTCCAATTTGAATCTAAATTTATCACATCTGAACCATGATCTATCCCAATATTAATCATAGTCAATATAAAACATTTAATTTATCTATCAATCAAAGACTAAATATCTATGAAATGCCCAATAATATTCCTACTTTTGAGGTGAGGGATGTGTTGATGTGGGTTTTATACACATAAATGGTTATTAAAAGAAGGTCCCTAATGTTTTAGGATCAATGAAAGATTCACTCGAAGGCATGAGTTATGGGTCCCAATTTTACAAATAACCACATGGTGGAATATCAATTAGTGGAGTGGTTACTAACTATAAATGGTTCATATATGATAGGTGTCTATATTATACTTCAAATGGATGGGTGGATATAACATAAGGTGAGTTTGTTGAAAAATTATGGAAGGGTAAGGTAGTGAAGAATGGATTCTATGATTCAGTTTGAGATTAAACCCTTCTAAATTGACTAATGTATTAGGCTAACCATATGTCAAGAACCAATGTTTGTTTTGGATTAGCTAAAATCAAAATATACAAACAAACATAGTGAATATTCTATAGGAATAATTGTAGTTATATTTAATGACTAGAATCAAAGGTGTTATAAGTACCAGACATTAATGCACATCATATGTCATTAACAACTTGTAAATATGATCTATAAACAAATAATTAATAATACTAACAAATTTGTCAATATTATCTCTATAAAAAGCATGCATTTAACTTATCATAAATATTATAACCTCAATTGAAATTATTTAATGAATCACAAAAATTTGGAAAAGAAAATCACATTGACACAAACTCACAAAATAGTCCTATAAACTTTTTTCACTCCCATTAATTACCAAAATCACCTCAAAAAAAGAAATACAAGACATTTTTATATAATTTATGGATGGGATTACCTTATTTATGGAACTTGTCTAACTTCTAAAATAGAATTATCAATCCATGTATACTTTGCATGTTTTACAATAAATAAAAGTCTTGTTCTAGCCCTTTTGATCATTCATAAATACATAAATAATTCAATCAAAAAAAGAACTCCAATTTTTGGTCACATAGTCTGAGTGGTACTACTAGTTGAAACTATGTTAAAATTTGAGTTAATTATAGTTAAAGCTAGTGGACTTGAAATATTATAAATAGAATATGTTAATGTAGAAAATCATTGCATTGTTTTCATCACAAACTTCCATGAAGGCATCACTATAATTGAAACTATAGTTGGTCTTGAATGTGCATGTATAAGATTGGAAGCATAAGGTAAAGTCACCACCATTATCCCTATTGAAGTGTATACCATTTGATACTTACGAAAATAAGACTTGGTCATCAAAAATTGAGCTCTTAAAGATGAATTTCCCTCATGAGTGATTGACCATCCCCATTATTTTAACTTTTCATACTCAGTCACACATGTTAAAAAATATATCTCTATATATTTAAAATCAATGACAAACCTTTTAAATATTATTGAAATCTTTTCCATCAACTTCTTGTACAAACTTCATCAAGACTCTAAAGGAAGTGCTCAAAGCTCATGATTTACCACCTTGTATTTAGTGAATATAATCAACAAAATTACTAGTTCATTTCTCTCAACCTCTATTTTGAAATTGCTGGCATAAATTTTCAAAAAGCTATCAAAGAATAGTTTGGTCACCCTTGTAATTACGGCATGTATATTCCATTAATATTTATGTCACCAAGAATCTAGCCTACCTTTTTATGTTGGCTAGTCAGTTGTTCATCTAACTCTTACATTTGTGTGTGCCATTTCATGAGTTAATTTCTAATTCATGTTACAAAATTATGATCCAAATTAATATTAGGGAGATGTACAAAATTGAGATGATGTTATTACTTACATAGTTATTTTCTTAATAAAATGTAATTTAATATCTAAATTCTTCATTGATTCATAAAAATAAACCACGTTAATCCATTATGTTTGTGATTCTTCCCTAGAGTGTTAGATAAAGCATATATTGTCATAGTGGACTTTAGCTGAACTATGAACATTTTATATTGTGTTCTTTGGGGGCCCTATTCTGTTATGTACCTCTAATATTTTAGTTTCTTTTTGGAGACCATAAAACATCTACCATGGATATATGCTCTTCTTGTATTTCATCTTCCTCTCCAAGCTTAGTTTTTCTCAACTTTATCAAGTATAATATTTATTCCTCTCATAAATATTTGTATATTTTCCACCAATAATAACAATCCTTATTCTCACTCTTTTGAGCTTGTTTGATGTTGCATAAAACTCTATAGTCAATCTAGGTTCCTCAGTGATCACTATATATTATTTGGCTAAATACTCTAATTGCATATTATGTATCCATGAAGGTTTCAATAGGAGATATTGAGGAGAGGTTTGAGAGGTAGTGGATAGATTGGTTTGAGGTAGATGTATAAGGATGAAGGGAGACATAGGACTAGACAAGGGAGGTGGCATGATAGTGGAAGGAGATGGAGGAGTGTAGCAAGGAGGTATAGATAGTGAAGGGAAAGGTGCGATGCAAAACCTCTCCTTAGATATATTTGTTTTAGGAGGTGTCCTAAGGACATATTTGGTGATATCAAGGGACTTCAATTGAAACAATTATGGAATCCACTCAGTTACCTTGCATAATAGAAACACAAAATCAGGTGAGGAGATGAGCCTAAAGGTTTGTGTTATAAAAATATTTTGTAACACAAGTGTTTAAAATGTGTAATATCCACTATAGTTCCTAAGTTAAGTGATGGAGGAGTTTATTAAGCAATTTAATCTTGGGTTAGACTCTTCATAAATTGATCAATGGAAGAACATAATATATATGTATAAATAGTAGAAGGAACATTTCTAGTCAAGTAAACAAAACTTGTACTACTTTTCATACTAGTTGAATTTATATGGGTTCTAGAAATCAAAGAAACTACTATACAGGTAGGGGAAATAGTTACTTGGGTCAACCCTTGAGATAGAACTATCGAAGTGACCATAGGTGGGATAAATAGAATAGTTTAAGAACCCATTGTAGTGTTATCTATAGTAGTTATTTGATCTAGTCCTTCACCTTATTATGGCTCAATGTTATAAGTGTGGGAAAGAGTAGAAGTTAAAATCACAAAATTACTCTATAAGTGTACCTTCTAAAAAGTGTCTAATGATGTGCTTGGACTTAGGTCTCCACCATGACTTATCTCTATATCTTTCTCTTCTTATTTTTCATATGAATATTCCTCTACCTCCTCTATTTGTATATCAATTGGATTTTGAAATTAATAAGGGAGATATATTATTTCATAATTTTCAACTAAAGGAGATGTATTCATCTATGAGGGAAAATTAGAATAAGATTGATTTATTATTGGATCTTCAAGTGGTAATATTATTGTAGTAGGTGGAGTGAAAACATCTATGAGTTTTTGGGGGTCTCCTATTCCTATAACTAGTTGCTTCACTTCATATGTCTTTGGGACATTATTAATCATTCTAACCCTCAATTTTTCATTAGTTTATTCTTGTCTCTCTTTTGGTACTTTCCCATATTATTTAGGGTCCTTTTCTTCTTTCTCAATTATAGCATCATCTTTTCTTGATATGGTTGGGTCATAGTATATCATTTGGGTAATTCTCATGGACATTTAGACATTTCCCACTATTGTATAAACTTTTGAGTTACTTGGGTCAACCCTTGAGATAGAACTATCGAAGTGACTATAGGTGGGATAAATAGAATAGTTTAAGAACCCATTATAGTGTTATCTATAGTAGTTATTTGATCTAGTCCTTCACCTTATTATGGCTCAATGTTATAAGTGTGGGAAAGAGTAGAAGTTAAAATCACAAAATTACTCTATAAGGGTACCTTCTAAAAAGTGTCTAATGATGTGCTTGGCCTTAGGTCTCCACCATGACTTATCTCTATATCTTGCTTTTCTTATTTTTCATATGAATATTCCTCTACCTCCTCTATTTGTATATCAATTGGATTTTGAAACTAATAAGGGAGCTATATTATTTCATAATTTTCAACTAAAGGAGATGTATTCATCTACGAGGGAAAATTAGAATAAGATTGATTTATTATTGGATCTTCAAGTGGTAATATTATTGCAATAGGTGGAGTGAAAACATCTATGAGTTTTGGGGGGTCTCCTATTCATATAACTAGTTGTTTCACTTCATATGTCTTTGGGACATTATTAATCATTCTAACCCTAAATTTTTCATTAGTTTATTCTTGTCTCTCTTTTGGTACTTTCCCATATTGTTTAGGGTCCTTTTCTTCTTTCTCAATTATAGCATCATCTTTTCTTGATATGGTTGGGTCATAGTATATCATTTGGGTAATTCTCATGGACATTTAGACATTTCCCACTATTGTATAAACTTTTGAATCATCCTTAGGGTTGAGGAAGATTGATTCATGCTCATAATACTAGTGGCCATAGTCTTTCTTGAACTATCAAGAGGATTTTTCAACTTGTCTTATTATGACCTTCTTAAGATCCCACCATTTGAGGTTAGTTAATAAAATCCTAAATGATCCCTAGTGTTTTGAAATTTTAGTTAGCTACTCATAATTTTATAATTATTATCTCCAAATACTAAGAGGCATATTATGGTACTTTGCTAACCTTTCCTTTTTCAAAATTTCATCCACATTGTTAGATAGTTAGTAAGTTATCTCTTTCTCAATGAATTTATTAGGTACAAGTCTTGATAGTAATAAATAAGCTACACATGTTCCTTAAACTCTTACAGTAATGTAATCTAAGTAGATCATTAATATTTATTTGTCTTAAATGTTCTTTTTATTTGGTTTGACAACTAGGCATTGGTTTCTCATTGATGGCTTTATAAACCATTCAGTATAAGTTGTTTACAGTGGCCTACCTATAATCCATGAATTTGTGTATGTGGATATGGTCAAAATAATCACATATTTTCTTTGACCATTTTGTCTCCTAATATAATACATTATATATGGAAAGAGTACCACATATAACATCTACCAAGTAAGAAATCATGTAAAAACAAGCATTTTTTTGGTCGTGCATGCCTTGCTTCTAGGTTTTCAGATTGAAACTTATAATTTATCATAATGGGGGATTTTTTTACCTTCCAAAAGTATATATAGTATTAGGAACTATACCTCATCCAAAATATTTATTTATGAATCCCCATGTCATTTTTTTTATCAATTCCATAGAAATATTAATATTAGGCTAGAATTGGGCAACTAGGATCTTCTTCTTCATACAAATCTATTTACGTTAAGGGCCCAATCTAGTAGGGTGTTTTTAATGGCATTGTTCTTCAATTATTTATTGACTATTATTTGGTATTATGATTAATTTTGTGGTGGTATCCTATAGAATTTTTAAAAGTCTAAACCTATTACATAAGCTACATGGTGGGCACTATTATTTTTATAAAATATATCCTAGGTATATGCACCCATGGTAAACAACTTAAAAACTAGGTCAATATAAGGAAACACCTTTAGTTTTGTTTTTACCTCATGGATTTTGAATATCGTAATCACCAATAAGTCATATATATACTCCATCTAATCTAAGAAAAAATTATCTTGATCTTTGTAAGAGTAGATAGCTTTTACTTCCATGTAGACTGTCATGTAATTATCAAAAGCTCCAAGTAGAAAACTCTTATCAAATTATGTATCTTTAATTTTTTAGTTAATTCAAAAGTATAAAATTGAGGGAACTAATTCCTCTTTTTTTACCTTCATTATTGAATAAGTCAAATTTTGTATCAAGCTTTGAATTCTATGGATTTTGGTTTGTTATGGCATTTTGGATAAAAATTCACAACTAGTAGCTTATAAAATGTAATTTGATTTGACTTGGGGATGCTAGATATAGTTGATTTACTTGTCTTGTGAATTCATTTCTTGATTTATCCATGCATTATAATTACTTATAAAATAATGGTAATTATCACCCATCCATAAAATTTGAATTTGAATTGATGATGTCAGCATCCAAGGGTTTAATTAACATGTGGCAATTTGTCATTATATTTAATTGCTTAGTCATCCTACATAATTTTCCTTTTTTACATTTTTATCTTTATAACCATATCATGGCCTTTTTATTTTGGTACATGTATTCTTGTGTAACATGTGTCTTATTCCCACTTAGTTGATTCATCTTCACTTATTTCCAAGTCTTTGGTTTGCTTAGTGCATGAAGCCTCAAGACAATGACAGGTGGCATGAAACATGGTAGCTAACATATTATAATTTCCACATGGACCAATAAAATTATCTCATATGGTAGCTTCTTATACAAGGGATCCACAAGGAATTTTTTTGTTGAATCCATTAACTAAACCACATCTTCCATATATTAACTTCCATGAAGTGAAATTCTAACACATGGTGTGATCTTGATCAGTCCATTGTTAAACATCTTTGTCCTCTTTATCCCAAATCTAAATATCAAGTGAAATTATGACACTTGGCAAGACATTTCTCACTTGGGTGGTCAATGGTTAATGTGAACTCGTATTTTTGATCTGATGGGCATGATGCAATGAGATGAAGACACATGGCATGATTTCATTTAGTCACTTGAATTTTTAACTTTTATTTTATAAACATATGATTTAATGATATGAAGACATTTTGTATGATGTCATGTGGTCATTTAATCACTAGACTCTTAAACTTATAATACTTATCTATTTTAGATGTGTCATATTATGACACTTAGTAGAACCTCATTGAGTTGAGATTGTTATTGATAGTTTATGAAACTCTAACAAATGAATGTCAACATTAGTAAGAGGTTATTCTATAAAATTGACAAACATGACAAATAATCAATAAATTATATTAGTTAAATATTTTATCAATAACATCCAAATCCAAATTGAAGTGAAAAAATTGACGTTAAGCTTAAATTTAAAAAGAACAAAAAGTCAGATAAAGCATTTTAGGATTAAAAATGAAGTCATCTTTAGGGTCAATTTATGTCTTGATATGGACTAAACATAAGGTTAAAGTGGTTCCCTATTTGATTTTTCTTAAATGGGGCATGTTGGTCACAAAAAATGGTGACTCAATGGGGAAATACTCCTAATTATTTGAGAACCCAAAATTTCTAGTTTGATCATCATGTGAAACTTCACGTTTTATAAGCACAAAATAAATAAACCAAAGAACTGAAAGAGACTTGAATATTATCATGCAACATACTAACCCTCTTAAGTTTTTTGATCATGTGTGATTTTATTAAGGTTCTTTTACTCTTTTTATGAGAGTTTTAACAATGATTAGACAAAAGTTAAGGTCTCTTTGCCTTAACATCTCTATTTTATTATTTTAAATTTTAAGAATGTGTATGGGAAGGAAGGCATTATTCAAATACCAATTAGGCATCCACAGTCCATACATAGGTACCTTTGATTCCACTCTAAGGATTTATATATAGCCATATAGGCATCTATATCCCTTATAGAGATACTTGAATCACCCTCCTTCCATATTTTTTTGAGTAAAACTTCCTTGGGAATGGAGTTAAGAACCACCATTGGTTGGGTATGTAGGAAATAAATTCATTGAAAATAATATATTTCGCTCATATTTTATCTATCTCAATATTTATTATCTCTCAAAAAAATTAAGTGTGTTAAATGTGTAATTAATCTTTCAATATGAGAAGTCTTTCTAAAATTTGCATGAAAATCCTAAGACAACTTCTAACAATCTGATAAATTTATTTAATCCAAAAAAAAAATTCACTCCAACATGATACATACCATAATTATTAAATCTAATAAATATCTAAATTAATCCCATTAATACAGTTTGGTAATGTGTCTATAAGTGGTTTGAATGACCTTATTTACTAAGCTAGAAAGTAGAAAATCTAATATAAGAAAGTAAGAACTCTAATCTAGAAAACAATAAATCTAATCTAGAAATCAATAATCTAATTTAATCCTAATACTAAATTATAAATCAAATTCATTTAGATATGCTCCATATTAGATCAACTATGAAATAAATTCTCAAGAATTTCCCATTGATTGGAAACTTCAATTCATTACCTTGTATATGTTTTAGTTGAAAAGAATTGTTACACAAGATTTTAGAGATTTTATATGGCCCAATCCATATTGGATTAAACTTATCATGATGTCCTTTATTTTCATGTGCTTTATCCCATAATAGGACTAAATCTAAGATTCTAAAAACTTTGATATTTTATCAAACCATATTTTAGCAATATCCTAATGCTTACCAAAACTTTGCAAATATTTTATTCATGCATCTAGCATCTGAACTATGTTTAACAGCCTAAATTAAATTTTATCATCATCTCTCATATATTCATACATTAATTGATACATTGGCAACTTGAGGGTAATGAGAACTATTGGTTGTTGTCCATATACCAATAGAAAAGGTGAAGCTTCTAAATATTTCTTATGTTTAGTCTTATCCATCCATAATTCATATTTTAGAAGTAGATGACATTCTCTTGTTTTGTCTTTTGTTAATTTCTTTATGGAATCCATCATATTTTTTTAGTTTATTTTACAACTCCATTAACTTGTGGGTAATGGTTCAAAGAAAATCTAACAATAATTTGATTATCATAGGCCCTTTGTATGAAATTTGTATATTAAAACATAAGACCATTATCATAGAATAAGGATACTAGAGTTATAAACCTATTCATAATGTTTTCCTCAAGGAATCTAATCACATATTGTTCTTTGTAATTTTTTGTAGCAATAGCTTTGGTCCATATTATGTAATAATTTGTCATAGTCAACACAAAATTATATGTAGCTAATTAATTAAGATTAATAAATCCCACAAAATCTATAGCCCACTGTGAAAAAGGGTGCCCTTTAATTATAGGTTGTAAAGACATTATTATGTGTACTTCTATTTTTCCAAATATTTGACTTTGGTGATAGTTTTTGACATATCTATGGGCATATTTAAAAATGGTAGGGAAATAATAACCGATGCTTAGAATTTTGTGTGTTTTAACATTCCCTAAAGGGTGCCCACTATCAATCTTCTAGTGAAAATTATTGAGGATGTCAACAACCTTTTCTCTGGAAATGCATCTTAAATAAATTTGTTCATAATTATTTTAATAAACTACTCTCTTATTTATCATATAATATGCAAACTTAATCCTATGTTCTCACCTCTGTTATATGTTTAACTTAGGAAAACACATGCTTGTGAGTAAATGATTAATGATTTGAGCATATTATTCCCCTCTAATTACCTTGGATTGGATAATTTTCTTAATATATATATGTGGATCAGCCTTTACCATCATTTAAATAATATCTTATCCTTGGACAATTTTTGAAAGTCTAATTTCAATATCAAATTCTTGTATCTTGTCCATCTATTTTTCCCTTATTTTTCCTAGCTCACTCTAACAAATTGTAAGTTTAACTATTGGGCCTAGAATAATGACATATTTCTTGTTGTGCATAATATAATGTATGAATTTATTCACTAGCTTGACTAAATCATAAAAACATCATTTATCATGGAATATTTTAGTTATGCATCTTTTAGATTAGTACTCATAAAGGCAATAGGGTGTTCACTATCTTTGACCTTTTTGTGAGTATTTATACCATAATATGCTCTAATGTAATTGAATATAGGAAGAAATCCTTGTCAAGATTAGGGATAATAGATATCCATAAGATATTTGACAAGTGTTATTTTCATAATTTTAGATAAATCTATCAAACAAAGTAAATGAAACATAAAAAATTGAGCCTAGGACCTTGATTAATATAAAACAAAGCTAAACTAAACCAAAAACAATGAAAGATACAAACTATGATTACCTTCCATTCAGGATTGTTCACCTTGTTGTAAGTGGATGTGGCTTGGATTTAGTCTCATCAGGTATTTGTCAATGCCATTTCATGATTAAACATCTTATTTGAAACTTTTATTAGTTTAATTTATGAAGAGTAGAATATGATGCACAAGGGAATTTAGGAATCTAACAACACTTCATTATCAAACTTGAGCATCCCTAAAATTGCAAGGGGAAGGTTCCTATTTATAAAATTTTGAATCAGTTAAGACCCTTCATATTTATTCCAATATGGATGGTTTCAAATAAATAGTCAACAAGGCACATATATTAGCACATGGAGTGATAACATGATCCCTTCATCTTTTCCAAGATGAAGGGTGGAGAAAGGCTCTTCAAAATATTCCAAGGGGGATTAATATTATCCCTCCATATTGTTTCCAAGATTAAGGGTGGATAATTATTCCCAAAATATCTTTAAAAAATTAAATGTTGACCATTCTTCTTGTTTCCAAGATGAAGGGTGTTAAACTATTCTAAAGAAAGCACATGGATAAGCATATGGATAATCAACATGGGCCCTTCATCTTATTTTTAGGATCAAGGGTTGAGAATTATCCCTAAAATATCTCACGATATTAATTTTCATCCCTTCATCTTGTTTCTAAGATAAAGGGTGGATAATAATCCTTCACATTATTTCATTTAGTAATTGGTGGGCTCACAAAAGGATATTCCATATAATCTCAAAATTCATTCTCAAATGAAGATGCCCTTTGGAAGGAGAAGGAAATTGAAGAATTAATAAATGAAAGGAAATTATAATTCCATTTGCATATAATTATAATTATAAGAAATATCAATTTAATTAATCAAAGATAAATTTAATTAATACAATGAGGGGAATTTGATTATAAGAATGATTTAGAGAAGGGGAATTGACTGCATTAATTGATCAATGAAAAAAATTAGTGAATTGACTAGAGTTGAATAATTGACTAAATAAAATGAATAGAATGATAATTAAATTGACTTCATATGATGAATTATCCCACCTAGAGATGTCCCGAGGTGAATTCAAACTTGTATGTTAGATGAAGAGACGATTTAGGAATATTTTGTGTGTAATTGTGAGATTTCATTCCATGCTACAATTTTGACACATAAGTGATAAAAATAGAGTGTCTATATAATAAAAATTAGAGAATGAAAAATGGTAGTTTTAATGTCTTAAAATTATTTATTCACATCTACTATCCATTCTACTTGGAATCCTATTTTATCATTATGATCAATGGCATCATAGATTTTAAAACCCATGAAATAAATTTTTGCACAAAATTTATCTCTCTAAAAAAGGATTGAATCTCTTTTTTACTATTAGGATACATACTTGTCAATATAGCTTTGAACCTTTCATGATCAATTCAAGTTCATTCTTTGGTGATAACATGTCCCAATATTTTACCTTATATGACCCCAAAGATTCTCTTGTTTGGGTTCAAAAATATCCCATAACTTTTACAGTTGTCAAATACTCTCTGCAAGTGGGCTACATGTTTTGTTATATCTTTGGAAAATATAGTTAAGTCATCCATGTAGATGATGATAAATTTACCAATGAGTACTTGAAAATTAAAATCCATAGCAACTAGAAAGTGACACCTATATTAATTAGTCTAAAAGTCATTATTTTATATGAAAAATTTACCCATTTAATGTGAAATTAGTTTCATACAATCATCATTGTCCACCAATATCTAATTGTATCTAGATAATCCATCTAGAAATGACATCATTTCTAACCCACTAACTATTTGAATCACTTCATCTATGGAATGAAAGGGGTAATTGTACATTTTTTAAGCTTGCTTAAGATTCATAAAATATACGCACAATCTAATTTCACCATTTTTATTTCATAAAAGGACTAGATTGGCTACCTAAGTAGAATGTCTAATAGAGAATATAATTTTAGCATATAATAATTTATAGACTTATGTATAAATGAGAGGATATAGGATGGGATTGATTGATCATTATCTGAAAGATTTATGATATTATTTCAATGGTATATTATGTATGATAACTCTATGATAATAAATTTTTAAGTCTTCATAAGTCCAAGTAATCACATCTCTTTATTCAGTCAATAAATCCCTTACCTTCACTTCTCTTGTTCCATACAATTGAATTTGATATTAACTATTTTGGGATGTTCATATTTCCTAAGTTTACCTTGGAGAAATTAGATTCATTGGTCTTAGATTGTTTTCTATTTTTAGCTTGGTGGTTCATGTCAAAGACCCACTCCAGGTAGACCATCCTTTAGGTATCTTGTTCTCTTTTAATTGGAGGATGCTATCATTTTCATTGTCTTATTTATCCATTAGGTAGAAGTATATTTCATTGATGATTTTTGACTTAAATTGATGATAATTTACCATGAATTGAATTATCTATTATTCATCATCGAATACCTAGAAGTGGTCAACATTATTAGGAACTAAAGGATAGGGTACTAGTTCTATAGAAAGTTTTTGCATTTTTTATTCCTTCAATGGGGAAAATTTTGCTATAGGAATAGATAAGTAATAATATGTGTAATTGAACTTATATTTAAATCTTCAAATTATTAAATCAAATCCTAACCTTTATTATATTTATTTAGATATGATAACTTGCATTGATATCAACCTTTTATCTAGTTAATAACTAGTTCTAAGTCTTCAAACACTAAAAGTTGTTTGACATTATGTTTAAATGAAAATTGGAGTCCAAAAACAAAGATTCATATTCTAAATGGTTTTTAGTGCATGGTGATTAATTGAAAATTAACAAGGTACTACTTCCCATCAAGATTAGTCAATGTTAGGCCAACACTATAACCTTGTTTGGACTAGGCACAATCAAAATATAAGGTCCAAAACTATGAAATACCTTAGATAATCCTACATGTGATGAATAAAAATTTATTCTCTCATTTTTATATTTATATTTTGTGATCACTTCTTTCATTTTTTGTTCTTTCTCAACTATAATCTAACTAGTTACTCCTTTCTAGGGAAACCACATGTGTGAAAAAACTATGGTCATGTATCCATTCAGTGTTTTTAACCAGTCACAACTTAGGAGTAGACTATAAAATTTAGGGATGTCAAATATAAGGATGTCAATGTATTATTAGACATGTGATTTAGAGGTGAGTTACATGTAATTATCCAAAAATTGGGACTATTTTGGACTTATTTGGAGTCAACCCTAGTCTTTTAAGTATTCCCATGAGAATTAGATATGATAAAACACTTAATTCAACTAATAAATTATGCACATTCTTCCCAAATATCTTGAAAATCAATAATAAAGGTGGAACCTAATGTTTGTCTTTATACATGACCATATTTATATGTGCAATATTTTATTTATCAATAGATAGTCTACTAGTTAGAGCCTTAAGAGAAAGATCCCTTTGCTCTATGATTTGAGCCAAATCATAAAAAGTAATGTTTGCCTTAATTATATTCATGTCTTCCACTATTTTATACCCATTATTAATGTGTGGACCATGTTATTGTTGTTGATCATTATATATAAGAGGACATGGATTGTTATTAGCATTTGGATTGGGAGTATTGAGTTCATTAATATAATGAAGAGTAGAAGTTGAGATAGTTTTTTTATTTTTTTAATTATATTATAGTTATTCCTTTAAATCTTTTGAAAATCATGAATCACATCTATTATTCTTGTTAATTCTCATCCTCAACTAAAAAAGGGAAATCATAGGTCTCATATACCATAGCAGTACTGGAAGTGCTAAGGGCACTAGTTGTGGATCAATCAGGTTGATTTGGGATTACCTCATATATTTCCATATCCTTTTGAAATATTTAAAAATTAGTATAGAATTTTATCTAGTCTAATTTTCCATCTTAAGTAGTGTTATGGACCCTACACCAAATAGGTAGGGCTACCTCACAGATATAATATCTTAGGAAATCTATTGGGTTTAAGATCTAAATTATTACATGAAATTTTAAATGCTTTTTTAAATCTTCATAGCTTCTTATTATTTATTCCCCTATAATTTTTCCCAAGCATTATTTCATGTTTATCAACTTGTTAAGAAGTTTTTATACCATGTGTTAGATGGCATTTGGTTCAATTTTATTTGAATTAGAGTTTATCCCCTATGTGGTAGAGGTATTAAATTCGACTAAATAATAATTATAACTATACTAATTAGACACATGTGTAGTATTATTCAAAAAACATAGGTTCAAATTTGGTGCAGCATCAGATAAAGGCAACTAAGTGAAAACTTGGTTTTGATTATTGGCCATGACATTTTGATTGGTGTTTGGAATGGGGTTTAGAATTGGGAAATTTGGATCAATATTATGTCTTTAAAGTGAAGATTCAATTATCTCTCAATGTTAATACATTAGCGTAAGCATCTATTAAGATATTTATACTATGAGTTCTATGTAAGAATACTATAGTCATAGTATCTAAGGCATTTTTATGCATTTTAAGGGATAAGGTAGAAATGGTTATGTATGCAGTACCTGCATGATTGTAAATATTTTAAAATGTTAAATTGAAGGATATATTTTGTTCATTGGGTTCCATTTTCATGTTATAAAATGTTGGTATATCACACTAGGATTAGTAACCTATCCAAATTGTTCCATAAATGTTTAATGACATTCATTCAATGATGTAATTAAATTTTATAGAAGATTGAGGAACTAGTTGTAGGTACCATCCTATAATGTGAATGAGAATAATATGCATGCCACATATTCATGAATTACATTAACAATCATAGATTAATTTTGAAGTCTTTCATATGTTACTCTATAGTTCATCCCTAGGATAGAGATAATTAAGGAATGGAGAGAATGAAGGTAATTCTATAAATTCATAGGAAAATTATGAATGGCACCAACTATGATTTTGGATGACCCAACTAACTAGGCTATAATAAAATTTTGATGTTGGTTACCTTGGGTTGGTGAATTTAATTGAGTTATAGATCTCTTAAGGATACCTCTGTCTAATCTAGGTATTTCATTACACTTTAAAGTTACTAATAATAATAGTCCATAATTATAATTATCCTTATTAACTTGACTAGTGGATCCAATGTTCACAACTCAAGTGAATCTTACCAATCAGATATTGTTGACACTCCTTCAGGCACTAGATATAACTTGTTGATATGGGTTTTATACACACTAATAGTTATTATAGTAGGGGAACTAAAATTTTAGGATAAATTAAATATTAACTCTAATGTATGAGTTATAGGTTTTTAGTTTTATATATAAACATGTGGTGGAATAACAATGAGTAGAGTGGTTATTAATTATGGATGGTTTAGATATGACAGGTGTCTAGATTCTAATTGAGATGGATGGGTGGATCTAACCTAAGGTGATTCTATTGAAAAAATATGAAAAAGAGGAAAGGGTAAGGTAGAGAATAAGGGACTCTATGATCCAATTGGATATTAAACCCTTCCAAGTTGACTCATAGTACTAGGCCAAACATATGTCAAGAACTAATGTTTATTGTGGATTAACTAAAATACAATATATAGATAAACATAGTGAAGAGTCTATAGGAGTAATTACAAATTTATTAAATGACCATAATAAAAGGTATTGTTAGTACCAAACAAATAAGAACATTTTATCACTATCAAGTTATATATGATCTAAAACTAGAGAATTAACAAAACTAACAGATTGGTCAATCTTATCTCTATAAAAATTTGCATTTAACTTATCATCAATATTATAAACTTAATGTAATTTCTAAAATGAATCAAATATATTTATAAGAGAAAATAATATTGACATAAACTCAAATAATAGTCCTAAAAATTTTCTTTTCTTGAATTAATTGTCAAAATGTCCTCAAAAAATAATAGATACAAAAAATATTTATATAATTCATGGATGGGATTAAATAATACATAGAACTTATCTAAATTATAAATTAAGATTATCTATCCATGTAGACTCTGCATGTTTTATAATAAATCAAAAGTCTTATTGTAGTTATTTTTCTCATGCATAAATACATAAATAGTTTAATATAAAAAAGAACTCTATTTGTCGATCATAGAGTCTGACCGGAAATGGAATTTGAAACTATGTTAAAACTAGACTAAATCACAATTGAAGTGAATGGAGTTGAAATACCAAAATCAATAGATGTCAACATACATAATCCTTACATTTCTTCCATAACTAAAGTCTATGAAGGCATAATTGTAGTTGAAATTAAAATTTGTTTTGACTGTGCATGTAAGGGATTGGAAAAAAAATGTAAAGTCACCATCACTTACCATGTTAGATTGTAGACTATTATGTAAAAAGGAAAAAAATATTTCATCATAAAAACTTGATCTTGTGAAAATTAATCTCTCACCTGAGTAGTTGACCATCCCTATTGTTTGAAATTTTAATACTCGGTCACAAATATTATAAAATATAGCTCAATATATTTGAAATCAATGGTAGACATTTTAAATTAATATTGGAATTTTTTCCATCAACTTCTTTTGAAAATTTATTGAGGCCTTGAAGGAAGTAATTAAATATTTTGATTATGCCACCTTATCTTTAGCAAATACAATCAGCTAAATTACATAGTTATTATTCCAAAAAAATGTGCTCTCAACCTTTGTTTTAAAACTATTGGTAGTGTTTTCAACAAGCTATCAAAGAATGGTTTGGTGATAGCTTGTCCTTATGGCATATATATTCCATGAATATTTATGTTACCAAGAATATGTACTATCTTTTACTCTTGGATAGTCAAATACTGAACTATATCTTGCAGTTATTTATAGCCAAGTTCTCTTACCTATTAAAATTTTTTGAGACAAAACAATATCTAGGATTTATATCAAATTAAGGTGTTGATATTTATTTTATGTAGTTTCTTTCTTAATTAAATGTAATTTATCATCCAAATTATTTGATAATTCATAAAAAACCAAATACATTATTAGATTATGTTTTTGATTATCTCCTAATTTGTTAGATAAAGGGTATAATGTCATATATAATTTCAATCAAACTATGAACATTATCTATGTCATTTGGTGGATTTATTATACTATGTGCCTCTAATATTTTATTTTATATTGGAGACTATGAAACATCTTAATCAAGATTCCCCTAGTATCATCTACCATAGAGATGGCATATTATTGTATTTTTTTATATTATGGGTAAAGTAGGGATTTTTGAACTAGGAACCAAACCCTATACAAGAAACATTAGAAAAGGCATTAAAATCCTAGATAATCATAACAGTCTTCTACCCAAGTGACAAATTACATAAAAAAATAAATATAGTAAAAATATAACATAAAAATGGAAAAAAAAATTATCACCCTTGGCCACCCATGGCCTCTTTCTATCTTCTAGTAATTCTCCCTAACTCTATGCCAACCCTGTAGTAAACCCAGGACTACTCAAAATCCTTATTACACTCATTATAGTTACATTTACCATCTCTTTATTTTTTTTAATTAAAAATAAGCCTTAGAGAGTTTATAGTGGATAGTTTTTGATTCATAGACACTTGACTAATATTAACAACACTTTTAATATTAATCTTTAGGTCTTTATTTTACCAAGATAAATTCTTTACCTACTCTTTCATGGTCAAATGTTCCCTCATGAACCACATTAGGATAAAATTCTAAAGATCCAATTCCTCTTCCATTTCATTATCCTACATTCATGCTTCACATTCTATACAACATTATCAAACTTAGCATTATAGATTTTCTTGTCAAAATTAGAGTTTTATATCAGTTAGGGAATTTCACTTAAATTTTTCTTAGCTTTACACTTCCCATATTTTTTTCTTCCAATGTGGTCAAGGCCATGACTATCTAGAGCATTTGAAGGCCCTCCACTATTGTATCTTCTGTATCAACATGGTTATCTATTTGATAGACCACATGATGATTTCAACCCACTAACTTTCCTCCTTTATTAGTCCCCTATCTCTTTCCTCTTTGTGTAATTCTCAACTTGTACTTGATGCCACCTAAATGAAATACCCTATTATCCTAGCTTGGAAATCAGATAGGTCTCCAATCCATCCCCGTACAATATTTATAGATCATGAAAATGACCACCTTGTGTAGGGGTTGTTTCTTATTTCCTTTTCTAGAATCCATGATGGATATCTTCATAGACTAGAACACATAAAATGGTAAACTCAAGGGGATGTGGTGGTATAAATAGTTTAGGAGCACGAAATGATAACATCACACTATATTTTGCCTACCCTATAGAGTTATATATACTATAATTCAATTATTTATCTCATCATACAAATGAGGAAACTCATCCCTATTAAAACCTTTATGTATGGAAGTAATCTCTTCTCCATCCTCCAATAATTTGAATTTTTCATATTTAAAATATCTATCTATTTTAAATACCTTAGTAGCTTACATTTTAAGGCATGTTACCTAAGTAATTACCTCTTTTAAAATCTCAACATACACTCTATTGAACACCATCAAATGGTTGTTCCAATCCTTAATAAATTTATCTAAAAGGTGTCTATCATGTCCCTCCACCCTTTACATAAAATCATCCATCCCTCCCACCTAAAATTCTCTCTAAACCTCCCTATCTTCCTAAATGTAACCTAAAATAAAGGAATTAGTCCTAACTAGCTCCCACCCATCTACAAGATACTTGAGGCAAAAGACAGTAATGAAATTTTTTATAATACCTCCTTCATTAATGACAATCTTACAAATCCTATTCACATGAATTATAAAATTCCTAGAAATTATGAAACACAAGTAAATTAACTTATTTTCCTTCTTTGTGACATGATTGATCTTCACATTGGTTTGACATATAATGACATCAAAGTAATTATTCCTAAACACCACCAAAAACACTCTCAAAAAGAGGTTAAAGAGGATATTAAACATAATCAATAACTTAGGCATTAATTGAGGCCTTAGATTTTATCATTTGGCATGTTTATATAGGTAATCCTTATAAAATAAACCACTTCTAAAATTCTAGTGAGGTTACTCAAACATTAGCAAACAAATTAGCTACAAATTTTCCTTGTCTATACACATGTTAGATAATGATTTCTTGCAAGAACTAGATAATCAAAAGAGACTTCTCCATAATATGGATAATTATCCAACTAAAAATAATCATTTTAGAAAGAAAATTAATTATGTTAAGTGAGTCAATTTTAATCACTAATATTTTAGTTCCCAATTCTCTAGCTATTCTTAGAGCCCATAAGGTTATAAGAGTTATAGCCTAGTGGTCAGTCTAAATTTCTATGACTCTTGTATAATCTTCCACTAAATTTCCATTATCATCCCTAAGAATACATCTTCCTTTTAAAAACCTTGGATTACCCTTATAAGCTTAGTCAAAATTAAGTTTCACTATCTTGGAAAAGGGCCAATCACTTTATGACACTTATAGACATAGCTATAAGATCAACCGATTTGTTTTGGATCTTGAATTACCAATTGGAAGCAAAACTAGAATATTCCTAATTCATGACATTGGTTTTAAAAGTATGGATGGTTTCTAAATTTTCCAAAATTCTATCAAAAATATCAATTTCCACCACTATGCTAGGAAGCTTCTTGTTCCTACAGATCCTATTATTTCTTTCTCTACAAATTCCCCATAACACATGAGGAAGAGAGAGGTGATATATGTTTTTAATATCCTTTTTATAAAAAGAGAACTACAAGACTGCCACATATCCAATATAGAAAGTCATAACACCCAAGTGATATGAAACTTTTTAAAAGTCACACTTCAAATTTTAGAAGTATAAGAACAACCTATCAATAAATAGGAAATGATTTCAATCTCAGACTCACATAAAAGGCACCTATTCTAAATAATTATACCCCTTCTTTTAATATTGTATATGGTCAAAATTTTATTAATGACAAATAACCAAATGAAGAAGTTGACCTTGGGGATTAGATTCCTATCCCACAACTCCCCCCATGGAATGTCTCCTGTGGGATGATTAGAAATCATTTTATAACCTACCTTCACACTATACTCTCTATCAAAAGATTCCCTTTAAACCAAATCATCCTTTTTCATAACATTAAGGATATGGAAAATCCAAGTAGAATATTTAGCTCTTTCAAGATAACATTACCTTATACTCTTGTAGCTTTACTCCTCAAGTATTTCCATAATTTGTTCCTCCATTTAATTCAACATAATTTTGGACTTTATTTTTGAATTCCTACAACACAATGGATCTAACTTGATTCTAGGTCTCAATATTTTTGAGAGGCTAGTCCAAAAACCATGAATCCTCCCAAAATCTAATATTCTTCCCATTTCCTACTTGCCATTTTCAACCATTTAGAATAAAATATCTATTGAATACCAAAATGTTCTATAAAATAGACCCATTTAAAAATTAATCTTCCTTCAAAAATCAAATAACCTCCCTTGACTCCAAGTATTTGGCGTGTAAAATTCTAAACCAATACATGGGGTAAGTGAGAAAGTGATAGATTAACTTGGATCCAAGGGCTTGATTCATACACTTAAATCTACTTAATACTAACCCACATTACTCTTAGGAATGCAAAATATATCCCAAGACACCAAGGAAAATTTATCTTTCTCATCAGTACCTAGCCATAATAATCTTCTTTGAATTTTTTCTAGTTTATCAACTACACCTTTAGGCATCTTAAACATGGACATTAAGTAAACTTGGAGGATTTGAAGGTTGATATTAATGATTTTGATTTTACCTTATTAAGACAATAACTTACCTTTATAGTCTACCATCTTTCTCTAAAATATCTCCACTAATGGGTTTCATGCCAATGGAGAAAATTTCCTATTAAAAAATGGCATACCAAAGTAAGTGAAGGGGATATCTTTGATTTAATAGCCCAAAATGTTAACAATCATTTTCTACCTAGAGAAAGGGGTATTAAATTAAATAAAAAAATATTTTCTTAAAATTAATCTTCTTATCTAAGGTTTCCTCATAGTACTCTACAAGATTGATAGTATCATCAATGAATTGTTGATGCAGAGTTAGATCAATATCCCTAACCAGTTTGAAACCCTTTAAATCTCCATCTATAATAGTTTTCATTAAATCCCTACTAAGATAATATGTCATGATTATGAATAACAAGGATATAATGGATCACTTTGTCTGATCCCTCTTTTAATCCTACAAAATCCTTTAAGAAATCCATTAATGAGAATAGAAAACATTATAGTATAAATATAACTTCTTACAATTTTTCTAATCTTATCTCAAAAACTAATTTGCATAAAAACACTATCTAATAAGTTATAATTCAACCTATCAGAAGCTTTCTTCATATCCAATTTGATAATCACACTTGCTTGATTACTTCTATCCATGGAGTGGATAGTTTCATGGACTACAATGACACCATGTTTTATTTAACTTCCTAGACCAAAACCCCCCAATTTATTACTAATCATATTTTCCAAAAAATGTTGCAATATAATGGATATTACTTTAGTGAAAATATTATAGACAACATTGCATAAACTAATAGGCTAGAACTTAAGAAAGTTAGAAGCTCCCTCATTTTTATGGATAAGGAATATAAATGTGTTATTAAACTACCTTAGCATTTGTCCATTAGATAATAATTAATTTTCATCCTCTACCACATCATCCTCAATAATTTTCCAAAAAGTTTGAAAGAAAGCAATGTGGAAGCCATCAAGACTAGGAGTCTTATCTTTGTTCAAAAGGAAGAATGTTGATTTCACTTCATCTTTAGAAGCTAGATCTATTAAACATAAATTATCCCCTTGTTTTAAAATTTTTATTTATATCATTCAATAAATATTTTTCCATCCTCACATTGGATTTATAATTTTTCTCAAAGAGCCTCTTAAATAAGTTAACACTCTCATCCCTAATGACTTTCTTATCATTGATAACTTCTCCTTCTAAATTTTGGATTTCCCTAATAATATTGTGAGATATATGTTTAAGGGTTATCATATAAAAAAAAAATAAAATCTCCCTCTTTTATCCAAATATCTCTTGACTTTTGACACCATAAATATTACTCTCTATCAATTATAAAATGATAATCATAAATCAATTATTTTTGCTTAAGGAAATTTTGATGATTGTATATACCCATTAGCAGCCACTCTAGTTTTCAAAATGTATAACTCTTATCCCAACATTTATTTTTATTGGAAAACATTTCCAAAACATTACTTATTATATATTTTAATGTTACACTTGACATTCTTCATTTTATAAATCAAATAGAACATGGCTAAACCTTAAACATTAATTACCCACCAATTTGAGACTCAATTTTTTATCCTCAGATGCTTAAACCACATATGTTACATCCTGAAAGGAGTTCTTCCATTTTTTATTTATCATTAATAATTAGTTATATAGGGTTATGATCATATCCTATCCTTTAGAGGGAATGCAATCAAAATTCCTTCTGATGCATATAATATAACAAAATTAGAGCTCTATCCAATATAACTTTAACTAAATTTTCCCCCAATATTATATTTATCCAAGTGAATAAGGATCCCCTTAGGTCTACATAAATCAAACCAAAATTTGAAACCAAGTCCACTAATTCATCCATACTATCTAAAAAGGTTTGAACTCTAATGTTTTTCTTATAGAAAAAGTGGTGTATTAAAGACACCAACTACCACCCAAGGAGAATCCATATAGTTTATTATAAAATCCCTCAAGTCTTCCCAAAAAATTATTTGAGTCATTATATAATTAGAAGCATATGCATTTGATATGATATAAATAATTCCTCCTCCTTATTAGTCAAAATGACTACTACTCTTAATTAGAACTTCCCCTTTAAAAATATTATTATTCTAAAAGATAATTAAGCCTATTAAAGCACTAGCAGAACTCATACATTCTCCTTCATCATCCTACCAAAGAATGTGTCTGCTCTCTAATAAATAATTATGTTCCATATTTAATTCCTAAATGGTAAACATATCTATATTATGGTCTCTTCTTAAATCCCTAAATACCCTATGCTTATTAGAGCTATTCAAACCCATAATGTTCCATGAAATGATCTTTATCTATTATTTTTATGAATTTTAATTCATTTTAAAGGAAGCATATATTATATCCCATCCATTATTTCCTCTTTCATAATTTTCTTGAAATCTTCCTTCTTAGGCATTCTTCCTAACTTTTTGGGGGGAAACCTATGGTTGCACCTTTACCTCCTCTTCTAGTAGTTACTAAATAGGTACTAGAATATTTTACTTTTGAAATATAAGACTAGCCTTTAATTTATAATTTATTTCCTTCTACCTCTATTTTCTTTGATTTTGGTCCTTTTAAATGATATTTTATCAAATTATTTGAATTGTATTGGTTTGTTGAAATCTGTTGATTTATGATTACCATATCACTTACAAGTTTCATGGCTAGAAAAAGCTATCCTCCAAAAATTGGATGGATTTAAATTTATTTGAAACTATAAGAGAAAAAAAATCTTGTTCACTACTAATATATCCCCCACTTACTTTTTTCTCCAATGGTCCCTCTATGGTAATAATTTTGTTTATATCTTCTACTCGAACCAAATTACCTACTTCTAGACTAACTACCTAAGTGAAAGTAGCAAATTTTGAGGGACTATCCAACTCATTTCCTTGGGTCAGGGAATTGTGGTCCCTTCCCTAGACAATATATTTTCATGTTCCTTTATAGGAGAGGGTTTTAAATTTGTTCTGACTGAACTATCCTTCTTATCTTCCCCTCTATTTTTAATATTTATAGTTATGATCTGAGTTCTTTCATTATCCATAATAATTATATTAGAATTAATTTAAGGGTCTTTGGGAGTATCCTAAAGTATATTTATGGGATGTTATTTCCCCACTGTTTGATCCTTATTTTTCTATAATGGTTTTTCAAGCTTAGGTTTTGGCCAAGTAGGGTAGACGTTAGTTATGTGGTCTAACTTTTTGCATTTGGAACATAATAGAGTTGAGTGTTCATACTAAATTATTTGACTCATTTAACCATTATAAGTATGTAAGAAGACTAATTTTGGTATCTCTTTATTGACAAAAATATTCACATAGAATCTAGCATGAAAAAATCACATTCTTGCCTTTCTAGCTTGACCAAATGTTATCAAATATCCAAATATTTTAGATATACTAATAAACATATTTTTTACCCAAAACTCAATATGGAGACCTAGAATATGAACCCAAATAGGAAAAACATTGATTTATTCCTTTTCAAAAAAAAAGCTAGGTTACCATTCTCCCAAGAATAGACTTGAGAGTTAAATAAACCATGTCCCCCCTCCATAATTTTAGCATAATCCTTTGTTATTAATTCTTATTAGAAATAATCTATTAGTCATGGTTTCCATGTCCATATTCCCTATAGGATTCCATTTACTCTCTACCCACTATCTAAAAAATGTCAATATTGGGTCTAGAGCCCAAAAACTTTCCAACCAAATCACATTCCATTCTAGATGAATTCATTTGAATCAATGAATCAAGGACTTTAATATGAATGCATTTAAGTCCTTTGATACCATGAATTATTATTTAGGACAAATTTATTGTTGTTTAAAAGTTCTAAATTTTAATTTAGAGGCCCAAGAGAAATTACCTTGAGAATATCCATTTGAAACATTGGTTGCCAGAGATTCTAACCCTTCCCAGTCATAAGGGGAACATTTGATATGACACCCAAATAGTCCTAATTATACACTTTTAAACTAAAGGATCCACTTCACATATTTTTATATTTCATATTTCTTTCCAACTTTACTTTTCCTCTTCTTTGTAACTAAAAAGAGTTATTCCTCTCTTACAAACTCTTTAGGTTTTCCAATAGTAATAACATTCCTTCTTCTTACTATTTTGAGCTTATTTGATGTTACATAAAAACTATATAGTTAGTCTATTTTCCTTAGTAATAACTATATCTTATCTAGTTGATTGCTTTAATTTGATATTTTATATCCATGCAGGCCTCACTAAGATACCTTGGGCAGAGGTTTGAGAGGTATTAGATAAAGTGGTTTTAGATGGAGGCATAAGGGTATAGGGATATAGAGGAATATATTGTGGAGGTGACATGAGAGTGGAAGGTGATGGAAGAGTGGAGATGGAAGGTATAGGTAGTGAAGGGAAAGGTGGGATGAGTAACCTCTCCTTAGATATATTTATTTAAAGAGTGTCTTAAGGACATATTCTATTAGATCATGGGACCATTTAAATAAAACAAATTTGGAATATCATAGGGTACCCTAAGTAATGGAAACACCCAATTAGGTGAGGATATTAGCCTTTATAGGTTATGTGGCAAAAATAGTCTATGACATAAGGTCTTAAAAATATGGACTAGCCAGTAAAGTTCCAAAGTTAGGTGAGGGAAGAGTTAGCTATGTAATAGTATCCTATGTTAGAATATATATAAATTGATCAATGGAAGAATATAATATATATGTAGAACTAGTATAAGGAACACTACTAGTTAAGGAATAAAAACTTGTACTACATATCATACTGGCTAAATTCATATGAGTTGTAGTAACCTAAGGAACTACTACAAACTCAAGAAACATGATTTGGGTCAACTCTTGAGATGGATCTATTGAAGTGTCCATACATGGGATAAATAGAGTAGCTAAAGAGCCCATTATAGTGTTAGCTTTAGTAGTTAATTGTTATACTACTTCACCTTCTTGTATCTCAATATTATAAGTGTGGTGAGGAGTAGAATTTACAATCACAAAATCAATTTTTAAGGACACCTTCTAAAAAAATTATAATGATGTGCTTGGCCATATGTCCCCATCATATCTTATCTCTTAACCTTAATCTTCTTCTTGTTCAACTAAATATTCCTCTATCTCCTTTTTATGTATTAATTGATGTTTTTAGGGAAGGAAGGAGATATATTATTTCATAATTTTTAGTAAAAGGAGATGCAATCATTTGTGAGGAAAGAGGAGAAGAATACTAACTTATGGTTGGAGATTTAAGTGGTAATATGTTGTAGTAGGTAGAGTGAAAGTAACTATGATTTTTGTGTTCTCCCATGTTTCTATAACCTATTTATCCCCTTCATGTGGATTTGGGACATTATTAAGGATTATTTCCTTAAATTTATCATCAATTTCTTTGTATGTCTCTTTTGGTGCTTGCCCAACTTGTTGAGAGTCCTTTTCTTCTTTGTCAATTTAGAAAACATATACTTTTGATATGTTCTAGTCATATTATATCATTTGGGTAATTCTCATGTATGTTTTGACTTTTCTCATTCTCGTATAGACTCCTAAATCATCCTAAGGGTTGAGGAAGATTGATTTACACTCATATTCTTGGTGACCATAGTCATACCTGAACTATCTACATATTTTTTCAATTTGTTGTCCTATAACCTTCCTAGGATCCCACCATCTAAGGTCAGCCTATCCAAACCTGAATAAGCCCTGATGTTTTGATATTTTAGCTTTGCTCTTAGTTTTGAAATTGTTTTTTCTTAATACTAAGAGTCATCTTGTGGTACTTAAATAACCTTACCTTCAAATTTTCATCCACACTATTAGATAACTTGTAAGCTATCTCTTTCTTAGCTAATTTATCTGGTAAAGTCTTGGTAGTAAGAAAGGGGATACCAATGTGCCCACAACTCTTATGATAATATGATATAGTTATAACTAGTAATCTCCTTTATCTTAAGTGATCTTTTGACTTGGTCTGATAACCTATGAATATTTTTTCCATTGATGGCTTTATAAACCATTGGGTACAAATTATTTGTAATGTATTGCATGTAATCCTTATATTTGTGTTTGTGGAAATAATCAAAATTATCACATATTATCTTTGACAATTTTGGCTCCTAAGGTAGGACAACATTTGGGGAAATAGTAGCAAGGATAGCATCTACCAGGTAGGAAAGCATGTAAAAATGGGCATCTACCTAGTTGTGCATGTATTTCCCTCAACTTTTCATATTGAAACTCAAAATTTATCCTAGTAGAGGAATGATTTTACCCTACAAAATTATAGATAGTATTAGGTCCTAAACCTCATTCACATAAATTAATTGATGAATCCCCATGTCATCTATTTAATAATGCCATAACAATCCTAACATTGGGCCTAAATTTGTAAATTGGGATCTTCTTATTCATGATGAATATATTTGGGTTCAAGGACCATTCTAGGATGGTGTTTCTAATGACATTTTTCTTGAACTAGTTTTTGACTACTATCTAGTTATATGACAAGGTTGGTGGTGGAAGCCTATATAAGTGTAAAAAATCTAAGTATGCTACATGATCTACATGTTTCAAACTATTATTTTTGTGAGATATATCCTAGGTACATGCACCCATAGTAAATAAATTAAAAACTAGGTTCACACAGGGAAATTCTTATGGTTTTATTATTTCATTATGAAGTTTAACTACCATAATTTATAAAAAGTCATATATATACTCCATTTCTTCTAGGGAAAAATTATCTTCAGCTTTATAAATATGGATAGCTTCAACTTTCATGTAGACTATTGTGTAATGTTTGAAATCTCTAAGTTGAGTAGTCTTGTCCAATTATGTATCTTTAAATTATTAATTATTTCTAAATGAAAACATTGAGGATGTTGGTTCCTATTTTTGTGTATCCATTTTTGAATAAAACTAATTTCTATATCAGAATTTGAATTCTATGGCTTTTGGTTCACTATGTGGCTTTAGGAAATAATTCAAAACTAGCAATTTGGCAAATGTAATTTGATTTAACTTGTAGATGTAGGATATAATTAATTTTATTATCTTGTGGATTTATTACCTAAATTATACATGAATTAAAATTAATTATAGAATAATTTTCATTATCGCCCATCCCTGAAATTTGAATTTTATATGAAGATGTCAGCTTTCATAGGTTTACTTAACACATGGCACTTTGTCATTATTTTTAATTACTACGTCATCTTACTTACTTTTCCTCTATTATACTTGTCACTTTTTAATCATCTTATATCCTCTTTCCTTTACGACATGTGTTCTTGTGTAACAAGTGGATTCATATTTCTTAGTTGGTTTATCTTCACCTATTGCCATCTCTTTGGGTTACTCAATACATGAAGCCATGAGATGATAACATGTGGAATGACATGTGGAAATTGATATGTTATAATGATGACATGGGACAATAATATTATTACATGTGGATTATGACTATATAATTGGAACCACGTGTTATTATGTCATTGAAATGATTTGACTATACCACATCTCCCATATTTTAACTTTCATGTAGCGATATGTTAACACATGGTATAATCTCAGTTGATTAGTTTGTAGAATATTCTAAATATTTTCCCCCTTTATCCCAAATCTAATAATTAATCAAGATGGTGACACTTGGCATGATCATACTTACTTAGGTGACTATTGGTTATTTTGAACTTATACTTTTTATCTGAGAGGCATGATGCAATGAAATGAAAACATGTGGTAGGATCTCACTTAGTCAGGTGGTCACTTGACTTTGTAACTTTATTTTCCAAAAAAAATCATGATAAAATTATAGGAAGACACTTGGCCTATCCTAATGTAGTCATCTAGTCACCATACTTTTAAACTTGTAATATTGAGTTATTCTAGGTGTTGAAATTGTGACACTTGGTATAACCTCATTGAATCAACATAGCCATTGATAGTTTATGAAAATAAAATAAACAAATTTAAATCATAAATAATAGGACATTCTAAAATAACTAAAAAAATTAAAAATAATATATTAATTCAATTAGTCAAATAATCTATCAATAAGGCCCAAATTTGAATTAAAGATAAATAATTAATGTTGAGTCTAAATTGGTAAAAATAAAAAGGTGGACAAAGAATATTAGGCTTAAGTATATTTAAATTTTTATTGTTTATTTATGTCTTGATAAGGACCAAATAAAATATTTTTAGGGTAAAACGGGTCCCTATTTGATTTTTTAAAAATAGGGCATGTTGCTCACAATAGGATATAGCCTATGAATCACTCATAACAAAGTAAAATAGTTATATACATCATGTTAAATTTTTAAAATGTAAGCATGAAAAGAATGAATGATAACATGATTATATTATGTCATCATAGAGATATTTTATCATTCAATCATATTTTAAAAATGTATCCTAAACCATACAAGTGTGATGTTGAGATAGATATATAAATTAGGCACATATAATAGTCATCATAGCAATGATCATTACAAATATAAGCACTCTATAGTAATCCATGAAAAATATACATGATATGAATCATGGAATCACATAAAATTAGAATAATACATGATAAAAATCATGACAACAAAATATTAGCAATTATTCATAGATATATGCAAACAATGTCATGATCATGATGTACATAAGCCTTCAAAACATGACCTAACTTTGATTGACTCTAAAATGTTATAGATAATGTGGTCATGAAATGTAATATAGGATCCTTAATATAACTAATGCATGACATGGCAACACATGATGTATTCTTAGAAACATGAAAGATAACATTCAATACCCCACATGTGAATAGCCACATAATGCCATAGTCATCAATAGTCATTCATAGAGGCATGCAAATGTAACACACAATGTCATGTATAACGCTCATCACATAATGAAATATGTAATCAAGGATCACACCATGTAATATTCATCAAGGTCACATGTAGAATGCAAAACAACATCAACATGCATAGAATAATAAAATGTAGTTTACATAATCAATCCATATCATCATCTCAAATGGTAAAGTATACTACCCGTATAATGTAGCACTTGAGAGAGTATACACAAGATTAGGTCATCTATAATAAGTATAAATAGCCACATATGATTATTGGAATAGCTATATAAAGATATAAAATTTATAATATTACAAGATGCCTTGAATGTAGTGTTGGTAATTTGTCTTGTTAAGGCCAAATACTGACCCCTATAATCTAAAACTTTTTAAGACCCTATCAATAGCCTCTGCAAGGTGGTTAAATAAGTGTATTTTAGTTTAAAATGGGTTAGTTTTGGTATTTAAATTTCAAAATCAGAGTAAAAAATGTCATTAAAATATCCAATATTCCTTCAATTATATTCAAATACATGACTTTTACCTTAGTCCAATGTTTCAAAAGCTCAAAAGGTGTTTTGATGCAAATTTAAGTCAAAAATGGCCCTTTTTAAACTCCCACATGCCAAATTTGGACCTAAAATCATGTAAAATGGAATTATTTGTTTTAACATTAATATGACATGTGATAATTCTATTACCTTCTAAAATTGGTGGTGGAAGCTTAAGATGCTAATAAAAATCAACAAAAAACCCATTTTCATGAAGTTTCACAAGAATAGTATGAACTTGTATAAAATTCCATATATTTGAAGTCTGAAGAAGGATAAACAGGGCATGAATGATTTTCTTAGAGAATCTTAGGTTAATGGGAGGTAAAATAAGACCAAAACCAATAATCTCCTTTAGGTTTGTAGTTGGTACAGTTTAGAGAGAAAATCTACATCTAAATTTTTGGTCAAGTAAATTAGACTCAAAGGAATTCCTACTAGATCAATTGGTTCTAAATTTTCTCTCTTATCCATCATTAATCATTTATTTTAAGTTAGGCTGAATTCTATAGTTTTGCATCCATGAAGGCAATTTGTTTTCTTCAATTTCTCCTCACCAAAGCATCATTTCAAGAAAATTCAAGTTTTTAGAGATTATTTGGAACCTAATCCACCTTCCCATGGCCTAATTAAATCTATTTCCACACATGTAAATTTATAATAATCTCATAAATACAAGGAGTTCAATTTTTAGTTTGACATGCTTGTAAAGAGGAATTGTACGGTCTAGGAGAGAGAGAGAGGGTTTTCAAAATTTCTTGGTTTCTTCCATGGCATGGATTTCCTTCATGTTATCATGTTCTCAAATATTTTTTATCAAGGTTTCATAAGTTTTCATATCCAATAATACCATTCATATGATCTTAAATCATCTCAAAAGGCCTATTTAGCAAACTTTAAGGAAAATTAACATTTTTTAAGGTTTTTGCAGAAACCTATATTTCATTTTCAACCTATTGTCCTTGTCCAAAGGCATAAAAATTGTTATGGTGTGAGGATGATATGTTAATTTTTTAATATAAAACATCATTTTAGTCTTGACATGATTCGTCATACTCCTTTCCACCTCCACTTTGTTCATCCCCATATCACTATCATAACACTATCTTTTCATTATGTTTTGTGCTTATTTCACCCTCCATTCATGTGTTTTCATAATATTTTATCACCTCACCACCCTTCCACCCATTTACATTTCATGAAATCATTGTTGTAAGAATTAAATAAGATGAAAATAATCATAATCATGAACAAGAGGATATGTATACCAAGAAAACATCATATATAGTCAAGGAGATGAGACCTACAATAGTACACCATAGTCAAGTGTTGGTCATGAAGGTACAATGAAGAGAAAGGTAAGAGAGTCCTTATTAAAGGTCTATGCAGATAAATAAATCCATGGTCATGAGGAATTAAGAGGTGAAATATATCATGGATGTGAAGGTAGGTGTGTAGACCTTGAGATTTGGAACCATTTTAATATGACCGCCTACAACAAGGCAAAAACATAGTCATGGTTTTCCATGAAGAAAATCAATCTTATAGTGATAGGGAAGATATATTCATAATGGATTATACACATACAAACTCATAAATCATAATATTTTAGATAAAAAGGGATCAAATCGTGTTTTGGGCTTCTTTAAGGTCACATATAACCCTTGTCCATACAAATGGTACAAGTATGATCACATATAATTGATAAAGGACTCAACCTTTATGATGTTGACATGACATCAAGGCACAAATGAGGTTGGGAAATTAACAAAGGTTTTATCAAATTATAAAATGATTCCATTCATGTCATACATATTTAATAAATAGTCATGATTGCATTTGATGTCTTAAAGTATGCCTACATGTTTGTACTTAAATGAACCTACAATATATAGGGATTTTGAAGAGTCTTAAGGCCTTTTAACACTATAAAGATACAGAGTGAAAGATAAAATGCATTAAATGTTATATGGAGTGGATGGCCTAGGAAGGTTGCTCAAAGAAAAACATCTGTCTATCCTTAAATGACTCAAGAAGTTAAAAAAGGAGACCTAAAGCTACGAAGAAGGAATTACAGTCAAATAGATGGATGGAACTTCAAATATAAATCAAGCGTTTTATAAATTTTAAGAAGGTTATTTAGTTTAGATCATAAAGATGAGAGACAATAAAATAGACCTTATGCTTTGTTCAAACTCTCTAGGCATAAAAAAGACCTTGTTCACAGTCCATACAACATGATATGTCATCAAGTGGTATAAAAAGGAAGTTGTCCTCATAGTGATGCCATAGTAGTATGGTGTGAAGGTTTCCATGGTTTTCAAATGGAATTTATATTAATTATGATCAAGAATAAACCTTAAAAATATCTAAACTTAGTTGAGCATCTTTTTTTCCTTAAAAAGTACAATTACATCTAACTAAGGACAATTTATAGGCCACAAAGGGAAGTCAAGTATATTCTAAGAAAGATGTTGTATTAAATAATAGGTATGGAGTCATTAAAACATAGTGTTGAAGGTTTTTTTTTTTAGGGTTTTATAAAATGAACCATTAATAGTGATCAAACTCATATTTGGTCATAAACCCCTGCTAAAAGACACCTACAACCATACTCACCTACTGCCATACCTCTAAGATTTTAGGGGTCAATAAGAATACAGTGGTATATAGTTATCTTCTTGATCATGAAAAAGGGAATGAGTAATATATGATGGAATGAGAATAAAAAATTCATGAAAGAGGGTTATCCATGATAATCACACATTCAAGATCAACACTTCACCACCTATAGCTGGGTAAGGATCTCTTGTAGTATGAGGTCTAAGCCACCAATTTCTAAAATAGTGAAGGTGATGGTTTTTTGAAAATAGTGAATGTTTCATAAGAGTAAGGTGAAATGATTAATAATATTATTAACAATATAAAGTATCCCCAAGCACAAAATATAATCAAATATTCCCTAAGAATGTAAACCTATAGCTTCAGGAACATAGATTTATTTACAAGAAGTAAAATAGGTAGAGTTTTATACTTCATGAAGGAACTTCATGTTCTAGGAAATGAATTTGAACAAGTAGAAATGAATTTTAATGATACCATGGAGATAAAAGGAGGGACTCGAATACTAATATACAATCATACACCTTGAAATGTACACATGTAGTCTTAAGGGCAAACCTAGCTAGTTCACTTAAGTTGATAGTACAATGTAAGAAGGAGGTTCATGATTAAAGGATGATATAATTTTATAAAGAGATATGAATCATTAATAATCAGTTTATTATGGATTAAAAACACTAAATGACACATTTCACATAAACTATAGCATACTACCTATAATTACTCAAAGATTAGGTCTCTCGCTCACAATCATCTATTAACAAACATAACTAAAAATTCCTTTGGGTCAAGAGATGGATTCATGTGATATATTTTATGAAATTAGATGAAAAAATTACATTATTAAGACCTTCATCAAAACCCTTAATCATTTCCAAGATTATAAGGATATAATGCAAGTCTATTGTATAAAGGGCAACTATGTGAGGCCTAAAGACCTTGATTGAGATCAAAACATGCTAGAGAAAGGATGAGAGATGGTTTTAGATAGTTTTATAGGACTATTAAACACTAAATTAGTGATAATTTATCTTAAAATATTCCATTTTACATGATGTAAACCCCCACATACAATAACATAGTCAAATACAAGATCTTAAAACACCTGACTGGTAGTTTTGAGGAAATTTGTCTTGAAGATTCATACAGGTAGAATTAAGACTTAAAAATTTATTCAAATAATAATAATGACTTTATTAATTCTCCATATCATTCTAAATACCATTTCACAAATGAAAGTGCCCACGTTTTTTACATAGTCCCCTACTTATCCCAAAATAATCATGATGGAGCTAGAGGAGGTTCTTATGAGTTTCAAGGTGCAATAGAGGTCTATAAGATCATTAAAGTGTTTTTAAAGCCTGAATAGATGATATTATATCCTAATACACCTTATAAGAGGTGATAAAACTCCTTAATCTAAGCAATCCATGCCCTTGAGGGCTAAAGAAAACAAATAAGCCTATGGCTCTTTAGAGACTTTTACTTGTTTTGAGACTTTTCTAATATATATGAAACTTAAATAGGGTTTTATAAGACACTTTTTAAATGATATAAAATTTTTAGAGATAAATAAAGATAGGAAGATAGGCAGACTTAGAGATTAGGTGTCACATAAGCCATGTATACAAGAAACCCCACAGGCAGCCTTAAGAGGCATGAAGACAAATGAGGCTTAAGAATAAAAGGATAAGTAGTGAGGATGTTAAATAAAATTTAAATAGTTTTTTTTATCCCCTATATAATATTATAGGTCATAAATAACTCAAAACTCAATTTTAGGCCAAAACTCAGTTCTAGGCCTATAAGGCCTACAACACCAAATTGACCTATCAATCAAGATGACACCTAAATAATTATTTTATGAAATGGTATAGGTCACATGATTATTATTTAAATTATGGAGAATAAATGGATAATTTAGTTTCATCCATGAGGAGAAATTCAAATTCTATAATTTTAGACACCTATTCAAACCACCTGATCAAATACTCATATCTTTCACCACATGAAGAGTTTGGAAAAACACTATTAGAATGATTTTAATACCCCTATTAAATTATAATTAATGAATAATTGAGGTTTTTTTAGGGGCTGATGTTTATGAATAATTTCTAAGAGCATAAGCGTGTCCAAAATGCTTACAAACCCTACAAGTAAATTTCTTTACATAGGTATATTTTCATACCTTTTGCATGGGAACCCAATATTCTTAGGTAAGTTTATGGGGTATATATAATCAACAATAATTTCAAGAATTTTTGGTTTGGATTTTTTTGCTTTATGAACCATGGTTAAGAAGGTTCAACTCCAAAACCCTCCCTAACCCTCATAATGACTAGTTTTGAGAAAAGTTAATTTTCATGCAATTAAAACCTCATGGATCAACTTAAAACCTATTAAAAATGAATTAAACTCAGATAGGATCTCATAAATTATAATTTTTTGTATAAAATAGTATATATCAAGGTAGAAATAAGGGTTTTAAGTTAAAAACACAAAATATGAGGTACAAAGTAGTTTACATGAAATCTTAGATTAAAAAGGTTGAATCCTGAGACTTGTTATTCATCCTCAAATCATAAATTTTTCAAAAATATTCCTATAAGGGCCCTTATTAGCTCATAAAAAATAACCACTTTGTAGGAAAATGAGGCAAAATTGGCCTAGTCAACCATGGTGACTGAGTTACAAGAATTTCTTCATCAAGATCACTTATCTCATAGTGTGAGGAGTTATTACAAGTCTAATAATAATTTTATTTTTAGGTTTCATTGTTTTTTTCTAGTTTTTAATGGATTTCAAGTATAATAAGTAGGCTACTAGGCCTAATTGTCCTAGTAAGCCTATTTGATTAAATAATCAAGGATGAAATTGGCATTAAATAAATATCAAAGAGTTCACATGGAGTTTCCACACCACTTATCTATTGTTAAAGTGGATATATCATGAAATTTCAAGTATTAAATCCAAATTTCATTTAAGGAAAGGGCTTATTAGAGTTTATCTTGTCTTAAAGACAAATCACTTCAGTTGAGTAGTTGACTAGCTTCATGCATCTTTCATGGTCTTCATGTAAGGGAAGAATTAAAATCAACTTGAACTCACGTCAAGTGGATAAATAAATCAATATATGTCATATATTTTATGAAAAGGTAGTTTTACAATTGAAGGATGGTCCCACCTTTCCTTTCCAATTTAAAAGAGAAGATCATGCAAGGATTTTCAACATGAAGACACTTTTTGAAGACTATTGCTTATAATTGTAAAAGGATATTTACTTGAGTTAATACCAATTATATTATCCTTCTCTCCTCTACAACAAATTTTCTATATATTTTCAATTTTTCTATATATTGAGGCTTTTAAGACATTTTTAGGATCCCTCAGGCTAGTATAGAGAAACTATATAGATATTGTAACTTGCACCAAAAATTAATAAAGTTTATTTGTAGATCAATTTATGGTTGTAGTGTGTACTTTTGATTATTTATTTTCATACAAGTGTGATAGATATATCCTTTTATAAGTCTTTTCTCACATATTATTGTGGTTTCATCTTTTATAGGTCACTTGAAGAGTTAAGAACAAAAATTATGTTAAAAATTGTTAGTATGTAGTGTCTTTAGAGACATTGATTCACACTCCTTCAATCTACAAACCTTCTTTCAAACCTTAATTTTAAATATTGATGTTTAATACTGGTATAATAAAGTTTTTTTGAAAAAATAATCCTTTTTATCCACATGTGTGCCTAAGTTTCAAAGTTTATAGAGGATAAATCACTATTTAGGTGCATCACCATCATAGATAGATTTCATTTTTAGTTTCTTCCTTACTCTTTTCATCCCAACATCAAATAGGTTTAGTAATTGATCCTAAATTCACATATTCAGAGGAGCTAACTTCAAAACTAGAGGTTTGATCTAGAAATACGTATCTCATATCCTTAAATCATTCCAATGTTAGTCTAAATATGAGTTATATTTGAGCAGTCTGATTTTAACTTGGTGTTATATGGGTTGCTAACAATTCTGGCATCCTTAATGTGACCTCTTATTCATAGAAATTGAATCATATATATGAATATCTAAGTTTAGTATCATGTTTAAGGGCATTTTTTTCAAATTCACATACATTTCTTTCCACCAATAGTGGTTACAAGATCTTCTACAAAAGGGAAAGAGAAAGATTTCACTGAGTTATCTCTCCAATCAGAAAAGAATAAGAAAGCCTCTTAATCAAATCCAAATCATACACCTCCTTCTTCCCCTATTTTTTTTCAAAATCCTCCTATTCATAAAAATATTGGTCAACCAAACAATGTTTTAAATCCCATTCCTGATATGGTTATTCCCAAAATACGAGCCTTTGTGCCTTTCAATGGTGGTATCCCCTTAAACATCAATCAATGGGATGATATCCCAACTTCTAGTATAAAGTCTCTTCTTTATTTTTATAGGAAAAAATATAGTTACTCCTATAGAATATATTATATATATAGCTAACCTTTGTTTAATACACTATGTGCCTCAAGAAAATTTAGAAATGAGGTTGTTATCAACTTCATTCAAAGGCAAATCACTTCATTGGTATAGAGGATTGATACCTACATCAATCAATAATTGAGATGAATTTGGGGAAGTCCTATGCAATCACATTGAAGAAAAAAATTAGCATATTTTATTGGTGGAGTAGCTTAAAATAATCAATAGGTTTCCTCATGAATTCAGGGTGAATTTTAATTATAGGTTTCAAAAAACCTAGAATAGAATTATTGCAATTATCAATCCTACTCCAAACTATGCACTTCTATACTATCTAAAGGCTCTTAATTTAGATATGGATGTGATGATTTAATCCATGGGATGAAATAATTTACCTAAGGATTATGAAGTATCAATAAAGGTTGAAAAATGCTTAATATAAGAAGTCAATTTGTCTCTAAGGCCACCTATTCATTTATTTATAGAGATTCATCCTGCCACTCTTACTATTATTCCAATTCTAGATTCATCAATTCTTTATTGAATAGAGGGTAATCATGTTGAGAGATTGGGGAAGATATAGAGTCTTATCAAATCTTAGAATAACAAGTTGGTTGTAATGGAAATGCAACAAGATCTACCTTACAAGCCATACCATAATCCCAATTAGAATTATCAATACAATAGGCCACCATATAAATCTAATTAGCAAGGACAAGGGCAAAATTCTTAATCAAGGTAATACAATCCTAATGCTCTAAGAAATTCCAAATTTCTAGATACAACTAAATGAAACTATGCTTAAGAAGGGAAATGGAAAAATTATCTAGGATCAAAAAAATAACATGGTAATAAATCCAATCAGTGAGAGTTCTCAATAGTCTTATATGTAGCAGAGTTTAGTTCCTCTTCCACATGATAGTCATCCACCTTCTCTGCATAAGGAATCTTCTCTACCACATGGAGACATTCCTTATTTTACTCAATCTAAAATTCTTAATAAGAAAAGAGAAGGTAATAATAAAAAACCTACTGAAACTATGTTTGTTAACTTCTAGGAAGGTGAGAATTAATTTAAGCACATGGCTACAAATCAAGGCCAAAATATGTACAATATTGATAATTCTATTATAGGCCATACTAGATCCAATAAAAGGTCAATTGGTGAAGGTTTAGGTCCTAAAAAGGCATATCCTCTTACATCTTATCCACTAAAAAATACCATCACTTAGGATGTTCCTAAAAAGACATAAAATCAATAAGTACACGATCCAAAGGGGAAGAATTTGAAGGGTCCTTATATTCCATAATTCACACAACATTTAGGAGGTGAATCAAAACAAATGTAACCTCCTATCTATAAGTATAGTTTTAAATAAGGAGGTAAATCAAAGAGTCCATTATCCAAGTTTATACTTTTCTCAATCCTAATTTTAGTAAGGAATTATTTATGTATGCTTTCTCTACATGTAGTATAATTTTATCCATGATTATGCAACAAATAGTGAAGCTTTGGAGTAACCCATTAAATTTTTAAATCAATCTTTAGAGGGATATGAAGAGAGGCATTATTTTTTTGAAAATCATGTGCTTGAATTTATAAGAGGTTTGGAAAAAATTCAGACATTTGGTTTTAAATAATAAGATTTTTCTAATGATAACTCATCCTAGTGTGAAGGATTTTATCCTTAATATAGACTCAAGTGAAAAGAGAGATAAATCGATCACCAAGTGTATCAAATATGGAATTAAAGTGAAAGTAAAAAATATTATTAGAGGTAGAGGATTATGTGAACATATTGAAGTAGACGTAAAATAAGAAAAAGAGGTAATTTTGATAGTATATGACACTCAACATACAGTTGAAACTACCCTTCCTTCCAGATGGACACAAGACATTGCTAGATTCTTACAAACATTAGAGTGTAATATTGGACTAAATGAATAAAAGAAGAGAAAATTTAGGATAAAATAAATACCATACATTATAATTAATGTATTTTTCTTCAAAAATTACATTGGAGGCATGTTCTTAAGGTTTGTTGAAACTAGTCAAATTGACAAACTTTTAGAGCAATTTCATGATAGTCCTTCAGAAGGCCACTTTACAGCCAATACTATATAATAAAAAATTCTTATAGATAGTTATTTTTGGGCTCATTTTTTCAAGGATGCACATACATGATCTATAAAATATGAAAAGTGTATAATGTTTATAGGAAAATAGAGACTAGTGTTATGCCTTTGAAGTCTATTCAGGTTGAGCAGCCTTTCATGAAATGGGGTTTTGACTTCATTTGCATGATTCACCCTTCATCAAGTAATGGTAATAGGTGGGTTTTTATAGCCAAAAAATATTTTAATATGTGGGTGGAGGAAATTCCACTAAAGGAGGCAAATGAAAACTTGGATCTTGAGTTTTATTATAGTCTAGTCACCCATTTTGGAGTCCCTTCAACTATCATATCAAATAATGATTTGGCATTCATTATTTTAAAGGTATGTGAATGGTATCTTAATCATGATATTTATCTAAAATATTCATCAAATTATTATCCATAGGGTAATGGACTTGTAATTTCCACTAATAAGAACCTGATTTGGATCATCAAGAGATCAATGGAAGACAATCAAAGATCATGGCATACAAAGTTGAAGACTACCTTATGGTCAGATAGAATCACTCCTAAGAAGGACATTGGTCATTAAATTTATGTTTTTGTTTATGGAAGATACTCAAGGCTGCCTATCTCATTTGAACTTCTAGATTTGAAGCTTGTACATCAGCTTAGATCTTATGGAAAATTATGCAATGGAGGTAAGGATGAATGAACTGAGAGAATTGGAAGAAATAAGAGATGATGCCATGCATACCATGTGGTCAAATAATAAGAAATTCAAGAAATCATTTGAAAAAATATATTCATAAAAGACATTTTAGCAAGGAGACATAGTAATCAAAAGGGATGAACAACATGTTAAACCAAATAATCACTCTAAATTTGATAGCCTTTGGAGTGGCCCTTATATTATCACTGATTATAAGGAAATCAATGACTTTCAATTACCGAAACTGAGTGAAGAGAAAATTCTTATTCATATGAATTTGATATTTCTTAAGTAATACTATTAGGAGAGTCATTCCTTTGTACATAGTCATAGTTTCATTCCTCTAAGTGAAAAAGCTGCACATGCTTTATTATTATTTTTTGCTTAAGTTGTTAGTTGTTGTTTCAAGTTTGTGTCTATTTGTTTGTTTGTATTAGTGTCTACAAGTTTTCACAATTTTTGGGTATAGTCTAAGGTTTTATATAACATAGATATTCTACATTTTATTGACCAAAAACTAGTTAACCCCTATGAGTCGCTACAAATTTTGATAATTTAGCCTATCAAGGCCAAATACCAACCCATATAATCTAAAACTTTCCAGGACCCCATAATAGCCTCTACAAGCAGGTAAAATAGGTTTATTTTAGTTAAAAAGGTTTATTTTGGTCTTTAAATTCCAAAATTGGAGTAAAAAAGGTCATTAAAATATCTAATATTCCTTTAATTATATTCAAATACATGAATTTTACCTTGGTCCAAAGTTTCAAAAGCTAAAAAGGTGTTTTGATGCAAATTTAAGTCAAAAAGTGCCCTTTTTTAACTCTCACATGCCAAATTTGTCCCTAAAAGCATGTAAAATGGAATTATTACTTTTTAAAAAATACAATGACTCATAATACTTTTATTGCCTTCTAAAATTGGTGGTGGAAGCTTAATATGTGAATGAAAAGCAAGAAAAGACCCACTTTCATGAATTTTCACAAGAATAGTATGGACTTGTACAAAAGTTCATATATATAAAGTTTGAAGAAGGAGAAATAGGGCATGAATATTATAATTAATAATTTAATGGTAATTTGAGGCAAAACAGTCCCAAAACTGGTCATTTCTAGACAATTGGCTAGTTTACACATAGAGATAAGTCTTTAGGTTTGTAACTGGTATGGTTTGGAGAGAGAAGATCTAGGTATGAATTTTTTTAAAAAGAAAGTAGAATCATAGGTATTCTTGATGGATCAATTGGTTGTAAAAATTTTCTATTATCCCTCATGAATATTCCATTTTAATTTAGGCTAAATTATATAGTTTTTCATCTGTGAAGGCAACCGATTTTCTTTAATTTCTCCTCACTAGGGCATCATTTCAAGAAAATTCAAGTTTTTAGAGATTATTTGGAACCTAATAAAATTTATCATGGCCTAATTTATTTATTTTACACATATTTTAAGGTGAAAAAAATCTCACAAAGACAAGGATTTCAATGTACAGTTTAGCATGCTTCAAAGGAGGAATTGTATAGTCTAGGAGAAAGAGAGAGGGTTTTCAAGATTTCTTGGTTTCCTCCAAAACATGGATTTACTTATATTATCATGTTTTACAATTAATTTTATAAAGTTTTTATAAATTTTCATATCCATGAAGACTATTAATTTTCTCTGAAAGCATCTCAAAAGGCCTATTTAGCAAACATTAAGGAAAATTAGCATATTTAAACATTTTTGCAGAAAGTTATGTTTCATTTTTAGCTTATTGTCCTTGTCCAAAGGCATAAAAATCAATATGTTGTGAGTATTATATGTTTATGTTTGCATATAACTCTTCTTTTTTGTCTTGACATACTCCTTCATACTCCTTTCCATCTCCACTTTGTTCATCCCCATAACATTGTCATAACACTATCTTCTCACTATGTTTTGTGCTTATTTCACACTTAATTCATGATTTTACATAATTTTTTATCACCTCACCACATTTTAATCCATTTAAATTCCATGAAATCATTTTCATAAGAAGGTAAGAGGATATATGCTCCAAGCAAACATCATATACAATCAAGGAGATGAGACCTTTAGTAGTACACTATAGTTAAGTGTTGGTCATGAAGTACAGTGAATATAAATCTAAGAGAGACCTTGTTAAAGGTATAATAAGATCAAAAATAGATTATGATGAATAATTAAGAAGTTAAACCCATTATAGATGTGAAGGTAGGTCTATATACCTTGAGATTTGGAACCACTTCAATATGACCACCTATAACAAGGTAAGAACACGGTCATGGTTTTCCATGAAAAACATAAATCTTAGAATGATAGGAAAGATCTCTTCATAATGGTATATATAAAAATGTCTTCATAAATCATAATAAGTGAGAGGAAAAGGGATCAAACCATGTTTTGGCATTCCTTAAGGTCACATATAGCCTTTTTTCATACAAATGGTATGAATATGATCACCTACTATTGATAAAGGACTCAGTGCTTATGATGTTGAGATGATATCAAGGCATAGATTAGGTCAGTAAATCAATAAAATATTTTTAAAATCCTAACATGATTTAATTCATGTCATAAACCTTTAATAAATAGTGATGATTGCATTTTATGTCTTGAAGTACACCTACAAGCTTGTACATAAATGAACCTACAACAGATAGGGGTTTTGAAGAGTCTTAAGTCCTTTTAAGTCTTAAAAGAGATAGAGTGAAAGATAAAATTCATGCATGGTTAGATAGAGTGGATGGCCTAGGAAGGTAGCTCAAAGAACAACATTTTTCTATCCTTGAATGACTCAAGAAGTTAAAAAAGGAGACCTAAACCTACCAAAAAATAACTATAGTCAAATAGATGGATGAAATTTCAAATATATATCAAGGGTTTTAAACTTTGATATAAGGTTATTAAGTTTAGATCATATTTATGAGAGAGACTAAATGAGACCTTATGCTTTTTTACACTCTCCAAGTATAAAAGGACCTTATTCATAGTCCATACAACATGTTAGACTCATCATGTATAGTCATCAAGTGGTATAAAAGGATGTTGTATTCATAATGATGCCATATAATATGGCATGAATATTTTAATGGTTTTAAAAGGTAATGTATATAAATTTTAATAAAAATAGACCTTAAAAACATCTAAACTGAGTTGAGCATCCTTTTTTCCTTGAAAAGTACACCTATAGCCAACTAAGGACAATCTACAGGCCATAAAGGAATGTCAAGTAGATTCCAAGAAAGAGGTTGTCTTTAAGAAGAGGTATGGAGTCATAAAAACATAGTGTTTAAGGGTGTTTTTTATATGATTTTCTCAAAGGAACCTTGAATAGTGACCAAACTCATATTTTGTCATAAAACCCTACTAAAAGACACCTACATCCATACTCACCTACAAACATACCTCCAAGATTGCAAGGGTCAATAAGAATAAATTGGTATATAGTTGTTTTATTGATCATGAACAAGGTCATGAGTAATATATGATGGAATGAGACTCAAAATGTCAAGAAAGAGGGTTATCCAAGATAGTCACATAGCCAATATCAACATTACACCACATACATCTAAGTAAGGATCTCTTGGACTATGAGGTCTAAGTAACCAAGTTCTAAAATAGTGAAAGTGATGATTTTTAGTAATTAGTGAAGGTTACATAAGAGTAAGGAGGAATTATGAATAATATTATTAACAAGATGGAAGAGACCCAAAAATAAACTACAATTAAATATTCCCTAAGAATGTCTACCTATAATTTTAGGAACATGAACTTGCCTATAAAAATTAAAATAGGTAGAGTTTCATAGTCCATGAAATAAATACATGTTAAAGAAATGATTTTGAATAGGTATAAATGAATTTTAATAAGACCATGAAAATAAAATAGGGACTCCATTACTAATATACATTCATAGACCTTGAAATGTACATATACAGTCTTAATTAAGGACAAACCTACTTAGTTCACTCAAGCTGATAGTACAATGCCAGAAGGAGGTTCATGATAAAATGATGATAAAATGGGATAAAGAGATATGAATAATAAATAACTAGTTTAATATGGATTAAAAACACTAAATGACACATTTTAGGTCAATTGTAGCATACTACCTACAACCACTCAAAGATTAGGTCTCTCTCTCACAGTCATCTATTAACAAGCATAACTCAAAACACATCTAGGTTATAAGATGGATTATGTAAGATATTATAGGAAACTAAATTAAAAATTGACATTATAAATACCTTTATCAAAAACCTTAATCATTACAAATCCTATAAGGATATAATACAAGCATGTTACATGGAGGGTGAATGTATGAGTCCTCAAGACCTTGTTTGAGGTAAAAAAATGATAGAGTAAGGGTGAGAGATGGTTGTAGATATCCTGATAGTACTATTAAACAATAAATGAGTGATAATTTATCTTAAAATCTTCCATTTTACATGAATTCAACCCCCACATACATCAACATAATCAAATATAGGCTCGTACAACACTTGGCAGACAATTTTGAGAAAATTTGTGTCTTTAAGGATCCTATAGGTGGAATTAAGACTTGAAATTTTTTTCACATAATGATAATTACTTGATTAATCTTTCATATAATTATAAAATATATTTAGTAAATGTAAGCTCCCATGTTTTTGATGCAATCACCTACTTGTCTCAAAACAATCATGATGGACCTAAAGGAGGTTCTTGTGAGTTTTAAGGTAAAATAGAGGTTTATAATCTCATTAAATCATTTTTAAATACTAAATATATGATATTAAATATTAATACATATATTGAGAGGTGATAAAATTCCCTAATCTAAGCAATTCATGCCCTAAAGGGATAAATCAACAAATAGGCCTATGACTCTTTAGAGAATTTTCCTTGTTTTGAGATTTTTATAAGATATATGACACTTAAATAAAGGTTTATAAAACACTTCTTAAATTATATACAATTTTTATATCTAGATTAATATGGGAAGATAGGCAAACTCAAAGATTAGGGGTCAAACAGGCCAAGTATACAAGAAACCCCACAAGTAGCCTTAAGAGGCATGAAGACAAATGAATATTGAGAAGAAAATAAGAAGTCATGAGTATGGTAATTAACATGTAAAAAATTTTTTTTTTAATCACCTATATCATCCTACAGGTCTAAAATATCTCAAAACTCAATTTTAGGCCAAAACTCAGTTCTAGGCCTAAAAGGCCTAGAACACCAAAAGGTAGTATTTGACCTATCAAGCAAGATAAAACATACATAATGATTTTATGAAATGTTAAATATCCCATGATGATTATTTCAAGTAGTTATAATCAATGGAGTATTCAGTCTCATCCATGGGGAGAAATTTCAATTCTACACTTCTAGACACCCATTCAAGCCACTTGATCGAATGTTCATATATTTCACCACATGAAGAGTTTAGCCAAAAAAAATTATAATAATTTTATAAAACATATTAAAATATAATTAATTAAAAATTTAGGTTGTTTTAGGGGATATTATTTATGAACAATCGCTAAGAGCATAAACATGTCTAGAATGCTTACAAACCCTATCGACCAATTTATTTATGCAGGTATATTTTCATAAATTTTTCATGAGATACCAATATTATAAAGGAATTTTAGGGGTTTTTATTATTAAAATTCATGGAAATAATTTTTTTTAGAGTTTTGTGCTTTATGAACCATTTTTAAAAATGTTCATCTCCAAAACCCTCCCAAACCCTCATGATGACCAATTTTGAGAAAAGTTGATTTTATTACCATCAAAACATAAAGGATCAACTTGAAACCTCTTAAAATATGAACTAAAATAATATATTATCCCATAAATTATAATTTTTTGTACATAATTGTATGTATTAGGGCATAAATCAAGTTTTTATCAGAAAAGCACAAAAGATGAAGTACAAGGTAGTTTACATGAAATACAATCCATAGAGGTTGAATATTAAGAATTTTTATTCATTATAAAATCATAACTTGGTCATAAATATTCCTATAATTTCCATTACCATCTCATCCAAAAGATCTACTTTACATGAAATTGAGGCAGAATTGACCTAGTCAACCATGGTGATTGAGTTGTAAGAGTTTCTTCATCAAGAACACCTATCTCATGGTGTGGGTAGTTTTTACCGGTCTAATATATATATTTTTTTAGGTTTCATGGTTTTATTAGTATTTATAATGTATTTCAAGTGCAATAAGAAGTTTTTTAGGCCTAATTAGCCTAATAGGCCTATTTAATCAAACAATCAAGGAATAGATTAGCATTGAATAAATATCAAGGAGTTTACATGGACTTTTCATGCCACTTATTTACTATTAAAGTTTATATATAATTAATTTTTAAATATTCAAGTACCATTTCATGAAAGGAAAGGTTTTAGTGGAGTTTATCTTATCTTAAGGACCAATCACTTCAGTTAACTAGTTGACTAGATTCATGCATCTTTCATGGTCTTCATGCAAAGGAAGACTTTAAATCAACTTGAAATCACTTCAAGTGGATCAATAAATAAATATATGGCATATATTAATGAAAATTTATTTTTAAAATTCAATTATAGGCCCACCTTTCCTTTCCAATGCAAATTAGAAGATCATGTAAGGATTTTCAACATGAAAACATTTTTTGAAGACTATTATTTACAAGTGTAAAATGATATTGAATTGAGTTAAAACTAATTTACTTATAATTCTCTCCTCTACAACACATTGCTTATATATTTTCAATTTTACTATATATTTAGGCTTTTAATCCATTTTTAGGATCCCTCAGGCTGGTATAGAGAAACTATATAGAAATTGTAACTTATGCCAGAAATCAATAAAGAGATTTTGTTTACAAATCAATTTATGGTTGTAGTGTGTAATTTTTATTGTTTATTTTCATATAAGTGTTATATATATATATATATATATATATATATCTCCTTTTTTAGGTCTTTTCCTCACCTATTATTTTAGTTTCATCCTTTATAGGTCACTTGAATAGTTAATAATAGAAATTGTGTTGAAGATTGTTAGTATGCAATGTCTTTAGAGACCTTCATTCACACTCCTTCAATATGAAAACCTTATTTCAAAACTTCATTTGAAATACTAATGTTTATGACTGGTCTAATAAAGTTTTGTTGACAAATTATTCCTTTTGATCCATATGTGTGCCTAAGTTTCAACGTTTATAGAGGATCAATCATTATTTAGATACATCACGATCATAAATAGATTTAATTTTTTATCTTCCTCCTTAATCTCTTCATCCCAACATCAAATAGGTTTAGTAATTATCTTAAATTCACATATTCAGAGGATCTAGCCTCACAACTAGAGGTTTGATCTAGATACATGTACATGACAACCTTATATCATTCCAATGTTAGACCAAATATGAGTCAAATTTGAGAAGTCTAATTTTAAATAGGTGTTATTTGGGTTGCTGACATGTAGGTATTCCTCCAATTTGGAAAGGTAACCCCTAGGTTTAGGAATGTCTTGCACCCATATATCCATGTCATATGTAACTTGTATGTCTTGTATCCCACTCACATATATTATAAAAATCATATGTATAAAAAATTGATATGTAATGTACCATGTATATTATAAATGACATAAATGAATTATGTAAACTTGTAATCCATGTCATGCATAGCTCCTAGTTTTTCTATAAAAAAAATTAATTTTGTTAAAATTAACTAATTATCTCATCAATGGGATAACAATGAGCCCATCAATGAGATGCTCAAGTGTAGGTCCTTGATCATTCATGGTGAATGTTATCTTATGTGGGTGAGTAGTAAAAAATGTATCTATATCATAATCTAATAAGTTAGTGTGTGTTATAACATATCCATCATGGTCATCATAACTAACATGGCCTTGTATATCATGTGTAGATCTATAAACTATATTACCTTATGAATTTTTTAGTACCCTATAATATGGTGTTCACTAAGAAACACATAGAGTGGAATGTATAAAAAAGTTAGGATGTGACTTTATAGGTCATATATCTTGTGTACCCTAAATAGACTTATGATGTAATGGATGTTGAAATACTAGTATTCAAGGAAGATAAACTACCTATATTTGAAAAAACATTATATAACAAACATGTACATGTATATATGGCTATGGGGTAGGATTTCAAGGAAAGGTCTCAGAAAAATAGGATACTCATAAGGAACACCTAGAACTATAACCACCTAGATGTTATATATTTACTTCACACAAGAGTGTATGAAAGATGATATTTCACATATCTTATTTATCCAAGTAAATCTAAGAATCATAATGAATGCCCCTATGTTGGGAAATACTAATAATAGAGTATCAATAGTTGTAAAGCATACCATAAGTGGTTACACAATAATCCCAAGGGGGTTTTGTCTCTTTCTATCAAATATATCCATTGTCTTTATTGTTTAAATCAAGTCCTCATATGTGTACCTAAGTCTATTAGCTAGTGTCATAGTGAAAATATATTTAGTTGACCCATTATCCACCATGAAATTGTTTATATGTTGTGATTCAATATAGAATAACATAAACAATGGTGCAATAATCAGATCATCATCAATAATTTTGTGCTCATTAAATGTGATAGTAGGTCTATGTACATGTGTATCCTTAAGTGTACCAATGATATTATCAACAAGATGCCCATATTTAATATTTTAAGAATAAGTATGAGGAGGGCATCTATTATATGTCATGTGCACTTCAATGTTACTCTTATTTTATTGTGTTGCATGATTTACAAATGGATAAAAAAATATTTTAAATTTTTCATTCTCATTAGGTTATTCCCTTAAATCACTCATGAATGTGTTAATACCATTTATTTAGATAATATTTTAATTGATTATATATAGTGTATTATTCCTTAATATGAAGTACTTGTTCATATAGTGTCTCGTGCATGTGTGATAATTATAGTATGCACTGAGAAGGAATGTCTTAGATGGTTCACTATTCATATCAACCTCTTTTTGGAGAGGTAGAGATATGAGATTTAAATCAAATAACTTATGTAATATATTATAAGGAGGTTTGGATAATCATGAAAATTACCTCCTTTAAGGATCATATAGGACTATATAGATCCAAATCTGGTCAATCAAACACAAGTATCATGTATTTTGTGGTTTTTAATGCTAAGTTCCTATTCATTCATGTTGTCGTAGTTCTATGTCTTTTTTATCTCTCTTTTGTATTGATTTCATTATTTTATTAAATTTTTAGACTTTTATATTAGTCCTTAACTAAGTCACAAGGATCCATGGTCATTCTTATATTTCATTATTTAATTTTATGGTCTATGGACAATAGAACACTAATTAGACAAGAGCACATCATGATCTTATATGATTCCAATCCATGTTTTGGATGTCTTTTTAGTGCATGTTTTTTAGGGTCTTTTAATGACTTTTTAACCCTTTTTTGAGTTAGTCGATGCATAAATAGGTTTTCAACATTAAAAATTGAGAGTCTTATATTTAAGGGGTTAAATAATACATTTTACATATATCACTTATCAATTTAACACTAGCTTAATAAATAAAATTAATACTACATCTAGCTCAATCTATAAATATTATAAAGTTCATACATATCACATTTAGATTACATGCTTTGACCAAGGGGAGGGCCTATGTGAAGATAATTAAGATACACATCATGCATGATCTAGTCATGTAAATGCATTAGAGGTATAACTACATCATCATGAGGTTCATATCATTGGGTCTATATAGGTAGATTTTAGTACAATGGGGTCCTAAGGCTAGCTCAGTCATTCCAACTTCCCCATTTTTCCCCCTATTTAACTTTTATATTTTTTTTATGTGTAGGAATATATTAGGGTTTTGAATAAGGAGAGGTGAAAACACAAGTAGAATCTCATGATACCAGATTCATGTCAAGATAATCCAACAAAATCTCATTTTGTAGTTTTACCTATGGATGAACCTAGACAAGATCTCCCACTGCTATAATATCAAATTCCCATGTTGTTTTCCTATGATAAAAATCAATCTAAACAATCAAATATGAAAGTTCTATAGTCACAATCAGGGTCAAAAAAAGTTTGGCATAGATCTATGAGCCTAGAATTAACAAGTTGCTCATTATTTTTTAAAATTTAAATATAATTCCTAATTGTTTAGTTTCATTTATTTGAAATTTAAATGAATGATTGAATTTTGATTTAATTACTCATTTTTATATACATAGTTATTTTAATTAGCTAGGTAAAAATACATTAATCATAAAAAAATAAAACATATTAGTGAACCCATTTTATTTATTGAATATATCCAAAACCTAACTTCTAACCCTATGGATTTCCTTAAAAAAATCCCTTAATTTTTTATCTTATATGGGACTATGTGATAACATTAAATTCTGATTGCCCTTTTATGTTGGACTATATATTATCATTCCTATTTCTATATCTTCTTATTCTCATTTTAGTTTTTAGAGAATTTAAAATGAATAGGAAATAATCTCTTACCCCTCATCTGACTGATAAATTTATAGGAATTCCTTATAATTACCATTAAGAATGGATATATTACCCAAAATGTGTGCTAGATCCAAATGATGAACATTTTTTTTTTATAATGATTATTATTATTATTTTCATGATGCTTACATGATTATTTTGATGCTCAAAGTTATAAGGAAGCTAGTGTAGATGCATGTTCTTCCCTTAATCCTTCCATTGAATCTTTACCAAACCAAATTAAATAAATAATGAATATAATTCTAAAGTGTCCTCTTATTAGTGATTAAATATTTGGTGACACTCATAAGTTATTAAAAAAAAAAATTACAACTCTTTTAAAGAATACACAATATAAAGCTAACAATGTTCAAATTTCATCGTATAAGGAAATGACATTTGTGCATCTAAGATTCCTAGTTAGAATAATTTGACTTTATCATATGATAATGATGTGTCTATATTAGAAAGAGACAATGCATCTCATATTCCATTCTCTTTTGACACCAAAAGTGAAAGGTACAATGTTTTGAACAAGGTTGAAAATGCAATGTTTTCTTATTATCCCTCATTTACTTCAAAAAGAAATGTTTAAAATTTAAATATTGATGATGACGCTAAAAAAATTATTCCTCTTTCATGTGAAAATGATTTAAAATTATATAATATTTCACTCTTAATCCTTTCTTTATCTTTTTTGTACAAAAGGATGTTTCAATTTAAAATATTGATACTAAAAGTAAAAATTGCACTCCTCTTACATGCGATGATGCTTTTAATGATATTAAAAATATTAATTCACTTCTTACACTCTCTTTTAGTTAACATGAAAGTGTGACTATTTCAAATTTTGATTCTATAATAAAAATATTATGATCATGATGAAAATTGGAATGATAATGATTATTATGCATATAGTGATGAGGAAAATATTTATACTACATCTAGTATTCTTTCTTTTCCACCCAGACCTCTTGTTGATAATGATTATATGTTATATGATAAATAAAGTTATAGTGTGTTTACTTAACTTTTTATTTCAACTCATATTGATATTCCTAGTTTTCTTTTAAAAGATAAATTATGCAAACATGTGGATTATAGTAATGAAATTCATATTGTTTTTCCTTCTATTTCAATATAATGTTTATGACTTTACAAAATAATGATATACTAAATACAAATGAGTCTCCCATACTCATAATTCCTAAATTAGAATCTATTAATAGACCCATACTTTGTAAGCAAAATAGTGCACCAACTTCCACAAGTAATAATAAAAATCACTTATTAAATGATCCCCTTAATGATTTAAATGTGCCTTCACAATAAATTATGTATTAATGCATGTTTTGGTGTTTTAAAACATAAATTAAATCAAATCACATTAGAAACTATGGCTTATCATGCTTGGGTTAATTCTAATGCTATCCCTAGTAACCCCATACCATATAAAATCTTTCATGCACCATTACAAAATAATATTAAGATACCAACATTTTCTAAGTTCAATGGAAATGGTGATCCTTATTTTCATTCTCAAAGCTTATATGAAATCTATGAATGGATGTAATGGTTGTTTCACATTATTACAGTTATTTCCTATGAGCCTAGACTATGAAGCATTAAATTAGTGTAATATTTCACTCCATCGTGTCTCAGTACATACATATGTTGAGTTATAATAAGTCTTACTTATGTATTTAATTCAAAATAAAGGACTTAGAGTTACATAAGAGAAATTACCATCATTACATAAACAAAAGTCAAATCCTATTTTCTATTATATCTTATGGTTTAGGGAATGTATGAAATAATTAATATATCAAACAATATATTTAGAGACATTATATATTCTCTATATGTCTAATCTTCCATATTATGGAATAATTTAATATCACATTTCTAATTCATTTCACCATCTTTGTTATGCAGTTACTACATTAGAAAAGAATTTAGGACTTGTTGAGATTAATATAAAGGCAAATTTTGATATTGAGTTATTACCAACATAGGCATCCAATTTATTCCAAACACCTAATCCACCTTTACAAAAGGTCAATATGAAATAGAAAAAACAAGTTAAATTACTCAATAAAGGGAAATAATTAGTTTATAGAGCAACTCTTATAGTGAATAAAGCATAATATACCAATCAAGATCATGTGCAATTTGATTCATGAAGAGATAGGCCTCATGAAATTATCTTGACACTATTGGATATGAGGATGATTAAACTTCCTCCCAATCATTATAATCTAGTATATTCCCTGGTTAAAGTCATAAATCAACCTTATTATTATTAGTGTATTGATGGTCATTAGAATAAGATTATTGTGCATTTAGAGACAAAATTGAGTAGTATGTTGATAGAGACCTTGTAAAATTTGAGAATGGGAAAAATAGCTCTCCTTCTTATCATTATCTTAGATCCCATTCTGCCATGACTAAGTTAGCCCAAGATGTTCATGTCAATGAACCAATGGTTACTCGTCATGTGATGAGAAAGGTTCCTAGAGCACTGAAATATGATAGATCCATTATACCATATATCAATTTAAATGCCAAAAAATATAGAAAGATAATCAAACTTAAAGTAGTGTTATCACACACTAAAATTAGGTTCAGTCACTAATAATACTAGGACAAATAATAAAGATTTATATGATAGGTAATACATAGATTTGTACCATTACTATGAACAGAGAAGTAACATAACCAAATAAGAGTCATTTAGCTATACATCATGATAAATATGGTTCACGGTTATTATTACCTTCAATGTGGATAAATAGTTATTTTAGGTTTAGATGGTTTCTACATACTTTGTAGATAGACCTTGGGAATGCTACATTACTAATATTCTAATACTATTAATTAAAATAAACACATACATTTTGTAAAACTTATAAAGTACTAAATTTAAATCAATTTTAATATATTCCAATATACCAAAGATGGATTGTATCCATATATATCAAAAGTTTATACAATGAGATAAGTATTATATCACTCAATGATAGAAGTGTGATAAACAAGACTCTCCTCATCTACATCAACATCATGCATATCAACTAACATAAGAAACCTATAACTATAATCCTTAGGATCACCTTGTATTTTATATCATGATATCTTTAATCTCTTAATCCTCATACACCACTCACCATGTCTTATTATTAGCTTGATTTTAATGTAATATTACATACTCATCTAATAACCTAGAACTTAGACCAACCATTAGATCTAGTGAGGGCATATGTAGCATTGATACCTTAGCTCTTAACTCATCATGTTAATTTAATACCTTGCACGTATGTTGTAGTAAAAATTATAGGTCAATAAAAAAGAGGCATGCAAAAATTGATAAATTTTTTAGCTTGATCAGTCAAACCACCACCATGGCATCATCAAGAATATTTTGTGGTAGCTCATGTAGTTTATACAATATAGTCATGACCTAGAACACCTCATCACCTAAATAGACACATAATAGGAAAAGATTCCATTAATTAGTAAATAAATTACACATAATAAGTATATAAGTAGAAATATCAATTGAACAAGTTCTATACCTCCAACTTCCTTTATAGGCCTATGATCTAGTGCATCATCACCAATTATAACTCCTCTACCTAAAAATAATAGGGCCCACCTATGTTGTCTCCACCATGTCATGTATGAGTAAGGACATCCCACATCATTTACATTTGGGGTCTCTATCATAAGATATATCTTATTTTCTATAATGGGATATATATCCACTAAAAATGGTCTACCCCTATCCCCTAGTATCATTGGAGTACATGCACTATGCATCAATACCTTTGGATCTAGGGGAATACCCTATTGTACCTTAAACTATCATGTGACCCTCTCATATTAAAAAAACTTGAATATATTCAATCATCGATCATGAAATAAATAACTCACATGGATCTAATTAGGTTATGGCCCATCTTTTGGTCATCCACTAAACCCTCTATAAGGTCTCCACATAATAGACTTAGCTATCATCACATATAGTATCAGTCTATAAGGAATACTACTCTAATATAATACCTACCCTACACTCATCCATTTTATATCAAACACATGTGGAAATTACAAATCACAACACAACATACCCACTGGTTGAGTAACTACTATGTGATCATAGTCCTATTAATGTACTAATGTGGCCAAAAAAATGTCACCATTAAATTCCTCATGTTTAAATTGATAAATCACAACATAGGTGTGAAAACATAATCCTACCCCATGAGTAAATTGTACCATTATCCTTTATATATTGTATCATTTAGTTTATCATATAGAAGATAAACACACAACCAACATTCACTACTATAAACAAATCTAATATAACTATAAATAAATTCCACACTCATGGAACATCAAATAAAACAATCAATGATAATAAGACATTAGTTTAATTTTGATGTGATCATCCATGAGTTATTCTATTTAGATATATGTGAGAATTATCCATGGGGCTAGGCCCCATAATATCTTGTGATACCATCATCTTACCAAAAAAGGAAATCACAGTACCCTCTATACATCTTCCAAACTAACTATCATCTTACCTACCGGTATTTAGAATGTACATGTGTCTACATCTCATTTATCACTAATGTGGTGACCATATGTACATCATATGGTATCATATATATCCAACCTACATATCTAAGTCCACCCCTCTTGAAAATATACCTTTCATCATATTATAGAGGTAACCTATGTATATTATCCATCATTCAACCACATTATAACTCCCTGCATCACATATCATCCTACACAAGGTAGATAATATCACCAAAACTCCTAATTAACTCAATGCACATCATACCATTATTTTCTATCATAGATCAGAAGTTGGAAACTTTTTCACTATTCAAGATAATATTATTGGATAGTAGTGCACTTAGTATATACATGATCACTTAAATATGGACAAGACCTATGAAAAATTCAAAATACCCTCTATAGTCAACTAAACTACACAAAATTTATATAAATGTATATTTATAGAGAATAATGAGAGGTATTTTAGTTACTTTATAGTCTAACATTCTCTCTACCTAATCAAGGCATTAACCTCCTTGAACTATCTACATGATGTTTCTCTCTTTTGAGGCATGTTGGCAACTCAAAGCTTCATTATGTAATTTTCAATTCACAAATAAATCCAATGAGTTTTCAAATTCAAAAATCATATAGATGTTTTTCACCTATGCCTTACTACTAAGGAATTGGCCCCACACTATCAAATATAGATTGATTACATATTAAAATTTTGATATCTTACAAACTATATTTATGACTTCAAAATCATTTCTTTCAAGTGGAATATAATCATGACGCCTTTTGTATCATACAAGTCTCACTCTTATACCAACATTTTTTATTCCAAATAACACAATCTTTTTTTCTTAATAATTCCACTATTGCTATAGGAACCCATATGAGTACCAATTTAAGTTAAATTTATTAAAAATGATCAACACTCAATCCTTATCATATTTTAATAAAAACTCAACTCCTAACTATCATTATACCAATTATCACTTTTGGATCAAACTCCCTACACTTGTTTCATCCTTCTCACCAAAGTGGGAAGTAGGTAGGCACTATTTCTACTGATTTAGATACACATAGGATAGTTGAATCAGAACACACTTACTATAAACCATATTTTTACTTATATCATACTTTTATTCACTTGATACACCATTATTTGTAATTCACTAGGCTTTAGTATACAAAGTTTTGCCCAAAAAATTATAATTTACATAGACTATGTACAATATGACATGGTTATTGAATATGTTTTGAAATAATTACTCAAATTTTGTTAGTTCAAATCAAAATTTAACTCATATTTATATATTTACAAAGGATAGTGGTTTTATAGTGATATAGGTTATCATAGTATAAAACAATATTTTATCAGTGTTACATAGAGGTTTTACATAGTTTTGATAGATGGTTAATAAAAATGGGGTATGTATAGGGTATATACTCACATTATATGTAGTATTAGGTCAATTTTTTTCAAAAATTATAATGATATGGGAATTCATATAGTGCATGTCCATGTAAGCATAACATTGTTACTCATAATTCATATTTCTTACTCAGATTATGTGGATCAATTTACTCATTTATTAGATTAGGGGCATGTTGTGTGGCACATGTTCTTATTTCATAGTTTTTTCACCATATTATATATAAATAATCACAAAAAATGCCATTATCTATGTTCTTTATAGTATACATGATTGATAATTATACTTATACCAATTTTTTCACCAATTTTTCACCAAATATAATCTTATGGCTATCTACAGTAGTTGATTTAAAAATTTTCAACTAGTACCTAATATATTTGAGTTGTGATGGGTTGAATTTAAGTATACTTTAAATTATACACACATATCTACCCATAAAATATTGGGGTAAAGCATGCTTTAGTTCCTCATAACACATATTTTTAGTCAAATTTAGTATATGGAGTTCGTATCGTGGGTCCATCTTCATCAGCATCACTCAAAGTCTTGTTTAATTATTTAGAAAATAAGAGTAAAATATTATATCCCATATTATATACATGTATGTTAATCACATCTAACCCATAGAACCTCAATTTTTAATAAAATACATGCTATATAGTTAAGTACAAGTATGAATTTCTTAGTTTTACTCTAATACTTTCATTTTATGACATTACTAGAATCTCAATGTTTAGGTTTATCTCAGGGGGAACCTAAAAAATAATTCCCTAATTGGATAAGACTTTACCACTCTAATATTTAAATACCTTTCTATTTTCCCAAGATAAAATTAAATCTAAACAATCAAATTTGATAGTGTCACAGTCACACTTAGGGTCTAAAATAGTCATACATAACTTTATGACCCTAGAATAGGTAAGTTAGTCATTCATTTCTATAATATAAATTAGAAACCTATTTATTAAATATAATTTATTTTCAATTAAAATGTATGGTTTAATGTTTATTTAATTACTCATTTCAATCTACATAATTATTATTTTTGGTTAGGTTAAAACTCCATTATCATAAAATCAATAAAATAAGGACAAGTGTATTAGTTGGTTGTGACACTACATTTATTTTTACCATTAAATTATTATTAGTATCATTCATTTTATATTTATAAGTTGGTTTTATCTTTAAAAAATCAACATAATTATTTATAGGATTGAACCCATACTTTAGTTTATTCATAACAAGGAACTAACTTCATGGTCTTGAACCATATGGAACATCGTTAAAATATTGAAATTATTTGAACATAATGAACTCATGTAATAGATAAAGTCAGATTTGATTGAATATGTCTTGTAAAATCATTATCAACCATGAGATTCTTCATCTTAGAAATCATGGTGTTATAATGAAACACATGATCATTGATGGGTTCATTAGGTCCTTCATTAAGTTTTGTAATTTGAGACAACTTATTGATGTTGACTGAAAAGTGTGTTAATAAATGATCTAGTGAGGGATTTAAATAAATTATTAATTAGATAAAACCAATGAAAACTAATTTTCTTAATATTCCATTAAAATAATTTAGTCAATAACTTTTCATTATATGCATTATCCAAACATGTCATATAAAAGGCTCTAAGATGATATTCTAGATCACGTTTACCATCATATAGTGTAAACTTGGTTCTATAAATATTTCATTTAAGGGATAAGATAAAATATCTTGGGCTAATGGTTTTTTAATAAGGCTTGTGAAAAAATAAATGTCCCACTCTATAGGACTCTTATTCCAATTGTAAAACCTTAACTTTAATATCAAGAATCATTTGCATAAGGATCTAAGCATCGAGCATAATGTTTTTGTATCAATTCATAATGTCATTGAATAACCATCCTAGGAGGCATAAAATTGTGTTTTGTAGGGATAGACAGAAAAATATAATTAAAACCTTATGTTTTCCCCACACCATGAGTGGGTATCACATGTGTAATCATATGTGTAGACATAGGAATAATAGGAGTAGGAGATTTGGTTTGAAAACCCACTATAAGGCAATACCCCTAAAAGGTAAATTAGTAATATTTAATATCCAATGTTATTCCTAAAATGTGACAACCTTATTATTATTTTCATTCTTAGCCTCTAGTATTATATTCAAGACCTTGTGTTGTTTGTTAGGTTTCATGTAGATTCATTCCCAAAATCTATAAAGAGTTATAACTTGTGAAATATATCCACCATTACATTCATCAAGATTTATCCAATCATGAATTCCATTATGTAGATATTAAAATTTTATTTATATAACATCTTAGTCTTGTATACTTGATAAATACCTATCAATATTTTAACCTTGAATTCTAAACCATCGTGTTGCTGAAATGCTTGCATTTGTCATCTTGTTATGCCTAAATGCTTATCTAATGGGCTGACCCTATAATTTTTGATGACCCAGATCTCATCCATTATAGAAAGCTTAAAAATTTATATATATCCTTAAATATTATTTAAAATCCTCATTATCTTCCTACCCTATTGGACACTTGCACCCCACACATGGACACTTGCATCAAAGTAAGTGTCTAATCCTTGACAGTCATATAATTTGAAAATATTCCAAATTTTATGGGCTGGCCCATTTATCTTATTAAACTCTACCATGATATATTTTTAAAATATTTGGTATAAATACAAATATAATCCTACTCATTATTCATCTAGAAAATACTAAGCAAGCACCTATTCCAACTCAATAAATCAATTTCACAACTAAGTTACACTAACCTATTCTTCCCTATTTTCATATCAATCATAACATAGATCTGAAGCACTCAAATAATAGCTTATAATAATTATTGTTCAAGTTACAAGATATATCATTGAATGCCTTTACATATAGTATATTACACACTTGTGCACATAAAATCCAACATCTACGAGAGAACAACATAAGTTTGAGGCCCTCCTTTGAGTATTGGTTATGTAGGCAATGCTCATTGATAGAGGGGTAATTGAGGTCAACTCAACATTTTGAGCACACTAACCCATTTTAGACAAGGTATAAAGACCTAAGTTGAAGAGATAGGGTTTGATCCATACACTATCTTTGACATCCTATGAGTAGGAATAAAATACATCAATAAAAATGTGAGAGAAAACCTAGAAGGCTCTAGGTGGTCACTTTGAAATACATGGAATATTTTTTATGGTGAAGTTTCATTGAGATAAACAAAGGAAATTTGACATAAGTTTCCATAGGGTGAAACAAGTGTCTAGTGCTCTAGAAACAATATTTATAAAACTTGATGACTACATTATGATATTGTCTCTACCTATTTCCACCCTATACTTCTCATATGTACTTGTGCATTTACATATAAGTTGATTATTATCTATTTTTCATGTTTATGAAATCAAACTACTATTTTGAGTGTAATTTCTATATTAGGCTTAACTCATCATTTAAATTTAAAATATTTATTTATCTAAGTTTTCAATTAATTTATCTACACTAGAATAATTATATTCATCCTTGTGAAAAGGATATTATACCCACTTAACCTTACATACCTTCAAAAAGGGTTTAAACATTTGATGAACCCATCCTCAATGTCTTCCCATGCAATTCCTATATTTTTTTATGGTTTTCATCCTCTTAAAGTTTTTGCTTTTTGTACGTATTCACATTTGTTTTATAATTTGTATGCAACCTAGGCATAGTCTTATATTAGGTGGTGTTCATATTGAATATCTTCATCTACCCCTTTGGTCATCTAAATTGTCTCTAGCTAATACCATCTCAAATTATGCTAATAATAAAAGTGCCAATAATTAAAATGAGCCCCATACTAAAAAAAGTCTTATAAAAAATGAATATAATCATGATATGAATAAAACACATTAGAATATTGAAAATGACCAAATTTAACCAAGAAAAAGTTAAATTTATTTCATTTTTTTAAGAGTGCATTTGTGTAAATCCTAAATATCTTCATAATATCTTAAATACTATATTATAAACTCAAAATTTAAAATATGTTAGTGAACAACCATTTCTCTCTAATGATACAAATATTGGGGCTACTGGATATGCTTATAATTCATCTCTTCCCATTTACTTCCCCTTGAGCACAACAATGCCTACTACATCTTGTTGGGGAGTGGGATATGTTTTCAAACCATTATTACCTAAAATTTAAATAACTATTGCTACATCCTCCATGGTAATAATTAATAATTTAACCCAATCACTAGTTTTACTGCTTATATTAGCTCAAACCATCTTCACATCCCCTTTGGTGGCTTCTCATATCTCAATTCTAAGTCTTAATGGGTCTACTATAAAAAATCTCCTCCAAGTTATAATAACTTTGGAAGCTAAGGTTACCAACATTGAACAAAATTATTTTAAATAAACTCATGCTATTGATTCACAAAATGTATTACATAATTCTCTAGAACCTAATATTAATTTACAACTTTTACAAACTAGTTTTGTTGTACCCAAGTTCACATTTATGATGGTGATTGTGATGTTGAAAAACATCTCTGATCTTTAAATGTAACATGCATTTATTATGCTTCAAATGATAAAATTTTGACCAAATTATTTCAAAGGAGCCTAAAGGAATATGATTTAAGATGGTTATGTGATGTACCAATCCAATCATAGAAGCATTCAAATCCATGACATATTAGTTTATAGAACATTTCTTCATCAATGTCATTGAATAAATGTCATATGTATAAATTTCTAATATCAAACAAAGAAAAAATAAAACTAACAATGAATAAGTTTTGAGATACAAAATAATGTTGGAAAAAATGAAAAATCCAATGGTAGATAAAGAGCTTCAAGAAATATTTAATCAAAGTTTGCTTGACCATTACATAAGTTCATTGTTTTCAAGAAGTTTAAATATTTTCATGACTGATTCAATATTATTCAGAATTGTTAAATTAAACTTGATTCCTTGAATGAACTTAAGTATGTAGAAAATATACGAACTATGTATTATACCAAGTTTCATATCAAACCAAGCTAGAAGGTAAAGCCTATAGACCTAAAATGAAAATAACCATAATATTTAATGAAGTGTCACAACAACCTAATTGTATAATTTTATCCAATACACCTAATATAAAATTTACATGATTTCTTAAGTCTCTATATTTTATACTTAAGAAGCTTATAGAGTGTCATCTCATATTTTTTCCACCTCCCATGGAAGTTTATATGAGTCTAACTCTACCAAATGGATATGATTCAAATGTATATTTTAACTATCACCAATGCCCTCATAATTATAAAAATAAATGTTATATCCTAAAAAATAAGATTTAAGACCTTCTTGATAACTAGTTGAATACCTTTGATGATCCTCCAAAGGATTCAATTTCACAACTTGGTGACCATCAAAACCAAAAAGATATTTAACAATCTATTACAAGATCATTATGAGAAATATACATAAGCATAATCATTCATCACATTATGGCTACCCACTAAATTGGATTATTTATACTAATACACACAATACTTCATATGGTTCAAATAATTTATATTTCATTTGATGATAGTGAAAATTTAAATGATAACTCAGACCTTCATTCATACTTTATTCGAGCATATCATGATCATTAGACTATACATTGTGTTATGATAAATAATGGTTCTAGTTATATTGTATGCACCATGATGTTACTTAAAAATTTAGGATATATACATGATGATTTACACCCTTCAACCAAAATAGTTAGAACATTTGATGGGAAATTACATCATGTTATTGGTGAGATTGATTTACCTTTACAAGTTGGTTCAACACATGTGGTTACTACCTTATAAGATATTATATGTTATTTAGACACCTTGGATACATAAACTCCATGAAATAACTTCCACCGTACATGGGTGTATTAGATAAAATCATACTAATAGAGTAGTCATAGTTTCTATAATTCTATATGAGCATCCACTTGAGCAAGAGAAGTTTATTCCTAGATAATTAATAATACAACCTAATAAGGTTAATAATATACAAAATGGTAATCAATAGGAAATCCCCTTTCCTGTGTGGCTCATAAATGAGAAATTATTAAACCAGAGATACATAATGGATTCCACAAAATCCTCATCTACACCTATGTGGTTGACCTAATTGCTAAGAGAAAATAAACATGTTCTAATTATGGATTCACCTAGGAAACCATAGATAATTATATAATGGGCTACAATAATCCCTAATCCTTATATTACCTCTACATGGCCACATATTCTTATGAAACATACCTAGAGTACCTTATATTCTATAGTTCAACATGTGACACCTATACATGCTCCTTGGTAGTATCACTAGTTTCATGTACCATATTTTGAGGTTGAAGATACATATAAGCATCCCTTATATTAGATCATAGGTTATAAATTTTTTATTTAAAAATATTCTAAAATTATAAAAAGTAAAATATTTAATTAAATATAAAAACATTCAAATAAAATCATAAATATAAAAATATTCAACATTCACATGTTTACTAGCTCTTTGGCATCTATATTATTTACATTATGCTAATAAATATCATATAATTTCTATACACATATATGTTTCATGATTAATTAAGTGTGATATATGAATACCCTATCCCAATGGTACATACACATACATTTGTTGGACCTTTACTCTTCCTAGTGATATATTATGTTGGGTGTATTTGCTTATTTGTTCATGGTTCATACATGTTATATTAGTTTATGATCATTTATACGTTATTATGTTGAGATTATATACTAATTTTTACACATTTTTATACTCATTCTTACATATTTCATAATGTACTTAATATGTAATTTTACATGACATTTTTTCTAATACATACATATAAGGACTAGTATGATATGTTTATGTTGGTTGTTTATACTTCATTTACTCTAATTGTCACTTGAGTGTCTTTTTTTGGATGTTATTATTTTGATTATGGAACATTTGAATATGTTCATTGATTTAACACCTATGACATTATATGTTACTTTATATTTTGAAAATTTAATTTGCCCTTCCTTTGACTATGTGACATTTTAATATGCTCCTTTTTTATAATCTCCTTAGACCCATCTTGTGTGACATTGAATACTCTTTTTTGTGTGCTTGATTGTTTATTGATCTTATACTATTAATTTATATAAATTTACATGATACATATAATGAATAATAGGTATATTTTAATCACATAAAATGATATTCAATGATATATCAACTTAGACATGTTACTCTTATATGCTACATAATTCATACATAGATTATATAGTTATCTTATCTTTTTAGTTAAGGTAACTACCACATTACATTTCCCTCTACTCAAAATTGGGGGAATATTAGTGGGGAATGTCATAGAGACATGAACTCCAAACTTATAAAATTATTATAACTTCTAAAATTTCATTAAAATGTACATGATTTAGATATACACACTAAGGTCAAAATCTTATTTATTGCATCAATTTTCATATATTTGTGATAGATATTATACACAATTACAAAGTATATGATACATTTTAATATATACTTCATCATCATATAAACTATAGGTTCATATTTCATTTAATTTCACAACAAAATTTCAAATACATATTCAAACTTGTTTACCAAGAAACACCAACACCTTACCAAGAAACACCATTTTCACCAGGAAGCACTATTTTGAGCCTTTTCAGTCTACAGTAGATGGTTCACTTTATTAATTTGTTTTATATTAAATTTCATAAATATTATAAACTACTTCCATTTTTTATGGAGTTGTTTATACCCCTTAACTTTTATTTTATTGTATTTTCACTTGGGTTGTGTGATTGAGATTTAATGATCTCAATGGTCACATCACAACTCACCCTTGCACCAAAATGGGGGATTAATTACATTCCAATATCCATATTAAAATATAAAAATTTATATTTTGAACATATTTCAGATATAATTATTTATAAGGAAGCATATTACCAAGTCAAAGTACCAAGGGGCAACATGGTTGCATCGATATATAGGTGTACTCCTTCCTTGCTCTATTTATTTTATAGCATTTAAATTAAGCCAAATTTTATATTATATGAGATAATTTATATTATAACATGCTCTAGGTTATAGGACATACTCCAAAAATAATAAAAGTGGAATTAAGAAAAATCAAGGTGTGCTATAAACACCCAAGTATGCATTTCTTTCCTTTAATCTAGTAATTTCATATTTATACATTATTATATTAAAGGGGAGAATGTGATACTAAAATATTATGTATATAACAACTCAATATTTTATAATTGACAAATTAATGTTAGGGATATACCCTTCACTTTTGCACCTTCCTAATACCTAAGCTCTCACATTCACCATCTCAATGTGTCTAACTACTTATCTTGTGGTTTGACCCTATCATTTTTGATGACCTTGATATCCTGTATTGTATAAAAAAATTAAAACCTAATATATATCCTTCACTATAATTTTTAGATCCTCAAACAACTTATTATCCTATTGAACACTTATGTAATCTTATTTACCATCTTCATCCTCCATAATGAATTATGTGTATTGTTCACAAAGATATTTTTTATTATTTCTCTCTAAAATATTGTTCTTATTTTATTTGATTTTTTATCATTTATCATTTTTTTACTACACAAGAACACTTATGTGGATGCAGGTGTCCATATTCTTATCAATTTTCCTATCCTTAATATTTATCTAATTTTTAAATATTTAAAATCCCATGGGTTGGTCCATTTATCTTATTGAACTATAACATGAGTTATTTATAAAAGGTGTGGTATAAATATAAATATAATCCAACTCATTATTCATCTATCAAATACCAAGTAAGCAATTTTTCCATATCAATTAATCAAATACATAACTAATTCATATTTCCCCATCATTCCCTATTTTTGTATCATTCATATAAGTAGTTAGATCATAGGTATTAATAACTCAAATAAGAACCCATGAGTAATATTTGTTAACTTATAAGCTAAATCATTACATGCCTTTGCATATTATATATTACACCCTTGTGTAAACATAAGCCAACACCTAGTGGGAACTACATAAGTATAGGACCTCCTTAGAGTATTGTATATGTGGGTAACACTCATTTATAGAGGGGTTATTGAGGTAAACTTGACACCAAGAACCCTTTAACCCATTCTTTGCAAGATATAGAGACCTAAGGTGAAAATCTAGGGTTTGATCCATATCCAGTCATTAATAGCCTATGTGCATGAATAAAATATATCAACAAAAAGGAAATAAAAAACCTACAAGACTCAATATGGTTGATCCACATTATAGTGAATATTTTTTAGGATAGTTACATTGATATCATGATAAAATCATTGATGAAAGTGTCCATAGGGTGATACAAGTGTCCACATGGTGACACAAGTGTCCAAGCCTTTAGAAATAATAATTCTAGAATCTGATGACTTGATCAGAATCTTGTTCTTGTATTTTTTCATCTATGTACTTCTCAACTTTGCCTACACATTTATAGATAATATAGATATTATCTTGTTTTCATGTTTATGCAATGAAAATATTATTTTGAGTGCACTTTATATTTTTAACATAATTCAACACTTAATTTCAAAATATTTATTTTTCTAAGTTTTGAATTAATTACCATGATCTAGAATATTTTTATTTATCATTTTGAATATTCTATTATATCCCCTTAACCCTCAAAACCTTGAAAAAGGGGTTAAACACATTATTATGTTCATTATCATCTTCATAAGTAGGTTCATGTTTAGGCATAACATCATTAATAGTCTGTTCCTCTACTTTTATGTGCTCATTATTGAAATTATTATCAATAGAAGAATAAATTTTCATTTCATCTATTTTATATATTTTATATTGTATGAACTCACATGGTTAGGCTAAAAGGATTTTATTATGCTCAATTTCAAGACCACTTAAACTAGCACTGTCTTGGAGGGACAAGAAATCTATGCTTCTTAGATGGCATAAAATATGATCATGAAAAGCATAATGATAGAGCTAAGGATGGATAAAATACTACCTTATAATGGGAAGTCATAATTAAAAAATAAGATCTAAAACCCTAATGTAGAAATTTGAAACCCTAAGAAGTAATAATTAAACCTTAAGGTAACTTAGGGTTTTTGGACTTAATGAATTTTTGAGCTCACCAATATGTTTTGATTTATTTTATATTTAGTTATATAAAAAAGTAAAACCTTTCAAATTATATAAGATATGTCTAAATCACACATATCTAAATATAACAAGCAAATTGAGACTAATTAATTTCACTTGATATTTATATAAATGAGCAAGAGGGTAGGTTAATTATCTTATTTTTGTTATTTCTATTTTTTATTAATGTATAGTTGTAATAAATGAATTGAAATGGATATATTATCACATCAATCAGGAGAATCACTGTCAAAATATGTCTAGATAGATCTAGTAATGATGAAAAAATTAAAACTACCAAATATGTTATTTAACTATTAGAAATTTCCTCTATGTTTTTAAAGTATGTTCCTCTACATATCATTGTGTTTACTTTCACATTTATTTCATGTGTAATTTAATATTTTTAGTCATGTGTATAAATTAAAATTTGTCTTCCTTCACTTCAAAACCCTATTTCCACTTTGGTACTTGGATTAGCCTATAAAGGGATTATAAATATGAGTTAGATAGTCCCAACTACACTCCATTATATCATTTGGCATTTCCTATGTTACAATACTCTAAATAAATTTCAAAACACATGTAGTTCTCCCACCTATGTGGATATGTGCTCAATAGTGATTCACTAGTTTGTATGCAACCTATTGGATTTTAGCACTTGAAAATATGCAAATTTTAACCTTAAATTAGGTGTTTAGACTTGTCTTAGTGATTATTCCTTTGATGTATTTTCAAATTTTGATGTTGTAGGGTAGTGCATCAAGGATGTGTAAATGTATTCCTAAATATGCAAGGGATTTTCCAAGAGATTTCTAGATAGGTGTTAGATAGGAATACTCTTAGGCTTGAAATGTATATATAGTTCTCTTTGGGTAATTTTCCATATTACTAACATGTAAGACATGTGTAAAAACCTAAGGAAGGGTTTAAAGTTAGGAAAAAACATTTGAATAACCTAATATACCTCTAAATAAGATAGAATATACCAGTAATCGATATCATTTGATTGTTATAGGAACTATCCAAGATTAAGATGATAGTGATCTAGAGAATGGAGATAATCTAATTACTATAATACGTAGTTTAGTCATATATTAGGGAGATCCTACATGTGAATGGTGGAAAATGGGAAGGTCAATCCCTTGAATAGATAAATTGCTAAGAGAGAGTGTTAACAAGGTTAAATTATCTACACACATGCCACGTATGTTAAGGATTGGTCAAAATTTCTATTATCAAGCATCTAACACCAAATTTTAATGTTTACACTACCTTTTATTTGTGATGACTCTATTTTGATGTATTCATTTTAATTATTATTAGTGGTTTTAGTTATGAATTATTTGGGAAATGATTTTTAATTTTACTATTGTGATACAGTTTTATGATCTATGTTTTGATCCATTATTATTTTTTCGATATGTGAGTGATCAAGTGGATATTGTCAAATAGTTGTTATTATGTACTTCATTATAACATCATATATTTCATGTTTAATGAGCTATGGATTCACTATTTAATTTAGCTATATTATTATTATTTAATGTTGTTATTACATTTATTACTCTTATATAGCATGGATGTTGTTGATATGTTGTGACCACACATACATGATATGAGCTAGGTTGGATGTGACTCTGATCAGTTGGGTGAGGCTGATAAAGTGAATGAAAATAAATAGTGAACATAAAATTATAAAAATTAATATTTGACTAATTTATAGATGCTTTGAGTCATTTTTATTATTGACTTAAAATGTTGAGTGTTTATCTTTGATTGGATTTGAATGCATATTTGATTGGATCTTGAGTTAGTTTTGACTTCTTATTTGATCATTGCTCTAAACAATTTTGAATTTGACTCTTTGAACAATTTGACACTTATCAGCTTTGTTGGAATGTCATAGTATTATCTACTATGCTATTTGATTTTGATTTGATCATAATGGAAGTCTTTATCTTGAATTTTATTCTTCTTACTTATTACCTTTATCATTTTTTTGCTTGTTGCATTTAACTAATTGTTCAGTCTTAGCATTTGATTGGACTTTTGAGTGATAATAATTACTTGTCATAGTCTTGTTTCATTCTGGCTTAAAGGAAATTAATCTTAGATGGAAGAAACATATTCATTTAATTCTTGTTGTATGAGGGAAAATTTTTTATTGGGTTTTTATTGTCATTAATTATTTTGACCAAGTCCTATCCTGGTTTTGCTATGGAAATGGGGACCACAACCCACAGTGGACTTGGTAATAGTTTAAAGCTTTTTTTGTTTTATTCTACCACACAATTTGGAATGGTGTCATTGGATTAAATCTCCATGCAAGGAATCCAAGATAATTCATAACCCTAATAGGTTTGTTATTATTAATTTTCATGGTTTTCATTTTGAGATCCCATCACATAGGGAGACTCTTATAGAATTTTTGGTGCATGGCAACCAAGAGAATTAGAGGTAGTTATTTATAGGGACTTCATAAGCCTACTATATATTTAAAATATAAATATTTATTTGTATTATTATCCATGTGGAGAAAATGGAAAATAATTCTATGGAATTGGGTTTACATTAATGATTTTGATTTGTTTTGCTTGCATAGATAATCTATAAGTATGTTTTTAAAAAGTGAAGGAAGTCATTTTTCTTTCATTTTTTTATAATAACTTCAAATAAGTATTTTACTTTAATTATATATTGTTTTTTGGCTCAAAATTAGAGGTTTAAATTGGGGTTTGTTTAAAAATGCATGCAATATTTTTATTATATTGTAACTTGTAATAAAATTCTTGTGATGGCTCGTTGTGTTAATAAAACCCTATAGGGTTTGTTTTGGATTTTATGTTATGTTTGTTTTTAAATTGAAAATAAAAAGGAAGCCATCATGCCCTTGGATATATAATATAATGTGGATTTCTATGGGTGTTATGCTTGAACTTATTTAAGTTTCGTATGCAATTCATTTTTTATATTTGGAAGGACCATGGCCAAGCATAGTTGGAAATGAGTGCACTTATTTTGGAATCCCTAATCTATATATTCAAGTTTTTATTTTTGGGATTTTTTCTATGTATTGAAAATAAACCTTTATATTATTTGTTTGAAGCCATGGAAGAAAATAATGAAATCTTTAATGTTTGAATGTGAGTCAAGCACTATTAGAGTTTTCATAAAATAATATTTTATTATTATTTTATTACATGAAACTAGAAGTTATATAGCTAGGCTAATAATTTCTATGATCATGAGTGACGTTGACTTACTTGGGGTAAACCTAATTTGGTATATTGATTGAATTTTTAGTCATGATTATTTTGACCTGGATTGAAAAGATTAGTCATATGATTTGAAGTTATCATGATTTTTAGACTATTTAAGTACTGTTGTTATAATCATTACCAATTCTGATAATGTCATTTGAATACTTTTTCATGATCATTAAAGTCTTTTTTGGTTAACATTGACTTGGAGATTTATGCTATTTTATGTTATCTCTTTGAGTTGTATGTTTAATAATAATTACACTCTTTAGATGCATCTATTATCTTGTATGAAAACTTGAGTTATGTTTTGATATCATATTTAGACTAATTTAGGTTCTGATTATCTCTTCTTAAATTAATGTTTTGACATTATTTTAAGCATGTTATTTAGTATGGGTCTCAAAAAACTTTACGTAATTCAAGTTTTTTTTATAGGTGAAAAAAAGCTAAGAAATATTGTTTGTATTTAGGGTTATTAGCATTAATATAATTAAATTTATTTTGAGTGTTAAACCCTAATAAAGACTTGGGGTTTATAGGTGAAAACCCATGGATTTAAATCTTAATATCTAAATCTTAAAATCTATAACGTTAATTACAACAGTTGGAATAATTACAAAACAATTAGTCTTGTTAACAAAAAATATAAATAGTGTTGTTCGAATGTTTTCATCAAGTGTTTTATGTTAAGTCAAACTCACTAGTCACTATTTATCTTAATCACTTATCTTATTTAGACCAAATCAAATCCAATTGATGGATGGAGTGGTCTAGAGCTACTTATGGTTGGGCTCATTATACTGACATGGTGGGTTTTTTCCTTCATTAGATTTACATACAGAAGATTACTCGGTTGTAATTCTGATGGTTTTGAAATATTTTTAGTATTGATTTTAAAGTGAATAAGATCAAATGTTAAATGAGGTAACTAAGTATTGTATAATTAAATTCATTAATTATATTGAATTTTTTCAATTGTGTTATACAATGTTAATGTTATGTTAAATTTACATAAGTAAGTTATTTATATCTAATTTTATTAATGATTATAAATTAGAGGTTGATATTTTAGATATCAAACTATTCATTGTGTTGTAATCTACATATACAACTTTATAGAACATTGTTGTGTCATTTAGATGATGTGAACATATAATTGCATGATTTAAATATGTACATTCATTGGTTTCATATTGTATTGATTAAATGTTTTATTGTAGGCAGACACATATTTGAAACTAAAATTACTAGGCATAAATTGAGAATATGGATGCATCTCTTTGCATAGATTGAATAAGTTAATGTAGTTATATTATTTTATGATAATGTATAAATATTTTAAGGTTCATACGACTACTAACTACTATCAATTATCTTATCTCAAAAAATAAGGCATTTAATTAGTAAGTTATTGTTATGATTACCTAGTATATTTTACATGAAGTTATGAGATTCATTTATGTGACAATATGTGAATGTTGTGTTAATTGAGATGAACAAAGAAGTTGTAGAGTTATGTATATATGTATGTATGTATGAACAAAGTATATTGATATTATACTTGTTCAAGTTAATTTGGATTAATTCTTATTAATATATATTTGGGATATTTTTCCCTTTAGACCATAAAAGACTAAAAATATCTTAACCTACAAGATTATACATTGTGAAGATCAACTCTTTGTTAAAGATTCTTTAAGAAATTGAAGAAGGTATTATGACTTAATATAATTTTAAGAATTGATATAAACATAGTCCTTCTAAAATATGATGTTTTTATTTAGTTATGGAATCAAACTTAGTTAGCATGTTAATCTAAGTGTATGAGTTATGAGCACTCTATTTATAAATTGATAATATCCTTGTAAAATTGGGATCATTAAAATCTCTATTTAAGTTATGAGAATATTATGATAACCTTATATAATTAATTGGAAGCATTGAGTTGATCAATTTTAAACTAAGATACAATTAATCTTGTACTAAGATCATGAATGTATAAGGTAAGAAGGGTAACCTAAAATATAGATATTAAAATAAATGATTAATTTAGGAACCTAAATTCCAATGGTTATTTTAATTGAAGGATGATGTGATTGAGGAAAATTTATTTTTTAGTTAGAATGACTTATGGATTATTAATAAGTTTCCTATTCCTTTATAGAATAACTATTTATCTTCCTTAGGGAATTGTTAAAGGGTAATAAATTGAGGCATAAGCATTTGACATTGGAAGATAAGAAAGGAAACTAAATTTTATTAAAGAATAAGTGAATGTTTATAATCCTTAAGGTATTGGCATTTACATAATCACTGAGTCCAAATGATAATTATCTAAGATGGAATATGATTCACTTAAGTGATTATGATTAATTGATAAAACTAAAATAAGTACATAGAAATATTTTGAAAATTATGAGTGAATTAAACAATCTTGTTTTAAGTTATGTTTGCATAATCTAAATTTAGATTGGGATAAACTTAAAAATATAAGTAAATATCATGCCTTGACATGTAAATGTTAACCAAATGGGTTAAGACCATGAGGCTAATGTTGCCTAGAAACTAAAAATTTGTTCCAAAATAAAACTTAAGCATAGTTGTTGAAACACCCTAAGAGGATATAAGAACATGGAGTTAATTATTTATAATCTTATAGTACACTTATACATTTGATCAATTAAGCAATCGATTCATCTAATCTATTGAAGTTACCTAGCTTGTAGATGTCTAACTCATCCCATGTTTTTTTGGTGACTTTAGTAATGAATTACAAAATTTTGCATTAATTTTAGAAATAGTCCTTACCATGATCATTGCCTCTTGTTAGTGAGTTTGGTAGATTCTTCTTATGCAAGCTTAATGTGATGATTATTCTATTGAATCTATTTTACTTCATGTAATTATTTTCTAAAATTTTGTGAATTACCCATTAAAGTACATGTTATTTTATATCCTATGTAGGTACTATAGTAAGTGTATAAATTAGTGATAATTTTTCTAAAAAGGCTACCTTGAAATATTTGAATAGGCATGAATGAGTGTTTATACACTGATTCACTTCTATCTGAGTACTAAGTGGATAAAATGCTTCTTAATGAAGTTATTTTTAATCTATAGATTTGGTATAGTTCCTATGTTGGCTGTGACACAATTATGGATCTCATTACATTTTACTTGCTAAAATTTGGTGGAAAAACTTGCACTATATTTTTTTATCTCAATATCGAAAAATAAATTATGGTTATTACATATTGGTATTAGAGAAAGTTTTATTGCTCTAGGGAACTTTGAGGAAAGTTAATTACTTTTTTTCCTACTAAGTTGTTACTTATTTCACCTTAAGATGGTGAGAATAAGATTTATAATATCAAATGACAACTTAAGGTATGTCAACCCTAGTAGAGGTAGAGGTAGAGGTAGAGGTCATAGGGACAATACTCCCAAAAGAGAGGAACCTTCTCCCAACAAAGTTGTTAGTAATGTCAGATTCCCTAACCATGTTGAAAATAATCATAATGATAACTAGGAGGTAGCATTCAATGGGATACTGACTACATTGAATGCTCTAAAAAATAAAGTAGACACCTAAGAATATAGATTCAATAGTTTGGAGGGTGTTCTACTTGATTAAATTCCTCTTATATAATAAGGGAAATTTGGTGAGCAATATCTCCATGACAACCCTATTAATATGGTTGATTTGATCATTAAGGAACTAAAAAATTTGCCTCCACCAACCTTTTTGTGTGAGGAATCTAGTGATGTATCTAATGAATGATTGGTTCACCTATAGAATTAATTTAATTTACATAACATGTAATCATATGTTAATGAAAGAGTGGTGGCTTATCAATTAGTTGGATCTATAAATCTTTAGTGGAACCATCTCTATGCTTTAGAGGGTTACCAACCAATGAATCTTATCTAGCCTAATTTTGAAATGTAGTTTAGGAAGAGGTATCTTAGCTCAAACTTTAAAGAATATAAAATAATTTATTTTAAAATGTTAAAGCTAGAGAATATGATAATAATTGAGTATGAAAATAATTTTTTAAACCTATTTCATCATGTTAACTACATGCATGATAAAGAAACTAAAGTGACCAAATTTAATTTGGGGTTGAAGGAGATATTGATGAATTATGTCAATATGACCAATCCTAAGACTCTAACTATTGTTATTGAATCTACTTATTAATTATAATATAAAGAAAAAGATCATCAAAAGGTGAGGCAAGATTTTAATCAAAATAGATAGTAGTCTAAAAATAAGAATATATCACCTTATTCCAATAATTTTAAGAAAAATAATCAAAATCACAAATTTACCAAGAGTACAAATGTTTCTAATAAATTTCAATGGTAAAATAAAAAATTGAAAATTATGAATTCTTCAAAGATACAAATTTTAAGAGAAATTAGACCCAAGATAGTCAAAATGTACTTGCCACTGGGGCAAACACCATTATTATGTCACCCCAAAGGACTATAATATGGTGGGAATGTGGTGATAATCACTATCATAAGGATTATCCCAAGCTAAAATCAAGTCAATCAACTAACTACAAGGTGTATGTAGCTATGGATAAAAGAAATGCATATTTTCAAACCTCTATTGAATTCAGAGGTAAAATAATGATATTTTTGTTTCTATTTTGTTTGATTAAAAAAATGATAGTTTTTTAAATCCAAACAAAGTAAATAACTTTAAACTTGGTTGAAGGAGATATTGATGAATTATGTCAATATGACCAATCCTAAGACTCTAAATATTGTTATTGAATCTACTTATTAATTAGAATAGAAAGAAAAAGATCATCAAAAGGTGAGACAAGATTTTAATCAAAATAGATAGTAGTCTAAAAGTAAGAATATATCACCTTATTCCAATAATTTTAAGAAAAATAATCAAAATCACACATTTACCAAGAGTACCAATGTTTTTAATAAATTTCAAGGGTAAAATAAAAAATTGAAAATTATGAATTCTTCAAAGATACAAATTTTAAGAGAAATTAGACCTAAGATAGTCAAAATGTACTTGCCATTGGGGCAAACACCATTATTATGTCACCCCAAAGGACTATAATTTGGTGGGAATGTAGTGATAATCACTATCATAAGGATTATCCCAAGCTAAAATAAGGTCAATCAACTAACTACAAGGTGTATGTAGCTATGGATAAAAGAAATGCATATTTTCAAACCTCTATTGAATTCAGAGGTAAAATAATGATATTTTTGTTTATATTTTGTTTGATTAATAAAATGATTGTTTTTGAAATCCAAACAAATTAAATAACTTTAAACTTATTCACATGACATTGATGGATGGTTGGGATTTTAATTTTAGCTTAGGCAAAAGGGTGTTAGTTTCTAAGTGTCTTGAACAATTAAGCTTAGACATAGGCAACTTTCAGGCCCAAATTAACCTATTTTAACTCTTCTCAATTATTTCAATGTCATTCTAGGCATGGATTGGTTTTAGTAGCATAAATCCAATCTATACGATTGTAATAAAGTGGTAAAATGTTGTGATGACATGGGAAAATTAGTAATAATACAAGGTTTGCTAAATATGAAAGCTATTATTAACCTTATATCTAAAGAAAATGGTGCATAAAGGCTATTAATTGTATGTTGTATAGATGCAAGAAATAACACCTGTAATAGAAATAACATTCTAAGAATATCCATTTTTACAAGAATTCTCTAATGTTTTTCCTTAAAAACTACAAGGTTTGCCTCCTAATAGGGAGTTTGAATTTTGTATTGATGTAATGCTAGGGGTATCCCCTACATATAAATCACCTTATTGCATGAAAGTGGTAGATTTTTAAGAGATAAAATCTTGATTGTAAGAGTTGCTGGAAAATGGTAGCATCAGGTCAAGTGTGCCACCTTGGGGTATACTTGTGGTATTTGTGAAAAATAAAAATTATGTGATATGTTAATTTAGGATGGTTAGTTGTGGCTTATGAGTCATGAAAACAAAAATATTATGAGAAAAATTACACCACTCATGACTTGCAACATGTTTCCATTATACATGCTTTGAAGAAATGGAAACACCTTTTTCTAGGTAATCATTTTAAAGTAAAATTTGTTCATCACAACTTGGAATATTTTATTTCTAAAGATGATTTTAATGTATGCCAATGTAGATGGCTATAATTTGAGTAATTTTGATATGAACATTTCATATGTGAAAGGAAAGGAGAATCATGTTTCTGATGCACTCAACAGATATACTTATCTCATGACCTTGTATGTTTTACATAATAATTTTAGAACTAAAATATTAGAATAAAAATTCTCTAAAAGACTTTGCCAAAAGCTAAGTGAAAGTGTGGTTGATGAGCCTATATAAAAGATTATTTTTGGCTTGTTTTTTTATTCTTATGGTTTAATCAAACACAAAATATAATTTATGTGCATGAGTCTAGTGACTTAAGGAACATTTGGCTAAAATAAGTCCATATAGCACCTCATTTCGCTCATATTGGTGTCACAAATATGACACATGAGTTTAAAAGATTGTATTACTATCTTAGTTTGAAACATGAAGTTGTTGAATTTATGACAAAATGTTTTGAATGTCAACACATGAAATTCTAACATTGTCATCCAAGAGAACTATTGTATCCTCATGATGTTCAATGAGTAAGTGGGTTTTTATTTCTCTATATTTCATAGTTGGTTTGCCAAAATATCAAATAAAACATGATATAATTCTAGTTATAATAAATAAATTAACTACATTTTGTCATTTAATTGTTGTAAGTTTAACTAATGATGTATCTATGTTTGTTTCATAATTTATGAAATAAATAATATGACTACATGGAATGCTTTAAGTTATTGTTTCAAATAGAGACAAACTTTTTACTTCAAAGTTTTGTAAAAATTTGAGTATTACTTTCAGTACAAGATTGAATTTTAGCTCATCTTGTCACCTAGAAATGGATAATTAGATAGAAATATTAAATGAAGTTATGTAAGAAATGTTAATTATGTATGTGATGGATGAATAAGGTAAATGAGAAGATTAGTTACACTTAGTTGAATTTTCTTACAATAACACACACCATTTTTAAAAATTAAAATAGCTCCTTTAAAGGATTTATATGAATGTAAGTGTACAACTCCACTTGGTTGGGAAAGTTTATAAAATAGAAATTTTAATTGTCCTGATGTTTTATAGGAGTATAATAGTCAAATAGAAGTAATAAGATACAATCTCAAGGTTTTCCTTGATAGGCAAAAGAACTATGTTAATTTAAATAAGTCACCATATGAATTTTAATTTGGCGATAAAAAAAAATTGTGTGTTAGACCACAAACAAGTTTGATTATATTTTCATTTTTTTCCAAATTATCTTCCTTGTTTGTAGGACCCTTTGAAATTTTAGAGAAAATTAGTCATGTTGCCTATCAACTAGCCTTTCCTCTTCCCTATCTTTGATTCACTATTTTTTTGTTGCATTATTGGTAAAATATACATTTTATCCTTCTAATATTTTGTATTAGACTCATCTTCATGTTTTGTACGAGGAAAAGATGTAGTTAGATATAGTGAGGATCCTAGACCATTGCAACATTAGATTGAAAAATCATGAGATTTACCAAATTTTTATTCAATGGGATCCTTTATCTGAAATAAGTGCTACTTAGGGAGAGGAGAGTATTTTCAAGTAACACTATCCTTGGTTATTTTGATCACAAGATGATTCTTTTCTAGGTGGAGGAGGATGTCATGACCCTATTTTGATGCACTTATTTTACTTATTGTTAATGGTTTTAGTTATGAACTATTTGGGACATTATTGTTTAATTTTAATGTTGTTATATAGCTATGTGATCTATGATATGATGCATCATGATTTTTTTGATATGTGAGTGATCAATTGGATATTATGAGATAGTTATTACTATGTAATTTCATTACAGCATCAGATATTTCATGCTTAATGAGTTATTTATTCATTATTTAATTCAGTTATATTATTATTATTATTTAATGTTATTATTTAATTTATTTCCATTATATAGTATGGATGTTGTTTATGGTTTATTATTAATGTAGTTACATGACATGAGATACGTTAAATGTGACTCTGATCAGTTGTGTGAGGTCAAGAAAGTTAATGAAAAGAAATAGTGACTTAAAATTGTAAAAACTAACTTTCAATGTTTTATAAATGTTTTAAATCATTTTTATGCTTGAATTAAATTATTGAGTGTTTTATCCTTAATTAAATTTGAATGCATCTTGGATTGGGTATTGAGGTTATTTTGACTTCTTATTTGATCATTACTCTAATCACTTTTAAATTCCACTCTTTTAACAATTCAACACTTATCAGCATTGCTAAAATGTCATAGTCTTGTAAATTGTGTTATTTGCTTTTGATTTTATTGTCTTAGAAGTCTTCATCCTTAATTCTATTCTTTTTACTTATTATATTTATAAATTTTTAGATTATGGAATTTAAATCATTATCAAATCTTGGTTTTTTATTAGATTCTTGAGTGATATTAATCACTTTTCATAGTCCTATTTTGGTTTTGCTTAAACAACTTTAATATTAGATAGAAGGCATTAATGCATTTGAGTTTTATTGCATGAGGTACATTTTGTGTTGGGATCTTATTGGTGTTAATTGTTTTGACCAAGTCGTATCTTGGATTTGCTATGGAAATGGGGGCCACAACCAACCATAGACTTGGAAATAGTTTGAACTTATTTTTTTTGTTTTGCTACAAATTTTAGAATGGTGGCATTGGCTCAAGTATCCATACAAGGAAGTTGAGATAATTCCCAACCCTAACAGGATTATTTTGGTCATTTGCATGGTTTTAATTTTGAGATCCCATCATATGGGGAGACTCTATCAATTTTTTTTGCGCATGAAAACAAAGAGAATTAGAGGTAGTTAGTTCCAAGGACTTCGTGAACTTATTGTAGAATTGAACTGTAGATATCTAGTTGTCTTGTTGGTCATGTGGATAAAACGAATGATTTTTTTGTGGCATTGGGTTTTCATAAATTATTTTTAATTGGATTTATTTCATAGAGGAAACTATATATATGTTTTTGAAAATCCAAGGAAGTTGTTCTTTCATTCTTTCATCAAAATTTCATGTAAGTATTATACTTAAATTATATATTATTTTTGTGTCGTGGCCTTGGAGGTTTAAACTGGGTTTTGTTTAGAAATGCATGTAGTCTATTTATTATATTTTAGCATGTAAGATAATTATTTTGATGGCTAGTTATTTTAATAAAAGGGGGTTTGTTTTGGGTTTTAGGTTGTGTTTTTATAAAACAAAAATAAAAAAGAAACCAGTATAACCTTAGTTGTAGCATATAATGTGGATATATGCGGGTGATACATTTGAAATTATGTAAGGTTCATATGAAATTAATTTGTTATTTTATGGAACTTCATTTATTATATTTAGAAGGCCATTAGGCCACAACCATGAATAATTGGAAACAAGGTTGCTTATTTTGGAAACACTAATATATATATATATATATATATATATATATATATATATTTGATATTTTATATTTGGGATTATTTTTTAGTGAACACAAAGAGGTTTATTATTTGACTATGACCATGGAAGAAAACCATGAAATATTTAAATTTTGAATGTGGATCAAGTACCATAGGGATTTCATAAAATAATGTTTTACTATTATTTTATTACATGTAATTAGAAGTCATACGACTAGGCTATGAATTTATATGATCATGAGTATTGTTGACTTGTTTGGGGTAAACCTAATTTGGCCTATTGATTGCATTTTTAGTCATGATTATTATTAATTGGATTGAAAAGATTAGTTCTATGATTTGAAGACATCATGATTTTTAGACTTTGTCTTTTCATAATTTTATGATTTTGTGTTATTATTATAATCATTACCAATTTTGATAATGTCATTTATATATGCAATCAGAATTGCATGGTGCACATGAATCAATCCTGGATCATATAAGATAGATCACACTTACACTTCCAATTGGGGCACACACTTGTTATGTGGGAGTATGACCAATATGAGGATCTTCTAGACTCGATTAGGGGATAATTTGTACCATATATCATAACACATCATGCTAGGAAGGGTTCAAAATCCTATAGTCTAACAAAATTACACAATAAGCCTAAAAGAGTCATATGTTTTCTATATTTACTTATGATAATAAACAATAAATTAAACTAATCTAATAACAAGAAAAGTAAACTAATCTAGTTCTCACCAAAACTTGTGGCACATAGTAGGGATTAGAACAAAACAAGTAAATAATAACTAAACTAAACATGTATAGGAGACATATACTCACGCCAATGTATATGGAATCCTAATATATGGGAGAGATAAATACATACTGCATTATCTATCTACTTTTACAAAGTATAAATAAAGTTAGGAATACTTACATTTTAAGATGAACCTATTGAGTCTTAACCTCTCCCTTGGCCAATGGTGCTTCACAAGAGATTGTTGTGGCTTGTATAGACAACCAAGATAAATCAGCTCTAGGATACATAGCGTACCTAAGCATCTAAAAGACTTATCCACAAGATAAGATAAGAGATCCAAAATAAATTATTGAACCCTAAATCTTTATTCATCAAGTAGAATGATCAATAAGAAGATATTCACTCACACTTCTTTACTTAATTTAACTCTCTTATGAAATGGTAAGGAATGACTTTATATATATAGTATTATCTCACCCTAAAGAATTTTAAACATGTAGACTATGATATTTCAATCAATTTGACCTCACACATTATCAAGCTAATGCCTAAATTTTGTGTTAGGTTGGCTAGGATGCAAAGCAATAAGGAAAGGTAAAGTATCCCGAGAATAAGCTAGGTTGACTAAGTTGACCTAGATTACTAAATAGGTCAAAAGGAAAACAAGGTAAGAAATGAGGGATAAACCATGAAAAATGGTGGGAATAGATAGGAAAGAGATAAATAAGATTAGGTTTTAAGGTTTTAGGAGGTAAGAGTGTAGGTAGAAAGTAGCAAAAGGAATAACAATTTTATGAAGAACTAAAGATCTACCCACCCCTTTCATGGTGCACCCTTAAGGCATGCACTCAAATATATTGAGACTCATTAGGTTATTGCAAGATATGAAGTGTTAGTAATCAATAAAAGTGTGAAAATATTATGTATATAAATATGCCCCACCTAGAGCTCATCATTTATCACGTAAGTGCAACATAGGATGGTGCTTTAGGATAGAACATGATGACATATAGTGTTGATGCTAAGTAAAGTGTAGAAAGAAGAAAATAAGATAAATTAAATGATATAATTTAAAAATTAATACCTTTAACTTACCTTAGTTCTAGAGAAGAAGAGTAGAACAAAGTGAAGGTGTCTAATGTAAATCACACTAGGTGAAAACCTGTAGAAGTTAGTGAAAAAATAACCAAAAATTAAAATGTTTAGAATATAGTCATATAATAGTGTAAAATAATCTCTATGTCATAATTAATCTAACACATTTTATGGTTTTCAAAATGGATGAATAAAAACAAAACTATGAAAAAAAGAAGGAAAATAAATGAAGAATTTGAGTTGCTAAAAAGTAGTTTTAAATATGAAAAAGAAAATTCATTTTGTTATTTTTGTAAGAGAAAAGAAAAAGATCTATGGAGAGAAAAAAAACTATAATGGTGACGGAGCATTATGCTAGATGAGAGGGATCTCAAGGAGTGAGAGCAAGTGTACTACAAGTATGAATCTAAGAATTTCAAACCAGATTTTAAAATTTGAAATGAATTAAGTGAATTTTGATAAAATTTAATTTTAAGCACTTATATATGATAAAAATGAAAAAAATAGATTCTAAGGGAGGGAAATAGGAAGATAGGAAATGGGTTAGAAGGAATTAGGAAAAAAGCTAAAAAGGCAAGTTTTTGGAAAAATGTGCTAGGTCGGCACACTAAACCTACTAGGTCGACTAGGTCGACCTAGTAGAGTAAATCACATTGAAATCCATGTGGTCAACCTAGATGGTATAGGTTGACCTAACACATTTGGGAAGCCAAAAACCTAGTGTGGGGTATCCAGTTGGTTTGTATAGGCCAAAATGGAAAGTTATCACTATAAAAAAGAGATAAGAAGGAAATTAAGAAATGTGGAGAAAAATAGGATAAAAATAGGAAATTTTTTGGTCAAATAAGGTTGACTAAGGAACTAGAAAAAGCATGAAAGAGTGTGCAAAAATCCAAAAGAGAGATAAAATGGCTTGAAATGACTAAATAAGGGTAAGGGGAACTAAAATAGGTTAAAATAGATAAAAGTGAATAAATTATAGTTATTTATGATTAAAAATAGAATGTATAAAGAATGTATTATGATTATACATGACATAAAGGAACTAATACATCCATTATTGTTTTTTGATTATAGAGATGATGATAGTTTTAGAGATTTTTGGATGTCTCTTAGCTACCAGACTTGTTGGAGAGATTGACTAGAAAAATATAGGGCTAGATTGATATCCATAGGTCTAGGAAGGATATCAAATATGTGTAGGATATGGTTGAGTGTAGACCTGTTAGTCATGTTCCTTAGTTGCTAAGATTGACTAACTAACACCTTCAGATGGGAGGTGGATGGGAATGTGATATAGGTGGCTATCAAACTAAAGGATTTACATGCCATCCTCAAGCTACATATGGTAGGAGAAATAATGACCATAGGGATACCAAATAGTGGAGAGGAGAGGAGACCCTTAGCCATATGGGATATAGGCTCAAATATAGTATTAATGGGGTGGTGATTGAGCATGTATGATGTCTATATATCATATATTTTAGATCTATAGAAGGTGATGATAGGCCTTGTAACATATTGGGTGCTCTATCATAAGTCAAATAGAAAGGTACCACTATACATGATAGCCTTGAGTAGGATGATGCTAGAGGAGTGAGTGTTATATGATCTAGGCTCTACCATCTAGGTCCAACTCATGCATGATCTATATGAGATTTTAGTCAGAGGGTAGAAGACTATGGAATTGAACATACTATTAATAGCATGTATACATGAGAGATTTCTTTGTATTGGTCAACTAGGTTACCCCATGCGGTTGATGATAGGTCACCTCAAGTGAGGAGATAGAGAGAGGGCTAGCTAATGTGGGTCATTCTGCATATGCCAATATTATAGATGATGTGATACATTGACATAATATGGTGACAATATAAGTAGCTAGCAACTAGTTAGGAGAGATAACATATAATTATACTAGTACTAGAGAAGAGAGAGGTGATAGAACACTATACATAGTGGAGAGATCCATATATGATAGCATGGGTGCTAGGATACCTCATCTAGTGATACAAATACTCATGCCCAACTAGTGGAATCAACATTTGAGGTAACCATGAGGGAAGAAGGGATTCAAACCATTGATACTAAGGCTGACACTATGTCCATGTTGAGAGAAACCATGGACTAATTGAGCATAATAAGGAGTAGAACAAGAAGAGGAGGTGGAGGTAGTGATACCAAATGTACCACCACCATCTCCATAGAGAGATGATTTATGGCCATAAAGGACAAAATCGATAGAGGTAGGAGGAGAAAGTGGAAACCATCATCATCCTTGGTCAGTTAATAAAGGAGCTAGAAGAGACATAAATGAATGAGATACCACTTAGGTGTAGGCTGAGATGGACACAAGACATGACAATTGAGTTTAAGCTGAGGAGGTGACCTATAAAGGAGGTACGAGGAGGTTGCACAGATGAGGAGACTATGCTAGGTATTTGCACATATGGTAATACCATAGTAACTAAGACAAAGATAGGTTAAAAAAATATAATTGATTTAATACTTAATATTTGAATTTAAAGATAGATAGATAGATAGATAAATAGTTATTGAGAGATATGATAGTGATCTAATATCCATCTAGTGTTGTTTTATAGGCATACGTAAGGATAAAGAGGAGATATTGGGGTACCTAGTTATAATATCACTCCATGATGACCTCTATAAGACTCGATAGCCATACAACCCCATGAGATTTTAGGATTTGAGTGTACCATCTACCCTAGTTTAGGTGAGCTAGTTTAGACTAGTGAGACAGGATATGTGGTAGATACATGTGTAGAGAGAGAGGGCATAACCACTAGTAGATATGGGTTAAGGAGAGGGGTAGGTTTGATAGTCCCTAGCCAATGAGAGAGTTTCACATTTGGTTATAGTGACATAGATGATGTAGGCATATATAATGATGTAGACCTAGCTAATATAAGCACATGCATTGACCCAGACTGAGTTGGTATAGGCATAGGTTTAGATAGCATGTTTTTAGGGATAGGCAGAGGGATTGAGATCTCATACTACCTCATTATAGTATACCATTCAGATGATTTAGACTGAGGCCTCAATAGGAAATATGTCTAGGCCATGAGATAGATAGGATTGAGCCTAACCTTAGAGTTAGAGCATTGCTTATGGTTATATATGTTGTATCAAACTCTTTATATATATATATATATATATATATATATATATATATATATATATATATATATATATCAAGAGTTTGATACAACATATATAACCATAAGCAATGCTTTAACTCTAAGGTTAGGCTCAATCCTATCTATCTCATGGCCTAGACATATTTCCTATTGAGGCCTCAGTCTAAATCATCTGAATGGTATACTATAATGAGGTAGTTTGAGATCTCAATCCCTCTGCCTATCCCTAAAGACATGCTATCTAAAACTATGCCTATACCAACTCAGTCTGGATCAATGCATATATGTATATATATATATATATATATATATATATATATATATATATATCATTTTGGATTATTGATGTGATTGAATATGTGGTCACTATGGTTGTTATTATCCTTATGTTATTTGCATATGTGGATGCTTTGGATATCTTTATTTCTACCACATGTATTTAGCTTTGTTGTATATTCTATAGGAAATATATGAGATGTGGTTTCTTTTCTATAATTATGAGACACACATGCATGGTTAAAAAAGAAATAGGTGAAAAGACTTGGAAAAATATAATCAATCAAAAATGCACTACACACTAATTCAAGCTAGGAAATGTGTAATAACATGAAAAATGACTAAGTATAAAGAACCAAGAAATGAAAAACAAGATCATAAAAGGGGATTTGTTTTCAAGCCAAAGATGAAAGATTTTTGCACCAAATTGAAATAATTAAAATCATACTATATCACATTAGGAAGTATGATAAATAAAGTAATAAAATGGAAGGTATGCAGAAGGTCACATAAGGTATGAAAAACAAATGAAAATTTGGTGTTAAATTTATCACACTAATTCAAGCTAGGAAGTATGATAAAATTCAAGAAATGCTTGAAATCTTACATGCACTCAGAAAATAAGAGGTGAAAAAAATGAAGTAAGCATAAAACATACTAGTTCAAGATGGGAAGCATGTCAAATGATGTGTAACTTCATAATCAATCAAATATTATCTCAAAATTGACACATGTAATTTTATGGTGACTTGATTATTGGAAAAATTTGTCAGGAGGGTCAGGCCTATCTACAGTCTTACACTTTAACTCAATAAAGGGAACACCACATGGGGTGGAATAAGCATGAATAACCAAGTACATAGGGAATAAGGGTAATAAGATAAAACATTCATAAATGAAAAACTTCAAAGGATTATAAAAAAACATTGGAAAGTAGAATAATAATATTGGATTGAAATGACAAAGGGATGGTAATTGTATGAGGAATTTCTAGGTCCTATCCATGGTCTTATGCTACAACTCACAGGAGAAAAAACTAAAGGGTATGATCAAAAAGTAAGACAATATTTCTCAAGAGTAAATATGAGGAAAGGGAACGAAAAAGGGAGTGTAAAAATCAAAAAATTAGGCATCTTAAGATAATAACTTAGGAGATAAGAGCCATACTAAGAACATGAGAAAACACTACATGACTATTTTTCATATATGTATAAAGGAAACCTATTCCCTATAGACACAAAGCTTTATTAGAAAATAAGTGTGCTATTAAGATCAGATCATGAAGGTAGATTGGTACAATGAAAATTAAAATGGATCTACCTCCCCATGATGTGTTCCCCACTACTCAAGAACCCTTATAGAGTCAACAATATACTACAAATATTGGGTACTTGTGTGAGAAAGTAGGTAGCACTAGAAGATTATTTTGAATCCCCCTATTCCAATATACTAGACTACCACACCCCAAAGGACTTTCACTCTATGTAAAGCCTACTGTGGAGTTTGAGCTTCAATTAGAGATAAGATATGTGCTTGTATCATGTATTTTAGTGTGATTATACTTTTTAAGAATATTGCATATTTTTGCCTTTTGATATCATTACCTTTTATTTAAATGATTTGGATTTTAACTTTCTCTTTTAAGGATTTTTTTTAGATTCCTCCTCAATATGGATTTGGAATGACCAAGCATGAGAGATATAGTGATACACATGAATGAGCTATAGACTAAGGTTAAAGTAATCTAAGTAACCAAAGACAAGACTGACTAGGACACTTAGGCTTGCCAATGAACAAATATGTGATCTCAAATCTCAACCGTGCATATTATTAGTTTGTGAAAAAAGGAAGGAAGGAAAAGGGAGATGCAAAGGTGGACCAGTAAAAGGAAATAGTAATACCAAAGACTATTTACTAACTGATCACATGGTAGAAGGAGATAATAACCAAAGGGAAAAGGGTAAATACAACTAAGTCACCATGAAAATTATCTACAAAATCAATTATAAGAAAATAAACAATCATGAAGATACAAAGAAACAATATGCTAAATATGATGATTTTATGAAGATCTTGTAGGTCCTATCCACAGTCTTAAAAATCAACTTCCAAAGTAAATATCCAAGGGATGCAACAAGAAGAAAAGTGAAATATAAATGAATGATAAGGAAAAACAAATATATGTGAAAAAGATAGAATGTAAAATTAACAAGAACTATAATACAATAAAGAAGATAATGATATAAGATAAACAAGAATTTGAAATAGTGTCAAATGATATAATCAGATATATAAAAATAAATAAAAATGGAGCACATGTCCAATCCAAATATAAATTTAAAATTACCATTCATGTGTTCATAAGTATTGGTAAATTTGTCCACACATATTATCCAAGAAATAAAATAAATCTATATGAAGATGGATACGAACTACTGTTAATGTGTCATCAATCTTTTTAAAATACTATTCAAATACTTATTTTCAAATCTCCTCAAATAAAAAAGTAAGAATACTCACTGGATTGTGCTAAGGAGGGAAATTGGGTAAAGGATGATCAAAATAATGTGTGGTAATAGGATCTATGAGAGAAGGAGGAATCACAATTGGAGAAGGATCCATGGGTGATGGAGGGTACATGGGTGGAGAAGGAACCATAGGTGGAGGCATAGAATGAACCACAAGAGGTGTAACTATGGGAGAATAAAGGGGAAATTTCTTGCAAGAATGACCTATGGGAAGAATAGTAGCTAGTCTAGGGATATTTATAAGTTGATCCATAAGATTTTACTAAAGGATATGCCAATGATTAGTATGGTGTGTGTGACATTGGTTCCATATACAATACCTCTCACCATACTTAGGTATATATTCCAGGTGAATCTTGGGAGGAGGTATGGTTGTGTCTATGACTAGGGAAGAAGGATGCAAGGTATCAATATATTATCATAACTTATGATAATAGGTATAAGAATGAGTATATGTCCCATGGAAGTAACGCATATGCTTATGAGTGTGCTTAGTAATAATACTCATGAGAAAAGGTGTAATAGGTGTGGAAAAAGAGGGAGATGACTCATCACCCCATTTGGTGGGCAAATGATCCATCTTAGGTAAAGGAATCAAACCATAACCAAGAGGAGGTGATCATGGATAAGGAATATAACTAGTCTTAACAAAAAGAGAACTAGTGAAATAAGCAAGAGTAGACTCACCAATAGGGGAAGAAGCAATAATAACTAGTTTTACCACATGTTCCACTATGGGAGGATCAAGATCAATAGAAGGTCTAAGAAGGGTAGCACTAACCTCAGTAGTAAACTAATGATGGTAATTAGGGAACCTAGAAAAATAGCAAGGGCTGGTCATAGTATAATCTATGAACATAGTCTCATGGGGATCCTTAGATACTAGAAGTGTTGGTACCATCTCTACCCTATGATAAAGAGGAAAAATACAAGAATCAATAATTATAAAATTTATAACATGAGAGGATGAAGGTAAAGACTTAAGTAAATAATAATGATAATGCACAATCTTGACATCATGATCTTGGACAAGACCACATAATAAAGGATCATCTATAGAATAGCCATCATCATAATCAGGTGAATTAATAATGATGACACAAGTCAAAACAACTTTGTCATCAGAAGAAGCATGGTGAATAAAATGATGAGTCTTGGATAAGACTATAGGAATGTTGTCATAATGATGTTTTTGAGAATGAGGTTGTAAGGAAGTAGGAAGTTATGCCCATTGTATTCTCTGGTTGAGTTGACAAGAAAATTTAGACACTATGACTCATGAAATGGAATGCTAGGTAAAGACTCAAGAGTAGGAATATTAAAGACACCATGATATTGGAATTGTTCAAAATTCTAAGGGTTAGTATCTCCTTAAATCCTATAAATGGATCCATTAAGAAGGAATTTAATGCATTAGTAGGTGGAAGAAGCAATAGCTCATATGTGATGAGTCGAAGGCCTACCAAACAAGATGTTATAATAAGGAAGAAAGTTAAAGATCATCATCTTCACATGAATGGTGATAGGTGGGATAGTAATGGGGAGCCACACACACCTAAGAGGAGGCATTTTCCTTTTATCATATCCTTAGAAAGTTATACATGTGTACTTAAGATTGCATTCAAAACATCCAAGGGTTTTAATGAAATCAAGAGAAGAAACACAAGTGCCAAAACCCTCATCAATTAAATCATGCTTAACTTGGATATCACTAATTTGGATACTAATAAATAAGTGATGATCATTGGCATGAAACAAAATCTCATCAAAAATCATAGATAAGATGGGAAATTTTAATGAAAGAAAAGAGCTAATAGTTTCATCAACATTTATGTACATCTCTTCACATTGTTGAAAGATACTATCCTTAGAACCAGATAAGGTTGCCTCCCATCCCACTAAGGGAGGATGAGGGGCATCCATCTAAAATAATAGTTGAATAAGATGGTTCTGATGATAGGGAGATGTCATCATAATTTAAAGAAAAGGAATTTGAGAAGGGACATTAGTGAGATCTATGATGAGATCCCACTCATCATAACCCATGAGAAGATTTTTAGATACAAGAACATAATGGTTAAGGAGGTCTTCAGAGGGGAGATCTAAAGAGCATTGAAATTTGTGTTGATAGAAATGAGAAGGTTTAGAAGAAAGTTTCAAATCATGTTGATATGGTGAAATAATAGGTTCAACTTGATTTTGAGAAGTAGAAGAGGTGTTAATAGAAGGTTGATTAACATTGGAAGGAGAATATGATGGAAGAGTGGTAGAAATAGAATGGGATGTGTTATCTAAAGGAGAATCATAAGTTGGATTTTTATCAAAGGTTATGAGATATTCTTACCTCAAATAATTTAAATGAGTTGAATAAGAATCTTGGATAAAATGACATGCTTGAGAATGATACCGGGTGTAGATAGGTTTAAAATTAGTGAAAGCCACTAATCTCTACATATTAGTCATGTTAACCACATTTTATTCATAAATTGGTTCCACAAGATTTTCTACATTATTGGTGGAAGAGATGGGCTTGCCTTAGTTTTCTTGAATAGATTGATTATTTGGTTGATGATTAGGTAAAGAATCCTTATAAATAGATAAATGAGTGTTTTTTTAATTCAAGTCTTGATCTTTTTCATGAGTTTTGTATTTTTTTAATGCATGCTCATAAGCTTGTTGGCATTGGCATGTGATAGAATCATAGTCAAAATTATATCCAAGAATAAAGTCCATAGCTAAATTATAAAGTTGTCTATAGGTCTCATGAGAATGACCCAAACTAGCATGAAACCAAAAAAACTTGATAGGATCATACCAAGTTTTTATAGGATGAGTAGGGTCAATTTCATGAAGAAAAGGCCTAGGTAGATGTGTAAGCAATTCAGCTAAGGAAAGAGCTTTATGAACATTAATGTTATTTGTTAAGAAATGAGGATTTGTAAATTTTTGAGAAGAGTAAGTTGGTTCCGAAGAAGGGGTAGGAATAACATCTTAAACATGGTGAATGGTATCATATGAATCAAAAACACCATCTATGGTAACATTGTAATTATTTCTAAGTAATATACGAGAACTTGTGGAAGGTTGGGGTGGCTTGAGTTGATGCATAAGGAGATCTTGTCATTTAGGTTGATCAATAGCTTCTTCCAAATTGCATGGAGAAAGGGTAAGGACTTGATATTTTAATTTAGGATGAGAATTTGTAAATAGATGAAAATTATTATCATTGGCCATGTTGTGTTCACATTTATTTGATAAAATCTTCCATAATTTAACAAATGATTGGTTAGTTTCATTTTCACTTTGTTATCATGCTCTGCATTATAAAGTTTATATGATAATGTCTAAGTTATTAAGCCCCATGTTATAAAGTGATCTTTAATGTCTAAGTTATTAAGTCCTACTTCTATGTATGTTTTTCTATTCTATGTCAGATGTTTTAGTGCGGCCAGCCTAGCCATAGGTCTTGTTACCTAATGTTCTTAGTCATGTTTTTTATAAAAAGTTTAAAGTGTTGAATTATACAAATTTAATAAGGTTTTTTCAGGAAGATCACTAGTTTGGAATTCTTAAACTAAAGCATTCACTAAAACCTCCAAACTAGTAATTGAATGAGGTATAAGTTGATTATACCAATCCAAGACATCTCTTGTGAGAGTGTTATGAAGGAGCTTGGTAGTGGAAAGGGTGTTTAATTTAACCCAATCTTTATAAAGATTCCCAAATGTTTTAAGATGAGGAGAAAGATCAGTTGATCCATTATAAGAGATTGTAGGTGTTATACCTCCTATATCAATGTTATAAATTTCAATAGTGAGAGGTTCATTTTATATATGTTTGATAGTTTTATTTATTAAATGAGGTTGACAAATAATATTTCCTTGATAATTTTGAAGAGGAGGGGGAGGAACACTTTCGTTATGTATGCCCCAAACCATTGGTTATGGTTGTATTTGAAGATAAAGAATGTGATTTTACATTCTCATCATTTGATTTGTGTTATGGGTTTGGAAAGAATTAATTTGATTGAGAGGTTGAAATATAAGTTGGTGAGTTTGAATAACATTATTATAAGAGTTGTTATTGGTATTAGTGGCTTGGGTACCACTATTGGTGTTGTTGAGAGCTTGAGATGAATGATGAGAATGAGAGGCACTAGTGGCAAAGATTGATTTTGTATCAAAATATGGAATAGTGAATGGAAGAGAATAAGAAGCACTAGAAACATGAGTTCCTTAAGTATAAAAAAATAAACTAGTGGAAGGATTAAGGATAGTAGATCTTAAAAGAGGTCCACTAGATGTAGAACCAGCCATGGTAGTTGAGATACTAGGCATAAAGGTAGAAGAAAGGATAGAAGAATAAGATGAATGAGAAGAGGCCATGATAAAAGGGAGAGGTTGAAAATAAAATAAATTATTAATACCAATTCCATTTGAGAATGTATAATATGGTGAATGAGGTTTATTGTTTTGACCACTAATCATGGGATTAAAAATGGTAGATGGAATTTTCCCTTTATGTTGGGGAAATTGGTTAATAAAGAAAATAATTTTGACATTATAATCTAACTCATGTTGGTTTTGTAGGAAAAAAGAAGGATTATGTTGTAAAGATGTACCATGAGGGAACCCATGGTCTATTGTGTGAGTTGTAATATGGACACTACTAGCATTTAAAAAAAGAACTTTACTTTATCTATGGGAAACCCTATGAGGATTGGTGAATTAAATCATCCCTATTATTTGAGATTCAATGTCATCACCCAATAATAAATCCATGATGAAAGATGAAGGAAATAAAGATGAGAAAACAATGGATTTAGAAAGTAATAGAAATAAAGCTAGGTCAACCTAGCTAACCTAGTGTAGAATAGGTACAATAAAGCTAGATAGGGTCTAAAGAACTAACCTAATATAGAGATAAAACGTTGATAAAAAGTGAAAAAGGCCTAAAAACTATGCTAGTTTGGCTTGGTCAACCTATTGTAGTACATAGATAATACAAAAACTATTAGGTTGACCTAGTACAGTTGATAGAGGTAGAAAATAGGGCTTGGGACATTGTAGAGTTGAGTTGGTTGACATAGAAAAACAAAAAATAAAAGAGAAAGGATTAATAAAAATATGAAAAATGAAATGATATATGCCTATAGCTAGTTGATAAAAATAGATACTAAAATTAGATACACATTCAATTGGATGATGCTAGCCAATCTAATTAGTACACATAAATAGATTACAATTTTGAAACAAAAGTAGAAACAAAGAAATAGAAATTGACCTTGGTATTTTGGAGATGAAAACATAATAGGTAACTAACATATAACCTTGGAGATAATTGGTCCAATTTGCATAACTGGGTCAATTTGGTCAACCAAGTGAGAAAGGAACCTACTACAAAAGCTAAAAAAGTGTGTTAAGTCGACTTGGTTGACCTAGTGGATTTAATTGGATTTCCATAATTGTGCTAAGTCGAGTTGTCAACTTAGTTGAGTGGATTGTAAATCTGAAAGTCTAGAATTTGGAACCTACAATATGAATTTTGAATAGGAACCTATTGTAAAGTGGCTAGAAATGTGCTAGGTTAACCCAGTTGACCTAGTAGGCTGAATAAAAAGTCTATTTTTTTTTGGAAACCTATGCTAGGTTGAGTTGGCCAATCTAGTTGCATGTTCTTACATAAATAAAAATAGTTGGGTTGATATAATCAAGCTAGCAAGCCAAAATATATGATAAAAGAGGTAACAAAAATAATGAAATAAGTGAAATAAACCCTGTGAGGGTTTGTTTCACATCAAGTTCACTAAAATGTATGAAATTAGAATTGCCTTGTGTACATGAATCAATATTATATTAGATAAGATAGATCACACCTAGATATCTGATTGGTGATGACACTTATTAATCAGGAGCATGATGAATACGAGGATCCACCAGACTTGATTAGGGGATCACTTGTATCATCTATCACAACACATCATGCTAAGTAGGGTTCTAAATCCTACAATCGAACATATTCACACAACAAACCTAAAATATTCCTATGGTTTCTCTATTTACTTATGATAATAAATAAAAAATTAAAATAATCTAATAATAATAAAAGTGAACTAATTTAGTACTCACCAAAGCTTGTCGCACATAGTAGGGGTTAGAACAAAACAAGTAAATAATAACTAAACTAAACATATATAGGAGACATATACTCACATCAATGTATATGAATCATATTATATGGGAGAGAAGAATACATATTGCATTATCTATCTACTCTTATAAAGGAGAAATAAAGTTAGGAATACTTACCTTGAAGATGAACCTACTAAGTCTTAACCTCTCCCTTGCCCAATGGTGCTTCATAAAATATTTTTGTGGCTTATAAGGACAACCAAGATAAATCAGTTTTAGGATACATGATCTACCTAAACATTCAAAAGACTTCTCCATAAGACAAGATCAAAGCTCCAAAATAAAGTATTGAACCCTAAAGCATTAATCCTCAATTATAATGGTCAATAAGTAGATGTTCATTCACACTTATTTCTTTAATTTTTTTTTTTTTTGAAATGGTAAGAAATGACCTTGTATATATAGTATTATCTCACCCGAAAGACTTTTGGACATGTCAGTTTTGGTAGGTCAATCGAGTCAACCTAGAACATTATGAGGCTAATGCTTGAAATTTGTGTTAGGTCAACCAAGATGCAAAGTAACAAGGAAAGGCAAAGTATCTCCAAAATAATCTAGGTTAACTAGGTCAACCTAGCTTAATGAATAGGTCAAAAAGGAAATAAGGTAAGACATGAGGGATAAAGCATGACAAATGGTTAGAATAGATAGGAAGAGAGAATGAGCTTAGGGTTTAAATTTTTAGGAGGCAAGAGTGTAGATAAAAATTGGAAAAATGAACAATAATCTTTTGAAGAACCAAAGTTCTACCCACACCTTTCCTAGTGCACTTCTTAAGACATGCACTTAGAGAGATTGAGACTTGCTAAGTTCTTGCAAGATACAAAGTGTCAGTAACCAATAAAAGTTGTAATATATTATGTGTATACAATTTGAATCTTTCTTCATGATTATTAAAGTCTTTTTTAGTCAACATTGACCTAGATATTTATGTTATTTAATTTTGTCTCTTTGAGTTGTATGTTTAATAATAATTTCACTCTTTAGATGCATGTATTATATTTCATGAAAAATTGAGTTGAGTTTTGATGTCATATTTAGATTGTTGTAAGTTTTGAATATCTCTTCTTAAATGAGGGTTTTGACATTGTTTTGAGCATGTTATTTAATATGAGTTTGGAAAGTAATTTGTGTCATTCAAGTTTATTTTATTTAGGTGTAAATGTTTAAGAAATATTATTTATATTTTGGGTTACTAGCATTAACACAATAACTTTTATTTTTAGTGTTAGACCCTAATCATGACTTGGGAATTATGGGTACAATACCATCGATTGTACTCTTAATATCTAAATATTAAAATCTCTAACATGAGTTTTAGTAGTTAGAATGTATACAAAGGTGTTAGCGTCATTTACCAAGAATGTAAATAGTATTGTTTGAATGTCTTAATTAAGTGTTTTATGTTAGGTCAAGCTCAGTAGTCACTTTTATCTTGCTCACTTCTCTTGACTAGCCTAAATCACATCCAACTGATAGATGGGGTGGTCTATGGACACTTATGGTTGGTCTTAATGGGATTGGTGAGGTGGGTTTTGTATTTTATGGATTTACATGTAGAAGATTTCTTGCTTTTACTTTTCCTAGATTTAAAATATTTTTAGTATTTATTGTAAAGTGAAGAAGATCAGTTGTAAAATGAATTGATTAAGTATTGTATAATTAACTTCATTACTTATATTGGTGTTTTTAATAATGTTATGCAATATTAATGTTAATTTAGTTTTCATAAATAAATTAGTTATATGCAATTTTATTTATAATTATAAACTAGAGGTTGATCTTTTAGATATCACAAATTTTATTAAGTTTTCATTTACATATATAGCTTTGTGGAACATCATTGTGGCATTTAGATAATGTGAACACATAGTTACATGATTTAAATATGTACATTCATTGGTTTCATATTTTATGTATTGAATGTTTTGTTGTAGGTAGACTCATAATTGAAGCTCAAATTATTAGGCATAAATTGAGAATGTGGATGCATCTCTTTGCATAGATTGAACAAGTTTATTTAGTTATACTATTAAGTATGTATGAATATTTTTAGGTTCCTAGTACTTATAAACAACATCATTTGTCTTATCTCAAAAATAAGTCATTGATTTAGTGGGTTATTTCTATGATTACTTAGTCTCTTTTAAATGGAGTTATGAGATTAATTTATGTGACAATATATGAACATTGTGTTAATTGATATGAACAAAGAAGTTGTAGAGTTATGTATGTATGTATGTATAAAGTATATTGATATACTACTTGTTCAAGTTAAGTTGAGTTAATTACTATTAATAGATATTTGTGATATATTTTCCTTTAGAATATAAAATATTTTGAAAATATCTCAACCTACAAGGTTCTACATTATGAATATATACTCTATTAAATATTATTTAAGAACTTCAAGAAGGTATTATGATTTAATATCCTTTTAAAAATTATTATAAACACAATCATTATAAAATATGATTTTTGGATTTAGTTACGTAACTAAACTTAGGTTTTATGTTAAGATAATTTTATGAGTTATAAGCCCTCTCTTTCTAAATTGATCATATCCTTCTAAAATAGAATCAATAAAATCACTATTTAAGTTATGGGAATGTTATGACAACCTTATTTAATTAATTTTAAGTTTAGGGTTGAGAATATGTAAACTAAGATAAAATTAATCTTTCACTAAGCTCATGAATGTTATAAGATAAAAAGGGTAACCTAAAAGATATCTTGTAAAAAATGATTTATTGAATAACCTAAATTGAAATGGTTATTTTAATTCAAGGATTATGTGATTGAGGAAAATCTCTTATTCATTTGGAATGATGTGTGGATTGTTAATAAGTTTGTTATTCCATTATATAATAAGTAGTTATCTTCCCTAGGTAATTATTAAAGGGCAATAAATTGAGGCATAAACATTAAGTTTGGCACTGAAAGATAAGAAAGAGAAATGAATTTTATTAAAGAATAAGTTAAATTTTATAATCCTTAAGGTATTGGCATTTAAAGCATCACTTAATCTAAATGACATTGATATTAGATGGAATATGGTTCACTTAAGTGATTATGGCTAACTGATAAACAAAATATAAGTATATAGAGTTCTTTGAAAAATCATGAGGGAATTAAACCATAATTTTTTAAAATTATGTTTGCATAATCTAAATTAATGTTGGGATAAACTTAAAAATATAAGTAATAATAATGTTTGGACTTTTAAATGTCAACCAAATGGGTTAAACCCATTAGGATAATGTTACCTTATGAAATTAATAAGTTGTTCTAAAATAAAACTTAAGCATAGTTGTTGAAACACCCTAAGAGACTATAAAAACATGACCTTAATCACTTAGACTCTTATGACACACTTATACATTTGATTAATTAATCATTTGGTTAATTTAATCTCCCAAAGCTACCTAGTTTGTGAATGTACAACTCATCCTATGTTTGTTTGTGAGTTTAGTAAGGTATTCCAAAACTTTGCATTGCTTTTAGAAATAGTCCTTCCCATGATCACTATCTGTTGCCCATGATTTTTTTAAATCTTGATTATGCAAACTTAGTGTGATGATTTTTCTATTGAATATATTTTACTTACTCTAATTATTTTTTGATCTTTTCTCAATTACCCATTGAGGTACAAGTTATTTTATAGCTTGTGTCGGTACTCAGGTAAATGTATAAGTTAACAACTATTTTTCTAGGAAGGCCATCTTGAAATACATAGATAGGTCTGTGTGAATGTTCATACATTTATTCACTTATATCTAAGTACTACGTGGTTAAAATGCTTCCTTATGCAGTATTTGTTAATTGATGGACTTGGTATAGCTCATGTGTTGGATATGACATAGTTATGGATCTCATTACATTTTTCATGCTAAACTGTATTAGAAAAATTTTACAATGTAGTTGTTTATCACATTATTGAAAAATAAATTGTAGTTGTTATACCATATGACATATAGATATGGGTTTATTATCATATCAAGAAGGGAAGTCATTTTTTAGTTATCTAATAATAATAATAATAATAATAATAATAATAATAATAATAATAATAATAATAATAATAATAATAATAATAATAATAATAATTGGGCATGCAATAGATGATTATGTCACATTACAACAAGAGATTTATAAACTCAAGAATGATTATATCATCAAAATATTATAGTTAAAACAAAATCTAATAATAATATTTTTTTAAAAGAACTTGTACTTGAATAAGTCATGTAGAAAGTATAATCATCCATGGAGTTACTCATGGACTATTTAGGTATACATTGAGGGTATTTATTAGTAAGAGATTAAAACTTATAAGTAATAGGACCTAATACATACAACATTCCATTCTTATAATAGTTGGGTCATATGATATATGAATTTAAAAAAATTATACATTGTGATAAATTGATTAGACATATCACATTACAAATTTATTATGGGCCAAATATTGTTGATGAAATGATATTTATGATGTGTACTATAAATAATTGTAGGCTACATTTGGACAACACTAGTTACCATATATGTAAACTAAATTTTATATTTTAAATAAGTGTATTACATTCATTTTTGATGAAATGGGCACGCAAATACTAAAGACTCAAAGATAAATCAAATGTCATTTTTTCATGAGAAAGAGTATGAGCTCTCATGTAAAATTGAAGAAAATGAAACACATATGCACAACATCTAAGAAATACTAAGAGGAAATATTAAGGTGATCAACATATATAGATATGATGATGATAATGATGATAGAATATTTGCATTTTATGATATCTTATATGCATAATTAATTACTTTATCACTAGAATCTCGATATGAATTTTATGCATCCCTTAGATATCATATTAGGACTATGATATTTACATAATTTAAATAAAAAATACAAAATACAAAACAAAAATTAAGAAAATAAAACTAAATATATTCAAAAAATAAAAACTCATGACCTACACTGGTATGTTTTGCTAGTTTACATGATTGGTTGATGTTGTTTATCATATATATGGTGAATTCAATATACATTTTTAATGTACATACTTTTCATAGTATACATGATTTTTATGTAGGATGTATAATATATATGACACATGTACATAAAAATTCAAGACATTCCTTACTCCTAGGGGATACATTTTTACATTAGGACATTCCTACATTGGGGAAATCTTGGTACATATTATCAAGATCTATCCTTTTATGACCATTTCATTGATCATCTTGAGCTATTAAGACTATGTTAAAAGGACTTGCTCTTATGTATACTCTTTAAGGTGTTATTCAATGTGGGTATTTTTATTTTATATATATGATTATGAATTGGATTAATTTTGTATACTAACATTATCTAATCTATGTGTCTTTAATGTTAATAACTATTAAATGTTATGGTAATTAATTCTATATTACATCATTTGATGATTGATGCATGTCACATTTAGTGTTGTATATGTGATCATTAATATGTGTTACAATGTGTGATAATCTATATGGGTTATATTGTATATTACATTACATTCCCTATGTGTGATAATGGATGACTATTGCATTGGGTAGTACATTTGTTGATCATTGATGTGTGTTACATTGAGTTAAATCTCACGTGTTTCAATGAGTGAATTGATTATGTTTGTCACATCATGAATGAGTTGTGTTTATGATCCTATAATCCATGTCATGGTCATTATATTCATGTTAGGTTATAGTTAAGTCAAAATTTAGTCACATATGCATCAGTTGTGTTGAAGATCCTCTAGTCCATATCATGGATGTATTTTTCATGTTAGGTTAGAGTTAAGTTAAATTCACATAATATATCAAGTTACTATGTGTTTAATTATAATGATACTATGTGCATATATGATTTTATTTCATATAAATTTTAATTAATTATGGTGAATTAACCCTAATTATCATAAATAAATAAAATAAATTAGAGTACTAAAATTATACTTTTAAATGGTAGATTAAAAGTAAATTATTGAATTAGACAAAATGAAACAATTATAAATTAGGATAAATTTGAAAATGAATGAAAAAATTATATGTTTTTTTGTGTGATTGAATATATAGATTGACATATAATTAGAACATGAAAGTTGGAACAATCCCCATAAAAAACCTAGAAGCTAAAATTGGCAGAAAAATAATGTTAGAACCATATAAATAGGAATATCACTAATTTAAAATTATTATCCAAACCTAAATGTTATAAAAAAAATATTTAAATTATTACATAGTCATGTGTGACAATTAGATTTAGGTTTGTGTGTGTAAATTTGACCTTTAAACATGTGTAGAAAACATGTAAATAGTTTTTTGTATATTGAAACCCTAGTATGGTTATGAAATTATTGAGGACATATAAATATAAAAGAGTGGAAATTAATTGGGTTGAGCTTACCGAAATCACATATCCAATACTATAAATATGTAATTTAATCCTATGTAGTTCTCCCATATAGAGTGCTTTGTGCATTTCTTATCCTTTGACTATGTGCAGACATATATAAATGGCTGAAAGACTTGATCATTCTTTAATTTGGGTTGAATAAAATAGACTTGTGACTTGGTTGAGGACTACTTGTAATTATTATAATTATAATTGAGAAGAATATAGAGACTTTTCTCAATGTGTATTAGTGTAAATATGCATCTTTATTAAAGTTTCCACTGGAATAATGAGTGCCTTAAATTTTCTTTTATAACAATCCAAAATGGGAAATCCCATGTTTGGAAGCCTAGAAACATAGAATATGACATAAGGGAGGGTTAAAATCTTAAATATTACCATTAAAATGTGAGGGTCATAAATGTCATATAGGGGTCAGGAACGTTTACCAATCATGACACAAACTAAACAATTTTTACCCTTAAGGAAACATGACAAGTTTTGGGTTTGGTTCCATCTAAAAAATGCTTAGGGGAATTTTCATATTATAAAATGTTTATGTATGATTATGGGTGATAGATTAAAAAATAAAAGGTATTTACATGTGCTTAGAATAGGCCAATGTGTCAAAATATGTCTGAATTAAGTACAAAAGTTATGTGAAAAAGAGATAAAATAGACATGATCAAGTAGTTGTGAAAAAAATTAAGTATTTATAGATGGTTATTAAGATTTTGGTGTTTTTTTTAATATCACACATTTTTTCTATTATGTGAAATTCCATGATTTCTATCATGCATCTTATATATGGCTTATTTATAAGTGTTTATATATGTGATGATCTACAATGTTAATTATTGCATGCCTAATTTTTATATATACATGAAAAGACACTTATATTCATTTGGTTACATGTTTAATATGTGAATGAATCATCAAATATTGATATGATGACATCTTATCATGTTAGCATAGACATTTTTCATGCTTATAAATTTCCTATATAATATGATGTGTATAATTCTTTTATTTTAAGATGAGTCACTCACAATCATCATACTTTATCTCAAATTGGGGCATACTAATGATATTTTCATAGATATTTAGGCCTTGGTAGATAATTGGTTTAGAATTTTTGTCACATTTTGTGATTCAGATGATTTAAAAAGGATAGATTGAGGTTTAAATTGGGATAATTTGAGAATATTAAGGCATATTTGATGCTTGTGTTATGAGTTTTAAAAAATTATGAGGAACATATGAAATATTTTATGATATTATTATTTATATTTCATGGATAAAATTGATAATATTTAATATATTACATTGGTTAAGATGATCATGTTGTTATATTTATCATATTGAGTGGATTAACATACAAAGTATTGAATTTTGTATCACTTTATTTAGATTGATCAATTTGGGTGCATGAATTTTGTTCATTAATAAACTTTTATATTTATATTCATGGTATTGGTTATACTTTGTAAAAAAATTTAATCTAAAATGCATATACAATGGTTGATTTAAAGTTTTAATTTAGATACAAATTTATTACAAGGCTTCACTTTTTTACACATAAACCTGATTCAGAGTTCCACTAAATTGAGTTATGATGATTTGTTTAGTAGTCTGGTTGAGGTTAACACATTTATCAATATATAAAGCTTCTTAGTATCCATTTTTGGTTGATTCATTTATACATCTCATCCCATGGTTTTGATAGTGGCATATCCTTAGGGCATATTCAACCCATAACATTCTCCAAATCAGTTCAATAGAGAACAACTTAGTTTACATACCCACACATATTTTCTCCTTGACTTTAAAAACCTCAAATATTTTAATTATATATATTATTTTCATTTTCCTATCATGAGTGGACATTGACCTATACATCTTTCCTTTCAAGTGTTACGTCAACTAATCTAGATATTTTGGGCATACTTGGTAACATGAAGTGTGATTATACATAGGTAACAAAAAAATTCTTTTATCCTTTTACTCTACCATTTTTAATATTATAAAAAAATAAAGGCATTTATAGACACCTAAATTTGGTATTAGACACTTGATAACATCAATTTGGATATATATTTGACTTACATGACTTATGTGTACACATTTGACTTTAATCATGTTTTCCCTTATCCATTTAACTATTTAGGGACTAGGAAAACCCAAATTTTCATCATTAATACTCAATATATTCATTTTTTATCCATAATTCTCTAAAATCCTAAGTATATTGTTGTCATATTTTAGATCATTATTTTTACATTCTTGGACATTACCAACAATAGTCATATGCTAGTAGTTATTGGTAGAATCCACCTTTGTTGATAATGTCCCAAGACCTCTAGCATATATTTTTCAAGTTAAAATCTCTCCCTTAGTTTGGCCTATGAACATTTCACATGTTTTTTAAGGAGGAAATTTCTTAAATATTCATCTATATATACATATAATACCTAGGGTTATATCTATCTACCAAACATCTAACATTGAGCAATGAATTTGAGCAAGCTTGAGAAATTAATTTCTGCATCTTTTAATCATTATACAAAATCATCCAATTTTGAAAAACCTTAAAATTGTTAGTCCTAAAATCTAAGTTTGAACGCTAATGATAAGTCAAAATTTACATGTTGTTAAGTGTAAAAATATAAAGAGTTACAATGCATTCTAGTGGAATTCTATTGAGTACACATGCATATAGGTGGGAAAATCACATGTGGTATGATCCCTCTTCAAATTATTAGAATTTATGAAACACTCAACCAATAAATAGGTTTTGGTTAAGATTATCCAACCCATACTTATAATCCCTTTTTATAGGTTAAACAAATGTCAAAATTAGACCTACAATTTCAAGGCAAAGAGAGAAAATCATAGTCTACATAAAAGACCAAAGATCATAAATCAATAAAAAACCATATTTAGAGTCATATGCATTGATTTATGGTAGAAATAATTATAAAAATAAACATTGATATATTTTTTAGATAGTGTATGTATCCTATTTTCATAGTTATCTAAGGTTGATTTAAAATGTCATGACAGATTTTAATAGTAAGTTTTCTGAGACAAGCGATCACATAGACATTTTAGATCATTTTAGGGGATTGTACATAAATAAGAGTAGTATAAAAAAAATCATGTAATTTTATTATCTCTTAGTTATTTATTTATCTATTAAGATAGATAAAACTTTATTTTAATTTTAGATTTGTATGGTTAAGGCCCTTTTTATATAATATAAATTTCAATAGTTTTATGTTATTTATATCACATTAATAAAATAAATAAATAAAACAATTATCAAGAATTTTCTTTTCATCTCTAGTTACATGTAACAATGCATCTTTAGCTATCCTTGATCAATATAATAAAATGTATCATGAATATCACCATAATGATTTCCCTTGGCATCCATATAAATTATATTTTCCATTATGATTATGTTTTAAAAATAAAGGAAATCATAAATCAGACCAAACCCTAATGCAAGATAAATTTTAAAATCCCAATAAGGAAAGATGAAATCTTGAGGGAGAATGACTTAGGATTTATTACACTCATGACATAGATCAGGTTCTCCAAAATGTTTTATTTATTTAAATATTTAGGTGATTTATATAACATAAAACTACTAAAATTTAAATAATGCAAGATATGGCATTAACCATAGAAATATACATGTTAATGATAGATGATTACACTTACTATTTATATAATCGACCAATAAAATAAGGAAGATATTGAAATTAGTGGATTTTATGATCTATAAAAATCACTACTTGCATGATTCATTTCAAAAAAACTCTTTAATAGGTATGTAAATGTTCATATCAAGAAATAATATCTTAAAATATACCAAGACATTGTCAATGAATCTTAGACATCTATAGTGACTAATATATCCCTTCATATATCAACACTATCCATATTAATTTTTCACTATGTTCAACCATAAATTGTTTTGCCTACATTTATAGGTGATTCTTGTGTGTTTACTTGTCTTTAATCTTTTGTGTAGATCTTGATTTTGTTTCTCTTTGCCTTGAAACTCTAGCTTCATTTTTGACAGAAGATGAACTTGGGAAAATAGGTTATAAATATGGGTTTGGGATCCTCAACCACTCCCTATTGAGTTCTTTAGCATTCAATATGCTCTAATACTCCAAAGATGGCTCAAACCACTATTAGTACTCCCACCTAGGTACGTTTGTGCTCAATCATGATCCACTAGAATGTAATATAATGCTTTGGATTTAGACTCTTGACAAAATGAAATTTTTATCTTTCATTAGTTTTCAAAATTATCTCTAAGGGTTATCCCTTTAAGGTTTTATAAATGCATGTGAGTTTGTGATAATGTTTTGAGAGGGTGCCAATGGATTTCTCAAAATTTCAAGTGGTTTTCAATGTAACTCCTTAGTGAGCAAGACCTTAGGATTGATACATATTTATAGATGAATATTTCAAATTCCACATCCCCATAAACAAAATATAAAACATGGTTATTCCAACCTGAAGTAGATGTTTGAATTTAAAAAATAGTTGTTAAGGATCCTAGGATACTACTAGTGAAGGTAGACACCTAAGATAACCATAACTATCAGACTATTTCTAACACTATACAGTGAGGCAAAATTAGTGATTTGGGATATTATGATAATAATATTAGGATTATACAATTTTATTTCACATATTAGGGAGATATTGAATATAAGTGATAATAATTGGGTAGGCCAAACATTAGGAGATTCTAGTCTATAATATGTTAAGTGGGAAAATATTCTTTCTAAAAATAAATTGTCTCTTCATTATCCTTTAATTTTTTACCAATAAATGAAAAAAATGATGGTTATGTATTATTTGGTAAAGTTTCATCACAAAATGATGTATAAATAATATCATTATAAATAGTGGATCAATTGAGCAATTGTAATATAAATATTTAGGCTAGAAAATTCTTAAATTAATTAATGACATCATGTTCTCTAGTCACATTAGATGGAACCTTAAGAGGTGGAAGGGGATTAAAAGGGAAATTTTTATAACCTTTGATTAAAAAAAATGATGCACCCTACCTCTTAATGTTGTGATAGTATGGACTTTTGTGTAATATAAGCCTATGGCATTTATGAATACCTTTATATGTAGGGAGAAAGGAACAAATTGAGTCATACATGACATTTCCATTATGTATTAATCATTAGAATTTAAGATTTAATATTAATTTAATATGTGTTAATAAGAAGAGATAGGAATTAATAATTATTTATATTATCCTTAATTTTATTATAGATAAAATTAACCCATTTCATTGCATGCATTGTAAACATATTGTGGATTTTAGGGTAAAAATGCAATCATGAAAAACCAAGCTTGAACTATAAAATACAAGAAATCAACATCCATTGTAACTATGTTAAGGTTTTTTCTTATGTGAATAATGGTAAATCAAAATTAAAATCTATAATTCAAACCATAAAGTAGGATAAATCTAAAACCCTAAGATAGAAAATGCATAGAGTTTGTTGTGTTCAAGTCAATGATAAGGTTCACTAAAATGTCTTATGTATTTTGTGATTAATGTGATATTAATTAAAAAAAATTATGAATATTATGACTATGTAAAATATGATGATAATCATACTAATTTGAATGTAAAAAGGTATATTGATATTTCACTTATTATATTTAGAATTGATAAAGTTATGAATAAGATATACACATAGCTAATTTATGACTTATGTTTATGTTTATATTCATCTCAATATCCACTTAGATAAGGAAATAAGATCTTAAATCTTGCATGGATGCTACCAAAAAAGCTCAGACCCCTATGGTCAGTGGTACTATCCAAGCTCTATGAGGCCCCATTTTGACATCAATCCCTATTATATATTTTATTATATTGATGGATATGTATTAGACTATTTGGAGGCATGGGGTGCCCACACTTTATATTTTGATTGACATTATGGAAACTGTGGTAGATATTATTTGTATTCATGGGTAGTTATGAGAGGATATACCTTGTTATTGAGATGTTGATATTAAATAGTATGATTTTCTATTTTGATAATATATAGTTGATTATATTTAACTAACCAAGACATATGATTGTCTTGTAAAGTTGTTATAGTGATAGTTATACTAATTCATATTGTTTTATATATAGATTATTTTTCCATGAATGTATTGTATGTTTACATTGAGTATACAGGTTATAAGGGGCTAAAGGCAAGATTAAGAGGGATTCATGCATGCCTTTTGGAATCATATACACATCTTAGATCATCTTAAATCTCTAATCTTATACCCCCCCTCCTTTCTTTCTAAATTGTTAATTATATTATTTCATGTATTTTAAATTCTTATCTTTATTATTTTTTAAATATTGGTGTTATGATTCAAACCTCTCTACTAATTTTAATCACCTAAACCTATGTAAACAATAAATGATATTATTTGACCTTGTTAAGGGTTGGGTTGACCCACAAACTAAACCCATGTGTTCAAACTTGGCTTTGTCCTTCCAACACTTTTTAGATTGAGTAATTGAGAAGTAAAGGTTCTCTTACTTGTAATTTTTGGAATAATTCATATACCCATTGGGTAGGTTGGGATTTAAAGTAAATTTAACCATTTTTTGGTCATATAAATTCTTTTTTTATGGCCTAAATTTTGCTTCCCTAAGTAAACCTCACTTTTTGATCAAAACAAGTTGTGTTATGTTTTTGAGTGCAAGGACCACACATGTGAGTGTGTAAGAACATTTAAGAGATTTGTAATATAAATTCATGGAGGTAAGTCACATTCTTAGGATGAGGATGGCTATTCATGACCCTCCTATTATTTTTTGTTTTTATTGTCTTCTTATTTTAAATATCTTCTTTTGATCTTTTGGGTTTATGCATTTTGGATTGTGGGAGAGCTTGGATGCTTAGAGAGAGGATTTTAGAAGAGCGTCCATTGTAGATTTTGGATTGATGTAGGTATTTTTTACTAATTTTATTTATGTATGAATTATTTATCTTGTCTTGTTTTTCTTGAATGAATCTCATTTAAACTAAAATGAAGAAATGTTTTTTTTCTAGATTTGAGGCCTTGTTCTTGGATTTATTTTAAGATTTTCATTTGTGTATGGTTTTCATGTTTTCTCTTTCTTTTTATTTTCCTTATTTTTTAATTTAATGTTTGGTATGTGATTTGGGATTACCTCTATACTACCCATGTGGGGAATGGCACAAATGCATGTGTTTGGGAAATGAGAGTGGAGCTTTTGGTTATGGCTTATTGGACAAACCCACTCTAGCATTAGTGGCATGAACTTTCTCATGAGAAGTGAAACTAAGAGGTGGGGTGAATAAATCATTTAATATTTTATTTTAAATCCACTTATCATTCATTAATTATAATTCATGATTTATCACATCAATAATAAGAAACTAGATTAACATGAAAGGAAAACTATCACATACAAAGAAAGAACATAGGAAACACACCATAACACATAATATTATATGGGAAACCCTCATAGGGATAAAACCCATTCTCAAACCCTTTAGACTACTTGTCTTATAATAATGAAACAAATTTTAGTCAAGCACTGACTTGATAAGGAACACCAACCCCTAAAGATGGACAAGATCCCACTTTCCCTAGATGTTGAGAACCCATACAACACCTATGAAACTAATATACATCTCTGATATAATGTATTATACACCTGATTATGGACCTCTCTTTATTTATTATCTTAAAATATGCTTCTCTATTTCTTACAAGCAAACTATCTTTTTCTCTCTCAAATCTTTTACTCTTCAATCTGCCTTCAAGATCTCTTCAAGCATACCAGGAACACATTATTGATTTATGACTATATAAAATTTATCTCATGTCTCTCACACACCTATACAACTAATTCATCCACTCTTTTTTCCTCTATACCTTTTGAAATCCCTCAAATAGCCTTCTTGACTCCTTTACTAAGCAATATCTCATCAAGGTAAAATAAGTCATATGACCTAAGTATTTATGCACTAATATTCTATATAATCATCATGATATATCTTACACATTATTTTGATCATATAAAATTTCTCCTTCCTCTCTTTAATATTCCTTCTTAGCTAGATATTTTCTTCGCTCTCTTGTCTAGACAAATAGGTCTATTAGAGATTGCCTTTATACATGAAACTTTCTCAAACACTTCCTTACCAACTAAAACACTTTCCTTAACACCTTAGGAATATATTACACACATAATTTGATCAACCACAATCATATAGGTTACCTAAATGATCCATAGGTCACACTTAAGTCATAAATACAATCAATTAGACCTAAGTGGCCCTTTTAGGTCTCATAGGGATGTATTCATCTCTTTGACACTCCACTGAGCAATATATAAACATCAAAAAACTTATAAACACATAGGTCGACAATACATGACCCATAAAACACCTTTAAGTTATAACATACATCATTACACCCATATGTATATCTAAAATAGAACAAACATTGGCCTTGTACATGAAAACATCATGAATGAATACAAAGTCAACTTTGAATCTTGATAACTACACTTTTACAAATAGTCAAACATTGTACTTAATTTTGATGGGTATCCCTTGGAGTCCTTAACAACTTTACTTTACTCCATGAACAAATTCCTTAATATTCTCAAGATATTAATCAAACAATGTAGACTAGTTTATTCCACAAATTTCAAAATTCAAATTCCAATGGTCACTAAAAAAGGCAAATTTGGATAAATATGGAAAACATTGAAATCTACCTAATAACTAAGCTTTGCACCTTCATATATTTTTATACACATATTTTCATGAATTGAAACTTGGACCATATAAACTAGGCATAAATATAAACAACATCATGTGACCAAATCCTTTTGAAAAATTTAGACATGAAAATATAGATGTCATCAATATGCTCACTCAACCTAATTTTCCAAAAGACCATGTAGGCCTAAATGACTACAAGGATGAAGAAAATGGAAATATTATACTTTAAAAATCACTCAAAGTACTATTTACATCCAATAGGGCCTCTAAAACATGATCACATCATCAACAACATCCATCAACCTACCTATCCAACCACATAGTAAAAGCCCATGCATGACTACTAAAGCACACTTTGTCATTGACTAGGTAGAAACCTTAACACCTCATGAACACTCTTTGCCACCACAAAAAAATTCTTGGTTACCTTGGAGACATCATTGAAAACACCTCAAAAATCTCACGCTTGGTCATTGATGTCAAAGTTGGCCATTTTTGGCCCACATACCAAGCTTATTCCCATATGGATTAGGTTACTAATGGATGATTAGATGGATAAAAGTTTTGGACAAAATGAGTCATTCAAGGATGCCATTTTACCCACAAATCTTTTGAAACACTTTAAGTTCACTTAAAGTGTAAATTGTTAATTTATAAAGGATAGGTCTAGAGTTGTAGAGATCCTATGGTGTGTCAAGAGTTCTTGGAATGACTATGGAGGTACATGGTATTCATCTAGTTCTTCATTGTGTTCATCTTAACATTTTAGGTCTAGTGGTATATATTTTGAGTAGGTATTTTTCTAACATTGTCATTTCCATGTGTGGAATAGTTATGAAGAATTTGTCATATGGTTGTGATCACATTATTTCTAGTAAAATATGTGTTAAATTTTAGGCCATACATCCAAACACAACAAAAATTATGTATATTCAAAGTTGGATCCTTAGACAAAATTTGCTAAGTTTCCATAATTAGCCATTTTTGACCATGATAGGCACATGAACATCATGAAAAAACACACAAGTCAGCTCACTTAAATAGTTTTAAAACACACTTATTAAGTTACTAGATCCAATGGATCAAGTAGGCATAATGTTTTGGTCTCAAGAACATCTCTAGTAAATTTGGTCTCTCCATGATTTTTGTGCTTCAAGATATATTGATTTAAAGTTAGTTAAATAATGGGATACATTCACACACACATTAAATTTAATCCACTACAAAAATCCAATATATCTTAAATTTGATAGTCTGTGGGATGTCAAATACGTCTATGTAGATGTTAAATGATGGCCATGTGGATGTTAAATTTAAGACATGATAAATAGCCATTTTTTCAAAACAAAGCAGATCCAATGATTGGTATTCATTCATACTAAGGAATATTGATGAAGTGATAAGAGTCAAAAGGTTGAAGAGCTCAAGAGGTTGACACATGGCAAAAGTTTGTAAATAATTAGAGTAATAATAGGATCCTAAGTGCAAATATAGGACTGCCAAGTGGCACTAGCTTAGACAAAGTTGACAACTAAATGGAAAAATCAATGGATGTCACTCAATCATATACATCAAAATTAATGGATTGAGATGATTCAATGAGTCAATAATCTGAGTTGGTTTATTGATAACCAATGATTAAAGTGTAAGCCTATGGAACATCTAGTGAAGGTTGAAGGAGCCATTTTTTATCAAGGTAGACAAATATGAAGGAACCCGACTCAAAGCATGGTCCATGATGAACCAAATGGACATCATGAGATCTAACATCACCATTAATGCTCTAATAGGTCTTTTAGACCTAATATAGATAAAGGGTTGATAGTTTGAATGATGAAATAGGACCAAGCATTACCAATAGAGCTCCATGGAGGCAAAATGGGTCTTTTAGACCTAATATAGAGTAAAGGGGTGGTAAATTATTATCAAATCAAGAGCATGCACTTATCAACTTATTTTATTGATCAGAACTATTAGAAAACCAATAATCATATGACAAATTCTTCCTAACTATTCATGAGAACAAATTCACAACCAATGAGCTAAAATTTTACAAAGGCATGATTTTTATTAGATCCATGATCATGAAGTTTTGTCTTCAAATGAGATATGGTGTGAAGGATTAAAGAAAAAGCCTAGTATTTGGAACATTATTTAGGAGAATTTAATGCATCTTAGGATAATTTGAGACTTTCTCACTCAATAAAGCATAGGTAGTGTCATTATTTGATAAAAAAGGTGGTAATGATTGCATTGTATAAAGATAAAAACATGGTATCTCAAGTTCAATTAATGACCAAGATGGCATGTTCCTTTTTAAGGGTAATCTCTCTCTCTCTCTCTCTCTCTCTCTCTCTCTCTCTCTCTCTCTCTCTCCTACATATCCTAGTCTCATTCCCTTTGAAGGTGTTCTCAGTTATTAGAATTTATCATTATTTTCTAGGACTAGGATATCATTGAGGCTCTCGAAAAAGTGTGATAATTTCATATGTTTAAACCCTATCAAAATATTTTAATAACTTCCATTTGAAGTGATAGGATCAACTCTTTACCTATCTCTTATCTTTAATCAATGTTTAGTATGATTGTGTATGGTGAATTTGTGAAGGAGATTCTTCATAGTTTACTATCCTTCTTCTTTCCTCTTTGAATGTTTTTTAAAGCTAAATTTTAGGCCTATATTAGTGTTCTATGTGGAACCTCTTTTATGAAATATTTATGCAACTAGTGAGATTATAAGGTTGTGTGAGCTATAGTTGTTCTATGTTGATTTAGTGTGTGTTCAAGCTTATATGAGTGTCCATTTAACTTTGGTGCATCACTATTTTAGACTTATTAGGAGCCCTTATCCTATTTTTAACCATTTTTCATGTGAAGTATTAATTTATCATTAGTCTAGGTGAGCATTAAGAGAAATTTGACCTTCTCTAGAGGTCCAACCCCAACATAGGTGACCCACAGCCTGGGGTTGTTCCCATTATGTAGCTTAGTTAGAGGGAGCCTATGTTAAGCACATAATATACTGAGAGGGGGCTGAGTCATTATATTTCCCTTAATCAAACATTCAAGATATGCAATAAAACTCAAATAATAAACATCACACAAGAAAGAGAGAGACACCAGATATAACATGGAAACCCAATGTGGGAAAAACCATGGAGAACAATCTCAAGTATATTCATCAGAACAGATTCACAGGAGAACCATACCCCTTTGTTGAGTACCAACCTTAGCTATAAGTCATGAGTACTAGCCCACAGGAGCTTCAAACCCTTTTGTCGAGCACCAACCTAGTTATCATTTGTGAGCACCAACCCACATGAGCATCAACCACTTTGTGTATACCACACACCTATCTCTCAATGTTGTTATATCAACAAATGATAGTTCAATACAACATCTCTTTCCTTTCTCTCACCTTTTCTCTTCTAAGCTAGATAATACAATATCAAATTAACCTCTCACACTCATATTACAAATGGCTTCTCAAGCCTTTATTTATAGCTTTCCAAATGACCTTTGGCCTTTCCCCTTTGTGACCCTTCAATCCTCATGGAAAATGGCACCAATCTTGGATGACCCTTCATATTCAAGCCTTTGAAAATTCATGTGGTGACCCTTCATGATCAAAAACGTCCTTCCCACTTTTGTCCTTATCTTTGGTGAATTTTTGTATTCCTTAAAGTGTCCCTTCATGAGAAATTTGCCCTTACTCTTTTGTCTTCACTTGGTGACTCTTGGTATTCCCCAAAATGACTCTTCATGGGAAAATGAGTCCCATCATTCTTTTGTCTTTACCCCATGGCTCTTTGACTTCTCCATGGGCCCTTATTTTGTCTCATATGTAACCAAAAATATATTCATTAATATTAAATAAATATTAACTCATATTAGCCAAGATATATTTATTATAAACAACATTAAATGTAATGGGGCCTTTATCACCAATAATGTTAAACCTTTGACATCAATGACAATATTTCTAATAACCTAAATAACTCTCTCCAAGAGTGAAAATTTATCCTAATTTTTTTTTGGCATGCCTAATGGTACTATGATTAAAAAGGAATATTGATCAATAGTTTCATCAAATTTGTAATAGTTGAGCTCCCACGCAATAGCATCTGGTGACTCCAAAAGTAATAACTAACACCTTGGTGCAAAGTAGTATTTTTTTCTCATAGTATTTTTTTCTCATGACAAAGGTGATAATAAGGTTAGATTCAATAGGTATTCCCTTTGAATTTTTTTAACTACCTTTAAATTTAGTAAAAAAATTAAGGTTTGCTAATACACATCCATATCAGGGAACCTTTGCTCCTAAGTCATTTTCAAGGCCAACACCTACAAGAAGACCCTTTTTAAACCCTTGCATAGCCATGATAACCCCTAGATATTTTGTGGCTTTTATTGTCCAAAGTCCTCTGAACCTTGCCCAATATGATTTTATCCCAATTGTACCCCTTAAAAGTGTTCCTTATTATGCTAGTGACCAAGCTACAATACCTTTTGAGCACCTCATAGACATAACCAATTTTTTCAATATCCATAATGTCACTGAGGAAAATATATCTATTAGGTTTTTAGATACTTCTTTTAAAGGAAAGGCCTTAGATTGGTATAGAGGCCTTGTTGCTAATTCCATTCAAACATTTGACAATTAGGATAAGCCTTCTGTAGAATATTTGAGGTCAAAAGTGACCATTTTTCACTTGTAGAACAACTAAATTCCATTAAGAGAGCTCCTCATGAAGTCATGCAAGACTTCAATACAAGATTCCAAAAAACTTGGGACAAAATCCTAGTCTCAGTTAGACCATCCCCTAACTTTGCCTTTCTATATTATTTGAAAGCTTTAAATAGTGACATAGCAATGCTAATCCAATTTATGGGTGGGAATATACTTTTAAATGCTTATAAGATGCCCATCAAAGTAGAAAATTATCTAGTTCAAGTGGGTAAGCTTACACCCAATTCACCAATGCTCTTATTTCCTAAAATTAGACCACCTCTTATTTCTATCTCTCTACTTGATGTCATTCCTCCTAAACCAACGAATGTTGCAATACTTGCACAAAAACAATATAAAGCTTCCACTAGTGGATCTAGTGATTCCCAAGACCAAAAGAACTTCTAAGAGCTCAAGAGTATTTTTTAGGCTTTGAGAAATGATCTAGTAAATGTTAAGAGGTATAATGTTTTCAATAGGCCTTATCATGGTTTATATCAAATTCAACAAGAAGTTTTTCAAGTAAATAGGCCACCATACAAAGGGAACTACCAAGGTCAAGGTCAAGGTTAAAACCAAGGACAAGGGAAACATGCCTATAATATGTATAATAACTACAACCCTATTTTTTTTAACACTTACAACACCTTCGTACTAGTTTAAAATAATGTTGCTCAAGAAGTAGAGGGTACCATAGCTTGGAAATAGTCTTTTAGTCAATGTATTATCCCAAATATTGACCTCAACCAAGCCTTCAATGATCAATGACAACAAGCTACTAATTTTGGGTATAACCAAGCTCTCATGGCCCAAAATATAGACGTACCTATGATGACCAATCCCTAATATTCTCCACAAAGTTAAGTGTTTAGTCAAGGACCATGCCAACTAGATGCCACCATGGTTAATTATGAGCAGAGAGAGTTCTATGCATCAAACCAATAGGCTAGTTCTAGCCAAGCCTACATATCAATGGTAGTAAATACAAGATTTAAAAGAAGGAATATGGATGGTAACTAGGAAGAATTCAAAGAGGTTCTTACCTTCACTCCTTCACTGACAAAGCCAAATGAACCTACTATCACTCCAAAGTTTCCATTACCTCTAAAAAATCAAAATAAAGGGATTCTTTTTATGACCCAAGGCTCACAAATTCAACAAACAATAGTTGTGGCTCCCAAATCACAAGTAAAGGTTGGTGGTTTACACATCAACATTATTGAACAAATGAAAAAATCTAATATTAGTGTGCCAAAGTGGGATATGCTATCCATGCTTTGTGAAATGGACATTTTTCAATAAGGTTTTTCTAAAATTAATGCTACAATAGTTACATACAAGCCACCAAGCAAGGTGAATGAATTTCTCACCAATGCAACCAAAAGGCCAAGTGAAGGGTAATTAGGTAAATCAGACAAGCCTCCTCCTTTATACATTTTAATGATCATTGGCAACTCTCTAGTGATCAATTGCTTAGTGGACAGTGGGTCTAGTACCTTGGTAATGCTAAATTCCATAGCTAATTAGTTTGGATTGAAATATGAGCCCCAATCTAAAGGAGTAATACAACTTGATAGTTCTTTTACAAAGCCATCTGGCATAATTAGGGACCTCGCTATGACCTTTCATTCTTCTCTTAATGTATTAGTGGTTCAATATGTATTGATCTTGGATGTTCCTCCTTGATTTACATTATGTTTATCCATAGAGTTTGAAACAAAGATAAGAATCTATCTTGTAGTAGATTGGTCATATATGACATTCAAAAACAAGATATGGGGCCAAATTAAGCTAAGCCCCTTTCATAATTCCACATATATCCCTATGGACAATATAATGTCAACATAAATTACATCATAATTAATGATGATGGATTTACAATGGTGTAAGAGCTAAACACTCATCCAAAATAGGTGCCAAACATGTTCTTGGATGAGCTATGGAATGATAGCTAGTTGGTGGACCCTTTAGAAGGTGTTGAAGAAAGGGACTTGAGTGTTTACTCTTCGTATGAAGAAAACCATCCCATGTCATCCTTCATGAATATTTAAGAAGATCCTAGTGGTCTATGTAATTTTTTCTTTGATGTTTCAAAGAGAAAGCATGGATTAGGTGTAGGTGTTATGATAATATCCCCTTGAAATGATAAGTAATTCTCCTTATATATGTTCCAATTAATCTACTCCTATAATGCAATGGAATATGAAGGTCTCATCCATGGCCTTCAATGGGATAGGAAGAGAGGGATTAATCAATTTCAAGTCTATGGGGATAGTGAATTGGTTGAACACAATGCCAGAGGTCAAAATGCCACTAATAACCCTTTAATGAAGTCCTACAACATAGAGTGTGGGACATAATTCATAAATTTTAGGTTTTCAACATTTAATCAGTCCTAAGAGGCCAAAATCAACATGATGATAGACTAATAGCTGTGGGGGCTCATTTTGACATCCCTAATAAATTTAAAAAGACCAAGGTATAACCACATGTCAAAGTGGTAAAATGACATTAGTGTCAGATAATGAAGCTCATTGATAGGTCTTTGAAAATGACAAACAAAGTACATGTTTCTTACAACAAGAAGAAAATTTGTCCTCCATCGACCAATGAAACTATAACATTAGTATGAGGATCAAATTTTTCATCTAAGATCCAATAAGCTTCCTAAAGGTCTAATCACCCTACAAGGTCTCTTTCATGAAGAGGACCATATGAGGAAGGATAAAGTGGTGATGTCAAATAATGAAGATAACTATGAAAGAATTCTTACCTTTGAAGATGAGCTCCTCAAGCGTTCATTAGGCTTCTCTCTCTTGGATGGATATTCATGTTACAATCAGGTGCTAGTGAAAGAAGAAGAATAGTGCAAGATTGACTTCACCACCAAGTGGGGCACTTTTGCTTATCAAAATATGCCTTTTAGATTAATGGGTATGGCATTCCAAGGGCTAGTAAATCAAATGGTACTGGTCTAGTTTGATGACATCATAGTCTTCTCCAAGAAATCTAGTGAGAACATGGACCATCTGAGGCTGATATTCTAGATATGCAAAGAGTATGGGATATTTTAAAATCTTAATAAATGTGTATTCTCTATGAATAAAGGTAATTTTTTGGGTCACATTGTCTCAAAATAAGGATTATCAATTGACCCTGATAGATTAAGTGTTATATTAGACTTATCTTTACCAAAGCACAAGAAGGGGATCCAGAGCTTCCCTAGGAATATTAACTTTGTGAGAAGGTTCATACCTAGTTTTACAAACCTATTAAAACGTATCACCACCATGCTAAGTAAAATACAAGTGTTTTCTGGTCTAATGAAGGCAAGGTAGCTTTTGAGGCCATCAAATAGGTTATTTCCCAGGCCCCCTCACTCATTAATCTTGATTTCTCCAAGGACTTCATCTTGTACACCTTTTAAAATGTTGACAACATATCAAATATAATGATGCATAAGAATGGTGAAATAATGGAGAAGCCAATTTCCTTTTTTAGTTAAGGGATGGAAGGATATGAGGTGAGGTAAACTTTCATTAAGAAAAAAGTTCTTACAACCTTTAAAAGCCTCAATAAGGTCAAGCCCATAGTCTCCAATAATAGGATCCATCTTATGGTGTCTCATCCTTGAGTTAGGGACTTCCTCCTTAATAGGGATTTGAATGAGAAGAGACTAGGCTAGATCACAAAAGTCATAGAATATGATGTGGAGATCAAATTAACCAATCTAGTTAAGGGTAAGGGATTGTGTGAGCACATGTTAAATTACTTCCATTAAGACTAGGAAGATTTTTTGGTAACCTAGGATAACTCATAAGTAGGTGCACCTCCACTTCAAAAGAGTTTTTTGTAATACATGACTCACTTCTTGATAATAGGAGAATGTCCCCAAGGTTTAGATAGAGCATATAAAAGGTATTTAAAGATTCAATCCATACCTTATGCATTATTTAATATTGTTAGTTTTAGAAAGGACCTCAATAGGGTGCTCTTTAGGTGCATAGGTCTTAACCAGGTGACTAAACTCTTGGAATAGTTCCATGATGGACCTATAGGAGGCCATTTTTCACCTAAAACCATTGTAGCAAAGGTAATTAGTACTAGTTATTACTATCCAAATATTCTCAAGTATGTTCATGCATGGGTTATAAAATGCTATAAGTGTGTTCTCTTTATAATAAATCAAAGACTAGTAGCCCTTCCTCTCAATCCAATTCAAGTGAAGTAACCCTTCATACAATGGGGGTTAGAATTTATAGGGATGATCAATCCACCATCAAGTATAGGGAATAAATGGTTGTTGACTATAACTAACTACTTCAACAAGTGGTGAAAGCCATTGATTTGAAGTAGGCTAGTGAAGGTATAATTTTGGACTTTTATAATAGCCTTATGACTAGATTTGGCGTCCCAACCACCATAACTTCTAATAATGTATTGTTATACCTTGATATGAAAATAAGTGAGTGGGATATAAAAATGGGAATCTACCTCAACACTTCTTCCAACTACTATCCTCAAGGAAATGGATTGGAAGATTATACAAACAAGAATTTGCTAAGAATCATTAGGAGGACCATGGAAGAGAATCAGAGAACATAACACACCAATCTAAGGACAAACTTATGGACTGATAGGGTGACTCTTAAAAATACTAGTGGTAATTCTACATATATTGTCATGTATGGAAGGGAATACAAATTACCTATCTCCCTTGAGCTTCTTGCATTAGATTTATCCCATAGATTAAGTTGATAGAGGATGATCCCATAAATGTGAGGATGATAGAGCTCATAGAGCTAGAAGAAACTAGGGACCTTGATATTAAAACACTGGAGTCACATCAAACTCAATTCAAAAAAGCCTTTGATAAGAGATCTACAAAAAATAGCTTCAAAGAAAGGGACCTAGTCCTCAAATGGGAATAAAATAAAGTCAAACTAGGCAACCATACCAAGTTTGATAGCTTGTGGAGTGATACTTATTTAATCCATGGATGAAAATAAGATAATTCTTTTCATCTTGTCCAAATGGATGGAGAGGTATTAACCATACTAGTCAATGGAATTCATTTAAGGGTGCATTATTGAATGAATTTGCATTCTTTGTAACATATTGTACATGTTAAAATAGATTTATGCTTTCCTCTAAGTGCCTTGTGCACATATCTTTTCTGTTATGTGTTTTATTTTCAATAAGTTCCTTGTGCACTTTTTTTTGTATTTATTTTGATATTGTTTTTTCAATAAAGGTTATAGATAGGCATAGCCTTGTGTTATCTTCATGATTAGTTGAGGGAAGAGTTTGGACTTGAGGGAAGACTTTGGACTCTACACACCTAATGGACTAGTCAATGCAAAATAGACTAGGCTCTCAAGCATAGCATGCATGCTTCCCTATGAGTCACCAAAGATGTTGGCCATTTTTGGACCACATACCAATCTTGTGCCTAGATGGATTAGGTTGTTAATGGATGAGTAGATAGACAAAATTTTTGGATGGAATGAGTTATCCAAGGATCTCATTTTACTCATAAAGCTTTTAAAACACTTTAAGTTCACTTAAAGTGTAAATTATCAATTTATAAAGGATAGGTCTAGAGTTTCATAGACCCTATGGGGTGTCAAGAGTGTTTGGAATAACTATGGAGGTACATGGTATTCATCTGGTTCCTCATTATGTTCATCTTCACATTTTGGGTCTAGTGGTATAAATTTTGAGTAGGCATTTTGTTGACATTATCATTGCCATGTGTGGATGATTCAGGGAGAATTGGTCACATGGTTGTGATCACATTAGTCCCAATAACATACGTGCTTAATTTTATGCCATGCAACTAAACATGATAAAAATTATGCATGTTCAAATTTGGCTCTTCAAACAAAATTTTCTAAGTTTCCATAGCCATTTTTGACCATGATAGGCATGCAGACATCATGCAAAAACACATAGTTCAACTCAATTTAACATTTTTTAAACACACATAGAAAGCTCCTGGAGCTATAAGATCAAGTGGGCACAATGTTTTTGGTTTGAGGAACATCTCCAAAAAATTTTGTCCCTCCATGATTTTTTCACTTCAAGATATAAATCTTTAAAGGTGGTTAAATAATGGGATACATTCATAAATACATCAAATTTAAGCCACTATAAAAATACATTGGATCTTAAATTTGATAATCTACAAGATATTAAATACATCCATACAGACATCAAATTATGGTCGCCTAGATGTCAAATTTAAGACTTGGTAAATAGTCATTTCTTTTCAAACCAAAGAAGATCCAATGATTGGCATTCATTCATAATAAGGAAGCTCAACGAAGTGAGAACAATAAAAAGTTCATGGAGATGGAGAGTTTAAAATGTGGAAAAAGTACATAAAGTGGTAGACTTACAATAGGATCTTGAGTGTCAACATGGGACTACTGAGTGGCACCAACTTAGACAAAGTTGAAAAATCACGGGTAGGATTGATGGAGCTTGTTTACTTGTACAAATCAAAATCAATGGTGTGATATGAGTCAATAAGTCAATAAGTTGAGTTAGTTTATCAATAACCAATTATCAAAGTTTAATCCCAAGAAACATCCAACAAAGGTTGAAGGAGCCATTTTTGATCAAGATAGATAAATATAAAGGAACCTAGTTCGAATCATGGTCTAGGTTGAACCAGATGGACATCATGAAATATAGCATAACCATTAAGTCTCCACATGGATAAAATAGGTCTTTCAAACCTAATATAGATAAAGGGTTGAATGTTTTAATGGTGAAATGAGACCAAGCATTACCAAAAGAGCTTTATGGAGGTAAAATGGGTCTTTTAGACCTAATATAGACCAAAGGGGATGGTATCTTATTGTCAAATAAAGAACATGCACCTATGAACTTATTTTATCGACCAAAGATATAGGAAAATAAATAATCTTAGACTAGTTTTCCATCTATAGGATGGACCTATGATCTAAAGATAGAAATAAAATAGATATGTGATTAATGAAAAGGGTCCTCATCCTTCAACATGGCCATATTTTTTATAAGAAAACACCTAAAATGTGCAAACCCATGATTTTTATTAAATCCATGATCATGAAGTTTTATCTTCAAGTGAAAGATGGCATGAACGATCAAAGAAAATACCTACTGTTGGGAACTACAACTAGGGGTATTTAATGCATCCTTGATCATTTGGGTACTTTCTTACTCAATAAACCATGAGTATTATCCTAATATGATAAAGAAAAGGTGGAAAGGCTTTCATTGGCTAGGGAGACAAAGGTGGAAGCTCAATTTTAGTTAATGACCTAGGATGGTATGTGCCTTTTATAAGGTCATGCTCCCACATTCTTTCTCTATCTCTCTCTTCTCCTATATATCCTAGTCTCATTCCCTTTAAAGGAGTTCCTAGTTCTTAAAATTTATCAGTATTTTTTGGGAATAGGATACTCATTGAAACTCTTGCAAAAGTGTGCTCATTTGATATTGTTAAACCCTATCAAAATATTTTAAGAACTACCTTTTGAAGTAATAAGATAAACTCCTTACCTATCTCTTATCTTTAATCCATGCTTAGTATGCTTGTGTATGGTGAATTTATGAAAGAGAGTCTTCCTAGTTTACTATCCTTTTACTTGACTCTTTTAAGGCATTTTCAAGATAATTTTTAGGTCTAGATTATTTTTATGTTTGGAACCTCTTCTATGAAGTATTTATGCAAATAGTGAGATTGTGAGGTTGTGTAAGATATAGTTGTTCTATGTCGATCCAATGTATGTTCAAGATTATGAGTATATATTTAAATTTGGTGTATCACCCTTTTAGTCTTATTAGGATCACTTATCCTCTTTCTAACCCTCTTCCCTATGAATTAGTAGTTTAACATTAGCCTAAGTAAGCATCAAGAGGAAGCTGACCTTCTTCAAAGGTCTAGCTCCAACATAGGTGATCCATAACCTAGGTTTGTTCCCATTGTGAAGCTAAATTGGAGGTATATTGAAGAACTCTCTCTAAGGGTTGAAATTGATCTTGTAATAGTCAACATAAACACAAATCTAAGCACATTCTCTTTATCCATCTATAAACACTTTCTCCCCCTTTGACACAATGACAAAGTGGGCATACCTATTGATCTTGAGGACCTAGAAAATTGAAAATGTTTTCAAAGACAACATCAAAAAATTATCACCTATGATAGATGATAGAAAATCCCCCTATCATTTTTCATACCAATTATTTTTAAGACTACCTAAATCTTTCTCATTGACAACATTCTTCTCTAACCATACACTAACATTCTTCTCTGACCATGCATTATTAAATGAATAAGAAATGAAAAATATGAAGCAAATAGGAGTGATCACACCTTAAAATTATTGAAATATATTACCCCTAATTTATCTAATCTTAGTCAAAATTTGATCACCACAAGCCATCATGGCTTTAGCTCTTATAAAGCTCTTTCTTACCAACACACAATCATGTAGGACTATGAGAATAATTGTATCAAACCTTTTATATAATTTTTGTCATCTTCATGATATCAAAATAAGTTTAAATATCCTATTATATTGACCATTCATGGCATAAATGTCATATTTAATCTCATACACGACTAAATTATTCATATAATGCTACAAAAGATCACTCAATAGATCAACTTTTTCATACTTTGTCTATAGCCTGTTTATGAGAACTCAGAACTTATTCATCTTCAAAATATAGTGACTTCAATTATGAAAAGATAAAAATGGAAAAAAATAATTTCAATACCTTAAGATATTATTTTTACATCGAGGATATATTACACTTCATGACACTACTTTGGAGATCAATCTAGAAACCTTCTTTATTCAAGTTCATATGTAACATGTCATGCTATAGTAAATACTCACCTACAAAACATAGATGATCATCTCTGGGTCAAATTAAAACTTTTCATTCCATTATAATATGATAATGATATCATGGTTATTTAAAAAAAACTCTTATTTTATAGGTATTTGTCTTAAAATACCAATCTTCAATACACAAAAGGCCATCATCCTAAAACTTGTTTCTTGAACCTCAACCTAAGATTAACCATGCATCCCAAGCATGATACCTAATATAATATATGTTAAACCCAATCCCCCTTACCATTCACTAAATTTAATATCTCATATGTAAATCACTTAACCCCATGACAATTCTCTTAGGGTTTGAAGTCATGAATCTCCTTAAAACCCTTAGCTCACTATTCTTTATAAATTAAACTTGATCTTTATTTCTGATGAACCAACCTAGAAAAAATAATGAAACTATAGAAGCATAATTATATTTATTTAATCAAATAACTTTATAACCAAACATATTTATTTATAAAACTCACCAAAAAACTCAAATAATAACTCTTATTCCACTACAGTTAATAATTTTCACCTTTTAGTCTCATGAAGACTTATTAGCCTTAGGTCTCTCACTCCCTTGTTTGAACCTTGAATAACCATGGGATCAAATGGAATTAATAAATACTTGTAAAAAATTTATACAATTATAATTTATATCCTTAATACCTATCATATATATGATAATTTATATTCATTCGCTCACCTCTTTAAGCCTAGGAGAGACCTAATGCATTATCCCTTCTTCGGAGCATGTTACCTTATTGGATCCTTTGAACTTATTGAGAAAATTAACATGAATGTAACAATTTAATACACACTAAAATTGGAATTTAATAATATTAAATAATATTCATAACTTTTGGAGGGTCTACTCAACCCTTAAACCATACTATTAACCCTACCCCCAATTAGGCTTTCTTACACAGAGAAAATTGCCTTATACTATAGAGATAGAACCATGAAAAATAAACTAAACCAAGACATTATGATCACTTAAATATATGAAAAAGTAAATTAAAAAATATTCATGTGAATTATACTTCACCATTTAGGTCACAAGAACTTCAATAACTCTCATACTCCAAGATTACTCAGAACTGTTAGTGTACCTAGAAAACTATCTTGGCAAACTGAAATAGAAACATGTCTTATCACCTTAACTAAGATTAAAAATAAAATAAAATAAATAATATTATTCAAAACTACAAAAACCTTATCATGTTATTTTTAAATAACATCACAAGGAAAATCACCTCCAAACTACACATTCAAGAAGCTCACTCTAATCTACCAATGCACTCTCAAACCTAGTCAATAAAATTTAACTCTAAACATCAACATTAATAATATAAATGAATATAAATTAATCCATATGAAATTTATAAATCTTAAAAATACCTCCATGAAATTATAAACCATGTTAAGCTATCACAAATTGATGTTTTAGATCAGTCTCTTTGTCTTTTCTCTTAGAGTCACTACATAGTTAGGGTCTGCAACTTTCTTGAGAAATTATGATCATCACACATGGTTCAAATGATGGTGAGATTATATAATAATTTTAATCACACTTTATGTACATTGATTAATTTATAATCAAAAATTTGGCATTCCTAAACCTCTTTTCATTTTGACTAATCATTCTCACTGGTTTCACTATTACCCTTGCTTAGCGACTAACCAGCTTGGTTACTCAAAATGATTGACATATAAGTCTTATATTGCATATAAATTTTCATAGACCTGAGACATAAGTCATAGGATTATCCAATCATCCATTTTTTCACTTGGTCGAATACAACTTTTCTTTCTAATACTTCTTTAGAAATAAGTACTTTCTTGTAGCTTCTACATACTATTCTGACAAGTCAATGTCACTTAGAGGTACCTGAGAGAGTCCTATACATATTAAAATCACTATACTAGATCACATAATACATTCTGATCCAAAACTAACAAGATCTTCTTCATTGCTTCAATATAAGGGTTTGTGAACACAAAAGCCTACTTCTATTCTTAAAATTTGTTCATAAAGATGTGTCCCTAAAACCATAAACTAATTCTTGGAGAGTATTATTAGAAAAAAATTCCACCTTTATTAAATATATTATGTCACCATACATCTTCCACATTTTTCACTGAGCACTAAAAACTTCTTTTCAGGCTAGCTTACCTCCATTCTAGGACGTGAGAAAACTAAAATCAATATTTCCTTACTTTTTATTGCAAACCAAGACCTAAAACTTTTTAAACACACTTGGAACACCATATAAAACTTATGAAAATGCTCAAAAAAATTCTCTTACCTTGATCTATTAACTTCACAGCTTATTAGGCTAGTTTGGAATAAAACAAGGTCTTTTATGCAGACCTACATAAGACACGTTCATCCTTAGGATCACCTTTTGATACTCTTAAGTTCATCTATATCTAATTTTCTTATTTAAACACTACTAAAATCACCCTCAGTCTCATATGCACTCAATATAACAACTTAATTCATCAAGTCACATGTTATGCCTTCTAGATTACCACTTGCTTTATGCCTCTTGACCTCTTGTGCACTTATACTAACCATAAATGACCTATAAACATTTTTTGCACCACACATATCAACATAGGGTATTGAATACAACTCCACTTACTTATTCAAATGTAAAAATTTATCTATGAAGAGAATAGAGACACCTTTACTCATGAATCTCTCAACACATCTTGAAATCATGAAACTAAATATTCTCTCTCAAAATCCACTTGGGCTTAATTGAGGTATATGACTTATTCATCTTATCATACTTATCTTCCTTTTGATTGTCTTGTCAACAAATGTAGATAATAAAATATTTTGGCAATCATGAAACTCCTTATCTAAAACCATGCTAAATAGTCCATCATAACCTTTCAATTTAATAAGATCAATCTTCTTAGACTTCACTTCCTTGGGTATACATACCAAGGTTTGACCTTTCTTGAGCACTTTAAGAGTCTCTTATCTTTTATAATTTTTTTGACTTCTTCAACCTATTCTTACAAGATTTAGTAATGTGTCTTATACAATGACCTCTAAAACTCACAACATCAGTCATACCTTTTGAATGATTTGATCTAGGGTCCCTATTTTCCCAAATTCTTCTTCTTTCAAGGCTCCATGAAGATTCATTCCTTTATGGATTCATTCTATAGTCCCTTTCCCTATGGCCAAATAGATGAAAATCATAACAATGACCTTGAAAATAATACCTCCTCATATTGCTTTCTAAGTTTTTACTCTCTTTGCCATGTTTAAATTTCTCCTGTTTCTTTTCTAGATTGTCTAATTTGTTTATGATTTGTTCTTGCTCTATTCTCATAGAATCAAGATTGGATTTCAACTCATTATGATCACCTTTATTTTAACTCAATTTTGAATTTACTTCTTATAACTAAGTATTAAAATGTATGCATTCTTCGTCTTTTAAACTCATATTTGTCTTTGTAACCCTTAATTGATCCTTAAGATCTTGAATAGTCATCTTATCTAATTTGACTATTTTAATCATTTTTTCAAACTTGGTTTTAAGATGACTTATCTTATTTTCATGTTATATGAATGAATTGGTATGTTATTTAATACATTTAACCATTGACCTCAACTCTTGATTCTCTTTCCATAATTACTTATCCATCTTATACCACTAAGGAAAACCTTCAAGCTAACAAGCCTTCACCAAAGGACCTACTCTAATACCAATTTTTAGAGGTAAAATATGACTAAGAGGGGTCAGTGGGTGAGTCAGTTATCCAATCTTTTCTTTTCAATCCACTTATCATTCATCACTCATCACAATAAGAATAAATAACTAGATCAACATGAAAGCAAAGAGATCACATACAAAGCAAGAATAGGAGAAGCATACCATAACACATCATCTTATGTGGGTAACCATCATGGGTGATAAGACCCATTTGCACATAGTTTGGACTACTTATCTAATAATAATGAAATAAAGTTTCGTCAAGCACTAACTTGACAAGGAATGCCAACCCTTCAGGATGGACAAGCACCTACTTGACCTAGATGTTGAGCACCAACATAACACCTATGAAACTAAAATAAATCTATGGTATAATTTCTTATACACTTGATGATGGATCCCTCTTACTTTAAAACATTCAAATATGCTTCTCTACTCCATACAAGTAAACTATCTCTATCTCTCGCAAATCTCTTACTCTTCAATCTATCCTCAAGATCTCTTCAAGCATATCAGGAACACATTATTAATCCATGAATGTAAAAAATTGATCTCAAGTCTCTCACATACCTATAAAACTCATTCATCCACTATTATTTTCTCTTACCTCTTGGAATCCCTTAGATAGCCTTCTTGACACCTTTGTTAAGCATTCTCTCATCAAGGTAGAATAGGTCATATGAGCTAAGTATTTATGCATGAAGCTTCTATAAAATCATCATGAAAAATCTTACACATTTTTTTTATGACCTAAAATATCTCCTTCCTTTCTTTAATATTCCTTCTTAGCTAGATATTTTATTCACTCTCTTCTATAGACAAATAGGTCTATTAAAGCTTGAATTTATACATGAAACTTACTAAAACACTTTATTGTCAACTAAAACACTTTCCTTAGCACCTAAGGAATATATTACACACATAATATGATCAAACACATGGATATGGGTCAACCAAGTAATCCATAGGTCAGAATTAAGTCATAAATAGGATCCATTAGACCTTAGTGGCCCTTTTAGATCTTATATAGACCTATTAACCTCTTTGACACTCTATCGAGCAATATATGAACACCAAGCCACTTATAAACACATAGGTCCACACTACATGACCCCTAGGACACCTTTAAGTGATAAAATCCATCACTACACCCCTGTATATATGTAAAATATATCAAACATTGGCCTTGTACATGAAAACATCATAAATTAATACAAAGTCAACTTTGAAGCTCAATAACTATTATTATATGTATAGTCAAACCTTATAATCAATTATAATGGATATCCCTTAGAGTCCTTTACAAATTTATTTTTTCCTCCATCAACAAATTCCTTCATATTCTCAAAATATGAATCAAATAATGCAGACTACTTTCTTTCACAATTTTGAAAATTCAAAATCCAATGATCACTAAAATTGCAAATTTGGCCAAGTATGGAAATCATTGAAATCTATTTGATAGACCAATTTTACACCTTAATATATTTTTTTTACATAGATTTTCATGACCTAAAACTTGGACCATATAAAATAGGCACAAATATGAACAACATCATGTGACCAAATCCTTCAGACATATTCACATGTGTAAATGATGATGTCATAAATATGCTCACTACAAGGATGAACCAAATGGAAATGTTTCTCTTGACACCATATAAGAACTTTGAATCATGATCACATCATTAACAACATCCATTAACCTACCTATCTAACCAAACATTAAAGGTCTATGCATGACTACTAAAGCACACTTTGTCATTGACTAGCTAGCAACCTTAACACCTCATGAACACTCTTTGTCAATTCATGGACATTATTGGAAACTTTGGAGACATCATTGAAAACAATAAAATAGATGGTTTCTCTCATAATCTCTTTTGGCATCCCAAGTCTTTCATTTTGTTGAAGAGCTTCTCCTAACTTGTAGCCTCAAACATCTCTTTTATGGACTATGGTCAAAGGGTTATATAGAGACAATGATTTTATCCTCGTAAACTTAAGACTTATCTCTCCTTTATTTTATTGGGAATGTTGTGGTCTTTCTTGTAATTAATACTTGTAATAATTTTACTACTTTTCTTTAATTTTATGTTATTTTTATCTATATGTGGAAAAGTTATTTGTTATAAATAAGAATATGATAAAATGTATGCTCATTGCATTATTTTCTATCTTAAGATTGTTCATATATTTGGTTAAATGGTAAAAGAGTCTTGATATGATGTGTAATTGAATATTGTGATTGATATGTGGTGTTGAAACTATCCTTGTAGCATTTACATGTTATGCATACTCAATAAAAAAATGCTTGAATAATTTTAAAAGGAATATATATTAATTATTTTTATTTCTATTGAATCTCAAAGAAGATTATAACTAGAAAATATTTCTCTTTTTACTTATTTTGAAAATGTTATATAATCATTCATATGACTAAAGAAAGGGTAATACACTCATTTTAGAATGTTGAAAATTGTTCACATTAATATAATAGTAGTTTATGAGTATGTAACAAATAAATAAAATTAGTATTGTCTTTATTTTAATACTTAAGATCAAATGGTTAAATTGGTATTTTGTATTATAAATGCATACATAATATTATGTATTACATTTAACTAAGCAAATTATATATATATATATATATATATATATATATATGTATATATATATGTATGTATATATATATATATATGTATGTGTGTGTGTATATATATATATATATAATATCCATTGAATGAATGAATAATTAAAACTAATGTATAAGTTGTATATTCATTAGAAAAAAATAAAAATAATAATTAATAAATATTAAATTAGAATAATAATAATAAAAAAAATAAACGCACACACACACACACGCGCACACACACACACACACACACATGCAGTGAGGGAGAGGGTAGTAGCTGAGCCAATCCCCCATAAACCTTCACTTCCTTTATAGGAAGGAGGGAGGAAGTTTGGCCAACTGATGAGCCCCTTGCCCTAATATTCTTGGGGTTGATGACCCCTGCCATAGCTGTGGCTATAAGATGAGGCCATAAGGGGGTTGATTAGACCTTAAATAATTTGTTTTTTATTTATACTTTAATTATATATATAATAAATAACAAATAATATATATGAATTATATATATATATATAAGAATAATAAAAATTATATATATATATATATTATTTTTATTATTCTTATATATATATGTTATTATTATTATTATTTGTGTGTTGTATATAATGTAAATTAAATGATATTTACAATATATTTAAACATATTTATATATCTTTAGTTATTTAGTGTATATATTGTAGACACCTAATTTTGGTCACCTTCATGCCTAAATTGGAATTTTATTCAATTTCTAGCAAATCATATATTTTAATCTAAGAAATCATCTAAGTTGCCCAAATTCATCCACATAAGGGATTTAATTGCGTATAAATGTGACACATACAGTGTAAAAGGTGTATTACCCCATATATAATACTATTTTGGTTTAGTTTTGACCCTAGTAAAATTATGACCTAGTAATTTGGCACTTTTGGCATATTAATCTATTAATTCATGACATTGAAATCAATTACCAAAATATTAAAAGAACTAAGCAAGACTAATTATATTATAAATCCTAATTAACTTGCCTAATCACAAAATCCATATCAAATTAGTGAATTTCATTTACTAAAAAGGAATTTGTACCAAAAACGAAGTCAAAGAGCCAAATGAGATAATAATGTCTCATAAGTATTCAAGAATATGACTCACATCTCACAAATATATAATGTGTGGTGTCATGCCCCACAAATATAAGAAATAGAGATGTCAAGATTTCATGAGTGTCTTTAACCCTCCTGGAGTTAGACTGACCTGATTGAGGTTAATTTTGACACATTCTATGTTTAAACTCAACCTTAATCCACTTTTGGTTAGGATTAGTTCTCTAGGATATAAATACAAGTTCCCACACCATTGATCAAGAAGATTTTGTGTGTAAGGTTATTCTATAGGAATTCCTTCTTGAAGTCTTTAAGAGTAAACTTATCATGCCAAAACTATGCCAAACTTCAAAACTAAACCATAAGTGACATTAGAGATATGATACCTCCATGGATGAACATTTTTAAGAGACTACAATCATGATAATCTGAGTATGAACATTCTTATGCCAACAACTAAGCACCATGTGTGACAAGGGAAGTAAGAATTTGTATTGTATTCATCTCTTTTTTGAATTTGTATTGTATTAATCTCTTTTTTGTACCTTCACTTATTGTGTTATGTTTCCCTTATTATTTAGGCTAGAGGGTTTAGTCTTAATGGATTTTTCTTATTATTTTCTTATTTTAAACCAACTAGAGACTAATTTACATGTTTGTTTCCTCTTCAAACTCCTAACCCACACCCAGTGGGACCTACACCCCAAAAATTTATTCCCAAGGAATTTTAGGATGCCATCCTAATAATTTCATGTCAAAATCCTAACTTCTTGTCTAAAAAAGTGGAAATTAAAATATCATAGACATTCTATAGGAAATTACAAGTTTGCTCTGTATAGTCACATTTTTGCTCTTTGAAGTAGGGATATTGCATTTGTGATTTTGATTTGGTAATTGCATTTTTGTATTTACAATAATTATTTTTACTTAACTTTCATGATATTACCTTAACTACTATTTTTTTTAGTAAACATTTTGTGTTACAGGAAGAGTTATAATTTTGCATGATAAGTAGTGAATTTGCATGATAAATAACAATTTTCCTTGATAAGTCATGATATTACCTTAATCATCATAATTTTTCATTAACCATTTTGTGTTATAGGATAAGTTACAATTTTGACTTAAGAGTGGTAGTATTGTCTTAATTTATGTGATATTCCTTTAAGAGTTATAATTTTGTGATAACACTTTGTTTTATAGGCAGTTGCATTTTTATGCTAGTTAGTTATGGTTTTGTAGGAAACATTATGGCATTGATCTATGTTTTTATGATTTTACACTATGTAAAAAATTTAAAACCCAAGATATAAAATCCAAAAGTAATTTTTTGACTTGATTCTTGCTTATAAGCATAAAGACCCCCTAAAATCTTTTGTAGGACCCTAGGACCAAGAAAAGACATTTTTATCACTCTAAGTTTTAAAACTCACATTTACATTTGGTGTTTCAAAAATATTTTACTTGAGTCATTTTCATTTTTCTATGTCCTAAAATAATTCCATATGGATAAAATTCATGTCATATTTTATTTGGTGCTCTAAAAATGAACTCAAATTCTAGTTAAATGCTCATAAGAGTTTTAAATTTTAAGACTATTGTTTTGTTTTTCTTGGGCAAGTAAAGTGTCACATGCATGCTCTTCCCCCATCCCTTTTAGGGAAATTGGGTGATAAAAAATTCTTCACTTATTACATTTGTCACTTTTGTCTAAAATCATGGAAAGAAAGTCATTAAGGTCCTCCCCAAAATCCATATGATTTGGGTGATCTCAAAATGAACCCAAAGTCCATTTACTCAAACTTTATTTAATGAATTATGGCTTGTGAGTGGGATTTCATCACCTCCTCATAGGTTCTCTAGTGAATTATTGACCTAGGAATCCATCTTTCGGCATCACTTGAACCACACTCTATGGTATGGGTATATAAATTAAGGTTGACTTACTAGGATGCTTGTTTGAGTAGTTAAATAAGCTCTATTAGTTAGAGACTACCTTAGAATGTATGTTTAACTTGGACATCACACTATACTAGGTAATTGATAGATGTAGTGGTTTTGAAAAAGATGAGACCTTTTCAAAATAAGCTAGCTAATTTTGATCCAAATGACATGTTGTGACCTAGTGTTAGCCACACATATGGGACCATTTATATTATACAAAAATTAATATTTATTTAGACAACCCCACTTGTCATGGATATATATTCAATGCAAGGTGAGTAGCCCAAAGTTTCATATCACCATATGAACTTTTGAGAGAAGAGGGGGATTAAAAAGATTACTTTTCATGCTCATATTAATTTCTAGATTAACAACATAATTTCATCTGAAGAACAAGTATATAGTCAAAATTTGATAGTATGGAGCCACCTTGTTATTTTTTAGGATTAGGATGATACACTTAGGTGTTTTTGTTATTTTTCCATTTTGCTTAAATTATTTTGAGTCAAAATTATTTGTTTGTCATACCACCAAAAAATAAATCATGTTTAGACATTAGTTTTTTACTTGAATAGGTGTTAATATGTCCTTTTGTGTAGCACTTTATGCCTTGGAAAAATTACTCACAAAACATTTGTGTATCTCTTGTTTACATGGGGAATTGTTATGATATTAGATTAGTTCCCATATCTTGTCACTTTTGAAACCAAGTCTTGAACCTTTGTTATATATCTCTTATGTCAAACACACAGTTATGCTTCCCATTTTGGTCTAGCCTTTTTCCTTAAAACATTTGTGTTTTTTTACATTAAATTTAAATCTCAATCTTTTGAAGTAAAAATAGTAAACTAATCAGGTTCACACTAAAGACTCTTCTAATTTGGGATTAGGTTTTCTACCTTATATGTTTGGATTTTGTTACTTGGGTTGGTTTCGTGTTTGATCTAAATACCCCTTACCTATACTTAGTGCTTTTTGTTTATTTTATGCCTTTATTAGAGTAGTATTTTAAACCATGTTATTGTCATGTACTTTATTTGAAGTTATTATTCCAATGTTTTGAGTGTCTTAGTACCTTTATTATAGTAATTTTCACGAGTCAAACTTTTATTCTTAAATTGATCCAATTATCAATTATCATCTGAGCTAATTGCTTAAATTTAGTTCAATTTTTCATTCTTGTTAAAGTTTTGTGTTTCCAAGTCTAGCCTTGTTTTAGTATGATTATAACCATCTTTGAGAAAATTAATGCTCTCTTAACCCTAATTTACAATTATTCTACTTTATTTAGATACTCTTGTGATTGATTATAACTACTTGTGGGAAAATAACTAATCTATCCATAAATGAGCTTAAATCTGTGTTACTTTTAGTGCTAATTATATCCACCTTTGTGAAAATCAGTATCATTTTTTTATATTGATTTTACTTTCTATTTGTCCTAACCTTGCCTAGTTTAGTTGTTTTTCCATTTGTGTCTTTTTTACAAAACCAAAGGCCCTTTTTATATCTCGATGGTTTGTTACATTTAGACCCTTTTTTTTGTCACATAACATATCCATAGATCTAAACTTGCCTCACTACACATGTAGTAGGACCATGTATAATCCTAACTATGGGAAATTTGTAACTAGTGACCCTTTTATTCAAGATTCATATGATGATGTCACTTATGAGATAGATCCTTATCCATATTATAACATTATATATATTGAACAAAGGTATGACCCTTGAGTGCAATATTTGGTAACTATGCCTCCTTATGAAAGCCAAGAGAAAGAGAAAATACATCAATATCTCACTCAAATAATGATTAAACCTAAACAAAACCAACAAAATGATATATATTATGTTATGATGCCCATGTAAACTAGCTATGATCCATGCTTTTCTGAATGCCATTTGTTGGAACATAAATACAATGTGCTAGTTAGAGTTGTTGAAGTAGGTACTAAATTTTCATCAAACTTCCCACAAGAAAGTCTAAGTAGTTTGATCAGTACTCCTATTATTGCACTAAAAATATAACCATTTGAATAATAATATACTATTTATAATTAATATTTGGTCCAAATGACACAATCAGACCAAAATGCACTTACAAAAGGAAAGGGTATTATTGATGAACAAATGTAATAGGTAAAATAAGTGTACCAAAAATATCTCAACATATCTCATAATATCAACTTAAGGGCTATTTCTAACATGTTTCTCATTGAGATAACTCCATTAATAGGGTAATAAATAGATGCCTTAGGGTACACAAGTCAAAATGTAGACCCCTTTAGTCAAATAACATTGGTTATTGATATGTATAATATTCACATTTTAATAGAAGATAATATTTCTCAAATATAAGATACCACCCAAAATATTGTAAATAATACACAAATACAATCCAATATAAACAAAAGTTGGCCTAATTCACCACTAGGCAATACCCATCAAGTTCATTCAAAAAACATCATTAGTGGATTGCAACAATAGAGAGTAGGTATGCCTATTTCCCAAAATCAACAAGAAACCTCCACTCCCCAACTAGATACTTCCTCAAATGTGTAACAAGGGGTAAAAATCAAACAAAAAACGAACTTACGACCACAATAAGTGTAGAACACTAGGCCACCTCCATAGATGATAATGAATGTTCTACCATAACAAGCACATACCAATGTACATTCTCAACCATAAACATTGCCTAACCAACAATGTATTATTATTAGTTAGAATGTGTTAGTTGTTAAACATAAATAATTTCTAAATAAAGAGATACCAAACCCCCAATAGTGGCCAAACCAACATGTGTTATTTCAATAGTTTACAAAATAATAAGTTACATCCAATAACAATTATTAAATTAGCAACAAATGTCATTTCAATAAGAACCAATCCAATAATAGGTGTTTATCCAATAAAAAAGTTCTTTTTAAAAATAGGTATAAGGTGTTCATCAACGATTTCCTTTCACCTAATGGGTATCTCATATACAACAAGGATCTAACTACCAACACCTTCAATAATAGGGATCTAGTCAATATCATGTTCCCTATATTCAATAGATTCAACAAGTAGACAACAAGTTCCCTCCCAAACCTAATAATATAAACACCCTACATATAGCTAAATACCGTTGATATAGCCATCATTATCTATCTAGGTTTATGTATCCAACCCAAACCTAAATATGCTTCAATAATAACATATTTTATACCCAAAATATAACCCTAATGTATGGATGTGTATATCTGGTCATTCAACCCATTTAACTATCATCCCATAGTATACCTACCCTAGTCAATATAGTCCTCATTTGACCACACAACCTCAATAATTAGCCTCTCCTACTAATGTCCTATCCTATGAGTTGTAACAAATGAAGGATACAAATCAAATGATATAGGTTGAAAAGAAAATAAAGAAATTAAACATCAAATATTTATAAATACCATTTCCACCAAGTTATAATCCACATAAATTTGATAAATATAAAGGAAAATGAGACCCTAAGGCACATCTAACTAAGTTCTTTATTGCTTTTCAACCAGTGGATTATAGTGATATATACCTGCTTCTACTCTTTCCAAGGAGTTGAACTAGACAAGCCTTGGAACGGTTATTGAAATTTACAAATAACTTTGTACTTAACTTTGATGATCTCTTAGAGAAGTTTTTGTAACACTTTTCATATAATCTCAAACACAAGATTGTTGTTGTGGATATATGCGAAGCTAAACTAAATCCTGGTGAGAGCTTCATTGCATACATGCAACATTGGAGAGCCTTAGCAAGCTAGTTTACACATAATATATTAGAAAAATACTTAGATGAAATATATATAAAGAGATTAAATAATGAAATATATTAAAATATCAAGTTATAGTATGATCATACATTCAAAGAAGTCATAGCAAAGGGAATCTAGATTGAGAAATCCCTTGTTAATAAAGTCATAATTAAGCTATTCTCTCCCAATCAGAACTAAAAATATAATCAAGGTTTGAACCATAATTAGAACCAAACTCAAATAATTACTTCAATTCCACCTCAATCTAATAATAATGAAATACCTAAATCCTATATACATAATAATAATGTTGTTGGCAATGGAGTTACTAAGTCATGTCATGTTTAGATAGTGCAAACATGACTATCCATATACCTCCACCAACTCAACAACCACTTCTTCCATACATTCAATTGGAACCTCCACATAACCAACCAACACAAAATCAAAACCAATTACAATCCCCTCCTCTAAGGAGAAGAGCACCTATTGGCCATCAACTCACTGACCTTGGTGAGCCCATTGATTTTGTGTTCTAAAGACTGGTTCAAGCTAATATGATCAGTTGGTCTATACTCAAGTCATTTCCAAAAGATACTCCCTTTCCTAATTGGTACAAATAATATTAATTTTATGAGTATAATTATGTTAGGGGATAATTCATCATATGGTGTATCTAACTCAGACATCTAATTGAGAACATGTTGGAAGATAGAAAGATAGAAAGAGATACCCATACTCATATGAATAATCATAACTTTGGTATATACCAAAATCATTTCCAAAACATTAAAACCAATAGAAGGACCAAGAATATCAAAAAAATTGGCAAATAAATCCATCATGGAATCAACAATAATACTAGTCAGAAGTCAACAATAGAATGGTTAGGTCTAGGGGTAAAATGACCAAATCAACCAAAGAGGTATTCATGCCATTGCATATACCAATAAAAATACTATGGGACATGTTTTAGGTGGTCATATTTCCACCATCACTATTAACCCTAGAAAAACTACCAATAGGCCTAAACCTTCACACAATAATACCTATTTTCCAAATAATACATACCACTTCCCCAAAGCTAGTGATTCTTCTATGGGTTATGCTGATAATCAAGCACCATATTTCTCATTAATAATCATTACAAGCCTTCTTACCTACCCATCCAAATATCAAATTCAGGTTTCATATCAATATTATGTAATCTCAACTCAATGTGCTAAGGTCACTATCAGAAGACCACAACCAAATACTACCAATGAGACTAATCAAACTTCCATGCCTATCATAAATAAATAACCTAAAAAAACAAAGGGGAAAACCTATGATATTATGGAATAACTTTAAGAGATGCCTACACACATCTCTGTCATGGATTTATTTTGAATATCTACCATCCACAAAGACATATTTAATGAGTATTTGTACCAATATCTTATGCTAGAAGATATCACCTCAAACAAATTATAAGCTAAGGTAGGACACTTGGTTCTTGGCCTACATATCACCTTTGAACAAAGAAATATATCTTCTCTAGGCCTTCTACATAAAAACTTATTGTACATTGAATTTGGTATAATAAACCATAGATTTAAACATGTCTTTATAGACAATGGTTCACATATCAACATTGTATCTTTAAATTTAGTCAAACATATAAGATATACAACAATTGACTTACATCCAAATACTATCATTATCAAGGCATATGATAATGAAGAATGGGAGTCTCAAGGTGTCATTATCCTACTAATAATCATTAGGATATTGACCCATGATAATTTGTGCCATGTTTTAGAGATCAAACTATCTTACAATCTATTATTGGGCCGACCATAGATCCATGAAATCAAGGTTGTACCTTACATATTACATAGTGTATAAAGTTTTCACATTAAATAATGGAAATGACTATACCTATTGATCCTTAGCCATACCAGTATTTTAAAATCATTAAGGATGAGTATAATATATAAAAATACCAAATTGGCATGAATCTTATTCCCAAGTTAGAAAGTGACAGAGCTAAAAAAGGAAAAGTTGTTTAATCATGCCTAACAGCTAATTACATTGACCCTAACAACATAACCTCTACCTTATCCATGCCTCCACTAGATATTTCCAATAATTTATATGTCACTAATAAATGCATTAGATAATATATCACCATTAATGCATTCCACATAGCCCAATTTCCCATAAATACTAGAGTTTATGGGAGACATATGGCCAAAATTAATAGTATGGAATGGGATACTAAAATAAAATCTCAACTGAATAAGCCTATTGTCTTCAAATTGGCCTATATACTAGAATAGGATCCCTTAGCATACAATTATTCATGGCTCCACACTTATGAGTTAGTCTATTATTACCAAATTTAAAAGTAAACCATTCCAAATAAGATTATGAATAATCTAGCTTATTAAGGCCAAGGCCTCAAGCCAAATCAATAAGGAACTCTTGAACCAATTTCTATAACTCAATACAAACAAACCTATGATCTCAAATTTAATCTACCTAGGGGTACTATGACCCAATTATCAAATAAATATGATATTTATTTTTCATGACATGATGCATGACATTATTGAGGATTATGTCAATGATATTTTGGGTAAATCAAAGACTTATGCTACTTACCCAGTCATACTACAAAGAATATTTGAGAGACTTTGTGAGTAAAATGTCATGCTTAATCTAAATAAATGTGTATTTGGTGTCAATTTTGGTAAAATTTTAGGTTTCATTATCTCTCATAGGGGTATTTAAGTTGACCTAGCCAATGTCTATGCAATAATAAAAATGACACCACCATCTACAATTGAAATAAATCTATAGTATTCTAGGGCAAAATTCAATCTATCAGGTGATTCATCACACAATTAGCTAAAAAATTCCATCTATTTATACACTTGTTTAAGAAAGGTGTCATGCTATCCTATAATGAAGAGTGTTAAAAAGCATTTAACCAACTCATATCTTTTTGGCCCTTTGTTTTGTTTCCACCAATGCAAAATAAGCCATTACTTCTTTACCTGTCAACAACTAAGAATGCCCTAGGGGTACTTTTAGTAAAACATAATGAATAGGGAAAAGAGCATGTAATGTATTATCTGAGATAAAATTTGGTTAGCATGAACATAATTATATGTTTATTGAAAATATTATTTAGTTATGGTGTTCACATCCCATAAATTGCATTGTTATATGCTAAATAACAAGACAAACGTTATTGCCAAAGTATATCCACTCAAATATCTACTTTCCAAAATAGCTCTACAAGGTCATACAGTAAAGTCTATCATGCTCTTAACCATGTTTGAAATTGAATATGTCAACTAGAAAGCTATTAAGGGGAAAGTAGTCATAGATTATCTTATATCTCCTTTTCAAGATACTTAACCTCTCACATTTGGATTTATGGATGAGGCCATTATGACTATTGATGAAGTAGATGCACCTCCTAAGACCAAATAATATAAGATGTACTTTGATGAATATTTTATGACACATTGATCAAGGGTTTGAATATTATTTGTTATGTTATAAGGGGATCTTATTCCAAGCATTTTCATATTGGATTTACTTATACCAATAACATGGTCAAGTATGAAGTGCTTATTATTGTGCTTTGTCCAGTAGTACCATGGAACATTCAATATTTACTAGTATATGGCGATTTTTAGTTAATCATTGATTACACCAAAAATAAATATCAAAGAAAGGATTATAAGTTGGTATCTTATAAAGGTATATTCGATACTCTATAGTGGTAGATTAATAACATCCAATTTGAACAAATACCTTAGTATAATAACAAAACAACAAATGTTATGGCCACTATTATTTTCATGATATATGTCAACAATATAGCTATTAATTATCAATTTCTTACTAAGAATCTCTTAGCATTGGCACATGAACAATCCACCATTGAGATGGTTTGTGATATTTCTAGTCCTATATCTCCTGGTACTCAAATATATATTCCTATCTTAAAGACCAAACCATGGATTTAGATTTAACATGTAATAAAAAAATCCTTTGCCCAAAAATCCTCTCTCTAAACCTTACTTGGACTAACCTTATGTCATAGAAGCTAGGATGGAACTCTACTTTGTTATTTACCTTTGGCAAAATCTGGGCTAGCATTACGATAAGTCTGTGAAGGAGTGTATGGATCTCACATCAATGAGACAATCTTAGACAAAAATTTATTATGTATAAGGTGTTTATATGGGGGCAATAACTTTGTTATTGGATAAACACTTGTTATTGTATTGGTACATAATATCCTCCCTACAGACACTCAAACCATTGATGATACCATGATCATTATCAAAGTAGGGAATAAACCTTATCAGGAAGAGAAATCCAACCTCTTCAAATGGCCATAAAAATGTCTTTATTTCTATTGAATACTTCACTAAGTGGGTGGAAGCCATTCCCCTCACTTACATCATTGGTAAGCAGATATCCAAGTTCATATTCAACCATCTCATTTATCTCTATGGTATCCCCTCTGACACTATATCTGATAATGATGAGTCCTTAAAGAATAAGGATGTGAAATCACTTTGTTATCAACACCATATCAAATAACATTAGTATACTACCTAATATCTGCAAGGCAATAGCTAAGCTAAGGCTTCTAGTAAAACATTTTTAAATATTTTGAAGAAGATTGTCAATGACACTCGTCATAATTGGTACTTACATCTATTTAGGTTCTTATGGAAATACCGTACCACATTATATAATCCAACAAGTGCTACACCCTATTCAATTATTTATGAAAATGAAGCCATTCTTACCATTTAGGTCTAGTTGCCTTTTATTTGAATTTCATTGCAACACATCATCAATGGTGAAGACTATGGAGTGGTTCACTTGTAGGGGCTATACCTCATCAATGGTTAATTATTGGTTGCTCTTAATAATCTTGAGGCTTATTAAAAAAAATCAATGGCCAATGAAATAAGAACATAAATCATAATTAATTATATCTTGGAAACATAGTACTAAAAGATAATTAAAAAATGCAAATGTTGAATTAAAAAAAAGGGAAAGTTCCAACCAATTTGGTTAGGGCCCTATATTATTGTTGTTAACTATAATTCTAGAGCATATAGGATTGATACACTAGAGGGAGATGAACTTGAATAATATATTAACATAATTTACCTCGAACATTTTTATGTTTGAGGAATTTGGACAATTATTTACAAAGATCATCTAAGTTATATTATACCCCTTATTATTATACCATACCCTTAATCCTTTAGCTATCATTTCATTTTACCTAATCTTTCTTATCATGTTTGGCCTTGGTTATAATTCAATTTTTCTTTAGGAATGTTTAGTGGTGATGATATATTTATTTCTAGCATGCGTTTCATAATTACATATTCAAATGGAAGTATATGAAATCAATATAGCAATGGATCTAGTAATTTCGTCCTTAATTTATTGTTGCACTTGATTGATGTAATTGATTATAACTACCTTTGGTTAAATTAGTGTTCCACTTGGTGCTAATAATTATAACCACATATGTGAAAATTAATACCACTAAACCCTTACCATTATTTCATAATTATAACCATTTATGGGTAAATTAGGAGTAACACATTTACCATGCATTGTTGTATCACCTTGCCATTACTATTACCATTTGCCTTTTACCTAAAATGTGATGGTACTTAATTGGATTACTTTTGTGTAGATGGAATTAAAATGACTTGATGTTCTAAGAGGAATATTTATGTAACATTTTATTCATTTTAAGGTCATCTTAGTCACCCCTTAGTCATGCTCTCACCATTTTGTGAATTTGATAAGTCTGTGTCTCATTATTCTTTATCGAGTTGAGTTGCTTAGAAAATTCCAAAAACAATTTAAATAGTTTCAAAACCCCTAATTTTTTTTTAAAAGATCTAATAAATCCTAAAAAACACAAAATCATGAAAAATTTACTAATAAACTCCATGTGAGATATAAATCCATCTAAATTTTTGGGATTGACCATCTTCTTTGTCTAATTTATTTTTATTACCACCTTGGTCTTTTTCCTCCCATCTATAGGAGAACTACATCAGCATAAGTTATACCTGGACTATTTAGGTATCACTTGGATACATGGTGTATCTTAGGTTAGCTTGGTCACACTATCCTTTCTTTTTTAACCACTTTTTTCCTTAAGGATCTTGGAACCCCTAACTATTTCATAAGTAGCCACTTGTCATTTAGTATTTCCATCATTTTTGGCCTTAAGCTATATGCTATCACCATTTTGAAGTTTATATTTTGCAAATTATGTATTTAAATTTAATATGATAATGACCAACCACATTCATCGTTATGCTCTCATCATTTTGTGAGTATTCTCATTTTACACTCTCACTTTTTTGCAAGCTCATTCTCCTTCCAAGCCTTAGCTATAGTATACACTATGAATTATCATTTGAACTTTTTTATGGATACTTGTCTCTTGACTTTTAGTGTGTTTTTAACCTAAACCATACTATCATACTTGTGAAATTTTTTTATTTTGACATTTTAATGATTTAGGAATGTCGTCCCATCTTTTCTCATGCACTCACGATTTTATGAGGCCAATATTATTTTCCTCTACACATTTATCATGTTTTATTATCGTCCATTTTACTTTATCCATATCCTATAATAATTACATTTGGCCTCAAGTTTGCATTGGATATTATATCCATGTAACTATGCAAGTAAAATCCACTTACCTAGTGCACTAGAGTCAACTTGGCTACCCCTTATTTTTATTCTACCCCATATGTTGTTTTTCATCTAGTTTTGTTATTGTCCTCTTATGATTTCTAAGGGATAATTTTTGGTTGTCTTATTTATGTTGTTGTTTCACTAAAAACTAGGGGAAACCTTTTGCCAATTGTTCTTATGTTATGATACTTCTATCATTGATACCTAGCTTAGTGGTCACCCTATCACCAAGAGTAAAACCTTTTTTACACATACATGAACAAGTTGTTTTATATTTACACTAACATTGTGATTAACCATTGTTTATGTCTTGTCATTTATTTGTTTTTATGTGTTTACAGTACTTTGCTTACTATATTTTTATTTTCTTTGGATTGTTTATTTGTTTTGATTGTTTTTTCACTTTATTTGTTTTTATTCATATTTTTTTGTGTATTTCTTGGTGTTTTATTATGTTTTTTTTTATATATTTTTATTCTTTGTTATTATATTTTTTTAAATTGTTGTTTAATTCTCATTTGTCATAAGCTTATTACATTTTTTTTACACTTAAGTCTTGATTATTTATATCATGTACTTTGGTTGTGAACTTTTGTATTTAGTATTACACTTGATTTATTCATTATATTTACACTTAGGATTTCATTATCTATATCCTATTCCTACATTGTTTATATTTAAATTTAAATTAGTTTATTCATGCTTAGGATATATATTACCATTTTATTTATCCATAACTACCATGCATAATATCACAATATATAATAAAACCACACTCACAAAGTATTCAAGAAATAGAAACATCTCTTTGATGGTCACAAAACAGCCAACAAACCTCACACATGCTTTATTTCATGAGTAATAACCAGGTTCCACAAATTATTTATTAAGTGTTTATATAGATGATCATCTGTAAAAAGCATTCATATGAGTCATATAACATACTAAGATGATAATTTCCATATAAAATATCCTAAACTTAACACTATCATTTTTGGCCTACCTTTGAGACCCAATTCACAACATGATTTCTTAGCCTATCTCTCATGTTTGTTTGAATGTGCATATTCAAAATCACATTTAGGCTAGAAAAATGTTGTTGTCCTTTGCCAACACCATATTTTTGTTCCTCCCTCTAATACCTATTTCATAGAATTATTTCTTATTGTATATCTCATATTTGTTTAGACATGCATCTTTGACCTCACATTTAGGATAGAAATGTGTTGTTATCCTTTGCCATCACCATATTTTTGGGCCTCTCTTTGAGACCTATTTCACAACATAATTTCTTATCATATATCCCATGTTTATTTGAATGTGTATTTTCAAACTCACATTTAGGTTGGAAATGTGATGTTATCTTTGCTAATATATGTGTTCTTGATTATAACTACCTTTGGGAAAATTAGTGTGTTTCTCTTTATGTTCCTAGTTATAACCACCTTTGGGAAAATCAATGTTTTTTATTTCTCTTTCCTGAATATAATTGCCTTTGGGTAAATTATTACTTTATGTTAGGTTACTAATTATAACCACCTTTGGTAAAATTAGTGTATGTCCCAATGCCCTACGAGGGCATCCATTAGTGTCACTACTTATAAACACCTTTAGGAAAATTAGTATCACACCCTTCATTATTGATTATAACCACCTTTGGAAAAATTAGTGGCTATCACTATTACTATTTATAACTTACTCTGGGAAATGTAGTAATACCAACTATGTTACCATGTAGATCATGCCAATTTTTTCATTTTAAGGGAATGTTTGATGATTCTATTTTTGACACCTACTCCCTCAAGGAGGCATCAAGGAATTTTCAACCACTCTTTATGGAATGAACCATTTGGATTGATTTTTTTTCAATCTTTGAAGAGATGTTACTGTGTTTGTGTCTCATAACACCTTCTCCAATAGGAGTAAACTATAGACACCTAATTTTGGCATGATTAAATCAACATTCAATTCAATTTCTAGAAAATGACATATTTTGAACCTATAAATCATATGAATTTCAAAAATTCATATGCATAAGGGATTTAATTTCCTAGAAACATGATGAGGCTATCTTAAATGGTGTATTACCCTATATGCAATACTAACCCGGTTCGGTTCTAACCCTAGTCAAATTATGACATAGTAATTTGTCACTTTCAACATGTTTATCTATTAATTCATGACATCCAAATTAGTTTCTAGAAGATAAAAAGTACTAAGATTGACTAATTATATTATAAATCATAACTAACTCACTCAAGCACAAAATCCATATCAAAATTGTGAATTTTATTTACTAAAAGGTAATTTATGCCAAAAATGAAGTCAAATAATCAAATAAACTAATAAATTAAATTGTTATCTCATAGGTATTCAAAAATATGACTCACATCTCACAAATGTCTAGAGTGAGTTATCATGCCTCACAAATATTAAAAATAGAGGTATCAAGATTTCATGAGTGCCTTTAACCCTCTTAAAGTTAGACTAGCCTATTCAAGGTTAAATTTGACTCATTCCATGTTTAAACTCAACCGTAACCTAACCCTGGTTAGAGTTAGTTTTATAGGCTATAAATACAATTTATTACACCATTAATAAAGAAGATTTTATGTGTAAGGTTATTCTATAATAATACCTTATTGAAGTCTTTAAGACTATATTTATTATTCTAAAATTGTGTCAAACTTCAACACCAAGCTACAAGTGACATTGGAGAGATGTTACCTCCATGTATGAGCATTGATAAGATAATACAATCCTTAGAATCTAAGCACAAACATTATTATGCCAACAAGTAAGCACCATGTGTTACAAGGGAGGTAATAATTTGTATTGTCTTCATCATTTTTTTACCTTTTCTTATTGTGTTATTCTCCCCCTTAGTGTTTAGGAAATAGGGTTTAATTTTAGTGAATTGTTGTTCTTATTGTTTTTTATTTTTATTTTGGACTAATAAGAGACTAATCTACATGTTTGTTTCCTATTTGAACTCCTAACTTAGACACACACACACACACACACACACACACACACACACACACACACACACACACACACACACACACACACACACACACACAAGTATATACTCAAAAAAATGTATATACATATCTTTAGGTTATGAGAGAGTTATCCTTCCTCAATCTCATCATTCCAAATCCTCCAACCTAAAAATGAAACAAATAAAAATTAGAGCCAAAAAAATATGGAAGATAATTTTTATTTGATTGCATAAGAAAATTAGGGAAACACTTAGAATCCCTAGATCTTAGGGTTCATAATATTTTAATCTTATGGCTATGATTTATTCCTCCACTTAAAAGTGGTTTTGACTTTATTTTATTTTAATCAATTTAATTTATTTAATATTATGGGAGCTTCCTTAAACCACTTAGGTTGGATTTAATTATTAATAAAAATATTTATTTGTAAATGATTGTTGGTGAACTATTTACTTGTGGGTAACTTATGTTGGATTTAATTACCTTATTTGTTTTGACCAACTTGGTGAATAAAACCTTTTCATAAATTAAATAATTCATTCCCACCTTAACTTTTACAAGAGATTATTTAAATTAGTTATTAGAAATTAAATCTCAATATTCCCTATTAAGTTAAATCATTGTTAATTATTTTGTTACTTAGGATTACCACTAAATGTGAAAAATAGACTATAAATAAACCCCAAAAAATCCTTTTATGAGATTAAATTAACACATGTTTTTTGGAATTACAAGCTATACTAGTACCATCTCAGTTGATTATGTAACTCTATGTTATCTTAGAATTCTATGCATATACCTATAAATGCCTTATGTGTGTGTTCTCACTCTTGGTCCTATGTGTTGATCCTTATTTTTTATTTTTATTCATTTTAAACCTTAAATTGACTTTTGATGTAAGATAACAATTTAAAAATGTGTTAGTAATTTGGGTTGGACAACCATAATCATCCTTGATGAGTGACATGCTATTTCATATGTTATAATACTCTAAACAAGGCTCAAATGACACATAATTCTCCCTCGTAGGGGTGTGTGTGTGCGTGTGTGCATGTGTGTGTGTGTGCATGTGTGTGTGCGTGCATGTGTGTGTGTGTGCGTGTGTGTGTGTACGTGTGCATGTGCGTGTGCGTGTGCGTGTGCGTGTGCGTGTGCGTGTGCGTGTGCGTGTGCGTGCGTGCGTGCGTGTGTGTGTGTGTGTGTGTGTGTGTGTGTGTGTGTGTGTGTGTGTGTGTGTGTGTGTGTGTGTGTGTGTGTGTGTGTGTGTGTGTGTGTGTGTGTGTGTGTGTGTGTGTGTGTGTGTGTGTCTTTGAACAACCATGATAATGCTAAGGATGAAATACAAAGTTTAGATTTTGACATTTACCACCTTATAACTTTGACCTACATTGGTATTCAGACTAAGATCTATGGCTACTCCTTTGAGTTTTTTAGATTTGTATGCCTTTTTGATAATATATCATGAGAGTGATAATTGAATTATAAATGTGATTTTCAAGTGGTGACCTAATGACAAAGTGAGTATGACCTTAGGATTAATTTATATTTATTGATATCTCTTTTATATTTCACACTATGATAGACCTGTGAAACATGTCTAGGCAAACCTAATAGAGATGTCCCAATTTTAAAATTATTTATTAAGTGTTTTTGGACACTACTAGTAGACATAAATACATGTGTAAATACCAAAGCTAGTCAAATTTTTATATACAACCTTTGGAGAGAAAATAATAGATTTAAGATATGGAGGAAGTTTGCTTAGGATTTTAGAAGGATTTTACCTAGACTAGGGTTATATTAAATATGTATGCCTTTTAAATTATGTTATCCAATACAATATGTGGGTACATGATAGGGGAAAGTGTGCACAAGAGTCAAATATGTATGGAAATTCCTAGTATATCAATGTGTGCCAAATTTTCTAATACCAAATTAAGGTATCTATAAATACAAGACTTATTATTATTTTTTTGGCACTCTATTGTCTATATGACTCATCACCTTCAACTAAGGACTTATTTGAACTTATTTTTCCATATTATTATTATTATTTATATGATATTGTAGTATTTTTTAAATTTTTTTGTCATTATTCAATGTTTTATTTTTACTTATGACCTTGGTTTCTCTCCTCTATCTATGTGTGTTCATTTATTCTTCTATGATAGGAATAATGTCCCACTTATCCTACCATGTGAAGGATATGTAGGCCCATGAATACTATCCTTTGTGTTTTTATGGGACCTTATAACCATGGTTATGTCTTGTTGGTGTTTGGATCTATTTTTATGTTATTTGCCTTTTATTTTGTTAACTTTTTTATGCTAAGAGTTATTTGATTCAAATAATGAGAAGCCTATATATACAAATCAGGTATGATCATTGATTTTTATTTCTAGTATTATAATACATAAAGTATTTAAAAAAAGTTTATAATAAATTTGTTTATTTTAAATTCTAAACATATTCCACACTAATATATCTCAGCTTAAGGACTTGTATCTTATCCTAAAATTTACCTTAGAGAATGTGCATGTAATTTCATCTCATACTTAGGGATAGAAGGCAAAGTTTTTCTCTAAAATTATCCATTCACACTCACATTAAATACAAATGGTATAATTATGGAATGTGGGATGCATACTTGTAACCCCATCTTGGTGGATTTGTAACCCAAATACTTACTCATTTATCTTTTTCTCTAACATATTGCTTCAAACTAGGTAAAAGACAATGAAGAATCAAATTAGATAGTTATATCCACCAATTCATCAAAGTGTAGAAACATGTAGGTATTGTATATAATTACACATAGACCCAAAACATTATTTAACCTAAAAAATAACACATGACATGATCAAATTAGTAAGACATATATGATGGTCAAACTAGTTGACAAAAAAACCCATCCAAGGCATAATCATCAGATGTGTTGATCTCATCCCTACACAATCAGAAACTTATATTTTATAAATAAGTAGATACATACCTACACAACCTTTATATACATTTATAAATATAGAATATAACAAAGTGTGACTTTTCTAATAATTTTTCTTTCATATTTTCCATTTTTTATTTCAAATTATCAATTTGGCTAGTTGTAATCATTTTATCCACTAAGGCATATTTGAAAGTATTGTCTTACATTGATAAATATGAGATATCCATAGTGTAATAGTTTAATCTTTATTGGTTATGGTATTACATACAAAAACAAAAAATTAGATGAATTAAGTTCATTGACTTGAGTTAGTGACTTATTTACATGTTTATTGTGTTCTTATCTATCTCTTTATTCTTTGTGTTGCCTTTTGTTTTCCTTATTCTTCTATTTTCTCTCTTTCCTATGTTTTTTGGTTTCATTGATCCAATTATCTCTCTCTCCATTATTCCTCCTTTTTTTATTCAATCATTGTTTTTTCCTTAAGATAACATCAACATTCATTGATTTTTCCTTGAATGGGATCATAAAACCATCGATCCTATATTTTGTGTATTTTCAATTATTTTCCCTTCTTCTCTCCTTTTTTTCTTATTTGGCCTATTTTTTGATCTTATTTCCCACTCCTTATAGCTCATTACTTACCAATAGGTACTTAATTAAAAATTGATAAGGCTATATATACAATACTAATATAATTTTTCAATCATCAAGTTCCCTCAAGTTTCTAAGGGTTTCAGAAATAATATATGTTAATTTACAAATGAAAAATTAGTCTAGGCACACTCCAACAGATTTATTTTTATTCATAAGAAATAAATTCAATTTTTATTACATTTTTTAACAAACTAAGGATAGATGATTGTGTATGTAGCTACATATCCACCTAGTGTAGATACCCAAATTTAGTACAAGCCCTATTTCATGACACCTTTTACCAAATTCACATGTATAGATCTTAGACTATGAACCAAGTACTTAGTGGTGCATTTATCTTGATATTTTTATTGTAATTATTAATTACATTTGGATACATGGCCACCTTTTACCATCATAACTAGTTTCACATATCATATTATAGAGATATCTACTCTTACCTATCACTTTTAGAGTTTATTAAGCCTCGTGTCAATTTTTGATATTTATGATTAGTATTGACTGTTGGTAGTGACTAGAAATATATAAACTAATCCACATCCCATTTTAATTCCTTTTGGGCACATTTTATTTTGTGACCATTACTTGCGAAATTTTTAGCTTCCTTTGTTTGATTTTACATGTCACTATGTCCTTAATATAGAGTCTCATATTTATATAAAGCTATTATAGATGATATTTATGGATTATATAACACTTAAGTCTTTTACACTTGGAAAACTTAGACCTTGGTTGTTCCTTTTAGCTCTTGACCTTTCACACTTTCATAAGTCTTACATCTATTCTTTCTTGTTCCCCTTGGCATATTTCTTGGTTTGACTAGTCTTATGTTGATGACTCAAACCATATATCTTACCCATAATTCTTAAAACCTACTCATATTCCACTTATACAATTTTTGAGTCCATACCTACTCCCATATTCCACAAACACTGGCATCTTTAATAGACAGTTGCATCAACTTAGGTGTCCTCTGACATTAGTGTCTAGTACCCTAAAATCATTCAATTTTCAAATGAAATGTATCTTAATAGTCAGCCTAACTAATTTAATGCAAGTTATTTATATAAAAGTGTTGATATAAATACAAGATCAACCCTCATTCATTCCTCACCTATAAAATACCTAATTAAACTTGTCAAAGCATTCAATAAAGAACTTGATAAAACAAAACTTCCATATTTTATCCTATTTTCATATTGATCATAGAAATAACACATAAACATGTTTGAATTACTAGAAAATCATCCCAAGAGCCTGATTTAGCAAGCTAAAAGTTAGGTCATTGTTGTAATTTCTTTCCACATATTACATGATTCACATACAAGCTAGCATATATGTGAGAACTACATTAGTCTGAGGCCCTCTTTAGAGTTTTGGCTATGTAGGTAGTGCTCATTAATAGAGAGGTATTTGGGGTCATCTCAACACCATGTGGACACTAAACCATTTTACCCAAGGTCACTATGAAGATGAAGAATTAAGTTTTTGAAAATTTCTTGAGAAATAATAGTTCATGACCCATATTGGAATGCACTTGATCAAAGGTGAAGACAAACCCATAATCATCTAGATGGTTACACCCTTTTCTATAAGGTATTTCATATGGGACACGTACATGATATTAACAAATTAGTATCAATGTAATCCACCAAGCCTAATTCTAGTGTCTATAGTTCCATAGGCTTTTAGTGTAGAATTTAGTGGTTGTTTCAAAACCCTCTTCCAATCTACTTTCTACCTATTATAAATTTAGAACTTTGTTATCATTAGAATAAACTAAGTACTTTATTTCTTTATCATTTCCATATCTATCATGGTTGTATTTACTATTTTTATCCTATATCAATTTACTAAATTTAGCATATGTTATATTTGAGTTTAGCATCTAATTGGCTTGATATATATGTAGTTTATCATCTATGTACCTTAAGCTATCTCTATCCCCTTTAACCCTAAATAACCCCAATATAATTTTTTAAGGTTAAAAATTTTGTGAATCTAATATTTAAACATATTTCTTACTTAAGTGTAGAATTTTAGATGTTTCTTATCTGATTTGTGCTAATATTTGTGTTTTATATCTCTTTCATCATGGATGATATTGATTAATTTGATGATTATGATTATGGAAATCTCTAAATTTATATTAAAGGAGTTAAAATTAATCAGTCTTGTATTATTACAAGTTATAAATCCTCAAATATCAAATCTTTTAATGGTGGTAGCTAACATCCCTCTAATCAGGTTCTTTCTCTCATCATTTCAAGATATGATTTGATCCATCTTAAGGAAGATATTATTAATTTACCCCTTATTCCTACACCAAAATTATATGATTTTTGCTTTAGATATTTTTTAAAACATGGATACAAATTTAGAGGATTAAGAGAGCATTAGCAAGGTATAACCATCCTTGTATCTCTCAAATATAGTACAAATTGATAAAGCTTGGGATTTTAGACAAATACATGAGTCACAAACAATGCAAGTAATCTAATCAAGCCCTTAATGTACATTCTATTCATAGAAATGGTTGCATATGACCAATATTATCATTTATATGATCTTCAAAAGTTATAACAAATACATAAGGAAATAATGATTGATATACAAGTTAATTATAAATGGAGTGCATGAAATTATTCCAATTATCCAAGCTATTCAAATGATATACCAAAAGTACCAAAATTCAAATATCTAATACCACTACTAACATATCCTAAATTTAGTGATCATGAACTTGTAATTGGGTAAGTGTAAAAAATTTTAAGACAAAAAGGGGCCTACTTGTGGACATGATTATCCTAAAAATTGAGAAATCTAAACTTTTATAGATTATTTGAGATGGGTAAACTCAAAATTTGAGGATGGTGTAAGAAAATGAATTGTATCATTTTGAGGATAGTTTCTAAAACATTATTTTTTTTAAAAAATTGTTAATTATAACTAGGTTAGACATCTAAAATTTGAATATGAACTCTTTTTTTTAGGAAAACAAAGTAGATAGCCAACTGTGCAACCCCTCATTTTTTGAGCGTCATTTAATATTATTTTAAACAATTCAATGAAACTTTATATAAGATCATCTACTTTGTAACCTATATTTTTTATAATTTTTTTATGAATAGTTTTTTTATTAATTTTAGAAGAAAATAGATCTTGAAAACTCAAAAAAATGTATAAGTGGCAATAAAAGTTGAATTTTGTTATTTTTTTAAAAACTCTTAGATTCAGTTGTGTGTTCACAAGTTTGAGCCTTTGGCTAAAGAATACAAGACATTTATGAGATAAAAGGCTTGGTTTTAACATTCAAAATAAAGATAACATGTACACATTATGGAATTCATACATGTTATGGAACATTTGCAAGCTATAGAATGTGTATATGCTATAATCTATGTGAAATAAATGTGTATGCACTATATTCTATGTGAAAGGAATGCGTACACATTTATTTTATATTTATATTGTTACTTTTATGTTACTTAAAATTATTTTAGTAGAAATAATAAATTAGGGTCACTCTACATCTAATAGAGTTGGTCTCACAAATGCATATTTTATAATGTGGGAGATAATATTTAAAAATCTAATCTAGTCAGTACTTAGGTATTTTTAAGGTCTCAATATTGAACCTAGGGATTTCAGGGCATAATGTTTATAATAAATATCCATTTTGGGTAAACATATAGTCATTTTTTAGGTTTTCATACCTTTTGGATTGATTATTAGAATTTATATAAGTCATACATTTGTCAAATTTTAATTTTAAAAACCACTCACTTTGAATTTAAGCTAAAATGGAGTGATTGGGGAAGCATAGGTCACATTAATGACTTGCACACATCAAACAACCACGTTGTGTTAATTTCACTTTCTCATCATCCATACCTCATCCATAATCACTTCTTCCTTATCTTTCATCACCCCTCATCACTCTTTCCTCATTCCTCATTATCCCTAATCACTCCCTCATTGACCTTAATAATCCCTCATCATCTCTAATCACTCCTTATCATCCCTAATCACTCCCTCATTTGTTAAAATATATAAATGTAATAAACATGGATATAGAACATATTTAATGAGAGAAACATAACCTAATGAGCCCATATCAATAAAACACAACACATGTATTTATCTTGGGAAAAAACTCAAAGAGGTAAAAAACATAGTAAAGTGATATTAAATATTGAGACACAATAATAACCCCAATATATCAAATCTTCTACATCTCACTCCTTCTTAGATAAATTATTCACAAGTTTGTCTCAGACAAGTATTTGCCACGTGCAGGAATACTTACATATTTTTTGCATTTGAGAGATATTTTACAATAGAGTTAAACCCCTATTTATAATGATTCATAAGGGGATGTGACCATTATGAAAATGATAGGTCCATCTAATCTGATAAATCTAATTAATAAACATTTGGTAAATATTAAATAACTATAATATGATTATTTATTTTCTTGAAGTTTACATATGGAGTAAATAAATAATATATCATTATTTTTTTAATTACTTACCAATGTAAGCCAATGGTTAATAATAACCACATACAAATGAATTGTTCTAACATTCCCCCTTAATGCTAAGTGGGCATAAAATCCATAGTCACCATAAGGGAATTATACTATGTGCAAAATTTGAAGGATTTAAAAACCTTCATCATGCAAAAAGTCACCTTTTGAAACAAAAGGAATTATAATTCATAAACTACTCAAAATTAAGTTTAGGGTAGTATGATTTTGAGATTACATCTCACTAGTTTTCATGAATAATCACTAATCCTATTTCAAGCCTTTTAGGACATAAGGACCTCCATTACAAATTATGCTTTTAAATGTATTGGGATACACAAGTAAAACTTCTAAAAGAAGTTTACTTAAATCAAATAACTTCCACATGAAGTTTTTACAATGATTTAAAAATGAAAAGAAGTATAGAGAAGAATAAACACATGGTCATTACGAAGTGGCATTGTCATGCACACTCCCCCTCAATGGCAACTTTGAGAGGCCCTATATTGCATGAAACTGACAAAACATGGTAGAAGTAAGTGGTTTTGTGAAGATATCTACCACTTTTTCATCTATATGATATAATTGTAGATTAATATCACCATTAAGGACTTTATCTTAGATAAAATTCACATGAAATTCAATATTTTTAGTTATTTGGTGTTGTACTATATTTTTTACCAGAGCTATAAAATTTTGGTTATCAAAATGAAGTATGGTACTTTGAGAATCATCCAAATGAAGTTCTCCAAATATCCTTCATATCCATATAAATTATTTAATTTCTTCCATAGCACTTTTGTACTTATATTTTTTAGAAGCGAGAGAGACAGTAGGTTGCTTCTTGCTACTCCAAGTGATATCACTTGCACCAAACTTAAACACATCTAGAAGTAGATTTGTGATCTAAAGTATCACAAATATGCTCAGAATCATAATAATTATATAGCGTAACATTATCAATAGAAAAATAAACCATAATTAATTGTTCCTTTGATATAACTAAGAATACATTTAGATAATTTATAATGATCCAAATAAGGATCCACATAAATCTAGAATCAACACTGACATCATTCAAAATATTGGCCTAGTAATGGTTAGATAAATTAAACCTCTAATAAGCTATCTATACAAAGTAGGGTTATATTTTTCATATGAAAGTTTAGGATCAAGTTTAATACCAACCTCAATAGGATTAGTGGTAGATTTATAATCAATCATGTTAAACTTAACAAGAAGATTATGTGCATATTAAGGTTGTGATAAAATAATTAAATTTTTATTCTACAATATAGCCATTCCTAAAAATTAATGTAGAATCCCTAAATCAATAATTTCAAACATTTGACTTAGTTTATCCTTATATTTATGAATTAAACTAGTTAGATCCTCAGTAATCAGTAAATCATTGACATACAACATAATTATAATCATATGACCATTTTCAACATTAACAAAGTGATCATTATCTTAATAGCAATTAGAAAAACTTAATTCTTTGAAAAAAGATGTAATCTTAGAATACCAAGCTTGAGGAGCTTGTTTTAGACCATATAAAGAATTCTTTAATTTGCATACAAAATGTTCTATGTTAGGATCAAAGAATCTTTTAGGCTGAGTCAAGTAGATTTATTCTTATAAATAACCTTTTAAAAAATACATTTTTGACATACATTTGGTGGATAACCCAACCATTTTGAGCTAAAAGTGTAATAATAAGTCTAACAGTACTCATTTTTGCTATAAGAGCAAAGGTTTCAACATATTCAATCCTGAGTTTTTAAGTAAAATTGTGAGCAAATATTCTAGCTTTAAAATTGTCAATTTTATCAATTGAATTATATTTAATCTTATAAAGCTACCTGAAACTAACAATATGCCTTTTAGGTGGACGAGAGACAAGATCCCAAGTCTTATTTTTAATTAAGACATTGAATTCATCTTGCATAGCAACATTTCATTTATCATTTTGCTTGGATTTCTCAAATTATTGAGGTTCACATTCATACATATTCATTAGTGCATGATAAGAATGTTGACTTCTAATTAATTTATTAAGATTATGAATATTATAAGATTGAATTAGGGATTTTGACCATTTAAGTTTTTTAGATTGAACATGAAACTTACAGGTTTCCTCAGACTCTATGTTATCCATAAATGGATCAAATTCCTCAAGGGAATTCATTTCATCACAAGGAGAAACATGAGAGTTAGGTTCATCAATAAAAGGACACTGAGGAGGATCTGTAGAAGGCTCACAAAAAGATTTTTCAAGAATAAGAACATTCCTATTCTCAATGATATAACATTTAGAGGGATCATATACTCTTCAACTTTTTTTCTTACCTCCATATCCTATAAAAAGGAAAAATTAGGAAGTGGGGTCAAGATTTTTCCTTTTAACTTTAGGGACAAAGATAGAAGACTAACAAAAGTATTAAGATGAGCCAAATTAGGTTTCTTCTTAGTCCATATTTATAAAGGGGTATAAATTTTCAAGGCTTTGGTAGGGACTCTATTTAGAATATGAATAATAGTGTTCACATATTTGACCCATAAGAAATTAGGATCATTTGTAGATTACAACATTGTTCTACCCATTTCTATGATGGTGTAGTTTTTATTTTTAGCAATACCATTTTGCTGAGGAGAATAGAGAGTTGTTAATTACATTTTAGGTCCTTTATAAGTTACTTCTCTTAATGGTTCATAATGAGAGTTTATTGGAATTCCAATAATGAGAGTTTCATAATGAGAGGGGATAGAAGGAAGTCCAATAATAAGATTATTTGCAGACATATCATGTAAACTTATAAAATTAACATGTCCTAATATTTCATGCCATAACTAAGATTCATTTCTATTATGTGATGAAAGTAAACATGCAAAAGGAGAGAAGATATATAAACCATTCTTTTGAATACCTTCAATAATCAAGGAAATAGATTGATTTATAATGGACCAACTATCTTTAAGAAATGTTATAATGAAATTATCAATAGTAAGTTGAGAACAAGATAATAAATTATTTTTTTAGGTACATGGATGACATAATTAATAACATCTTAAAAATTTTCTTTTCCATGTTTAGTTGCTTCTAAAAATGAATTATCTCCTAAGTAAACTCTTTCATAGATATCTCTAGAGTCATACAAAATATCAGATAACCATGTCATATGGTGGGATTCACCACTATCTAAAATCCACTCATTTTCATTTCAATCAAATAAAGTAGCATATAAGGTAATAATATTCTGATCTTGATTGTTTTTAATTAGGGTTTTGATTCTTATGATTATTTTAATTAGTTTTATTCCCTTTGTCAATTTTAAAAGATTGATTGTTAATTATATCCTTGTTTTTATAATAGGTTTCCCTTCTATGACCAAGTTTACCACACAAATTACAATTTCCATTGAATTTAGGTTTATGATTCTTATTAACAATTTCTTGTCCCCATTTTTGCCTTTATCAGAGTTAGGGTTAGATTTTTGGTTTTTATTGTTATCAAAAACCTTAATTAGGGTGAGAAATGCCTAAGTGTCATCTCTTTAGAATCATAATTGGTCATTACTTTCTCTTCTTGAATCAATAGAGTAGATAAGATGGTAAGGTCAAGGATTTCTTGTTCAATTTGATACTTAGAATTCAAAATTGGAATGAAATTTCTTAATTTTTCATGAATATTCAATTGAATCATAAAATAAAGTAAATGATCTTGAATCAAATTAAAATTACAACCATATAACTAAGCTTTAATATTATTAATTTTAGCTAGAAAGTCCATAAATTTTTCATCACCCTTCATATATGTTGTTAGCAATTCAAGGATTAAATTAATGATATTTTAGAGATGAGTGCCCACATGCATAGATTCAATAAGTTTCCAAGATTTACAAGGATATTATTGATTACTAATGTGGAGAAGGAATTCATCCTTAACACTCCACAAGATAATGGACATAGCTTCCTATAATTTTTGTTAAAATGCACTAGTAAGCTCAGGGGTCACATGTCATCCAAATAGGGCTTTCTCAGTCCCAATGATAATATCTCATAATTTACAAGTATTGAATTTAGCTTTATCATAAATTTTCCATATGTTATAGTTATTTTCATTAAGCTTTTGGGATTTGTCTAAGGAACAGTGAGGTGAAGCCATGACTTCTCGGTAAACATGATAGTATCCAAATGATTAGGAAATAACCTTTTAAGTATGAATTTAAAATTTATTTATAATTAAAAATATTAAAAAGAAAATACATAATTTTTTTTCAAATTAAAGCTTGATAAAGAAAGAAATTTTTACAAATTTGTGAGAAAATAAGGTGTCCCAAGTGTTGCAAAAGTAAACTAAAAATAAGAATTTTTTTATGATTTAACCTTTTTAAATGATTTTTTTTTGAAATATTTCTAAAATAAAGTGATTTGAGCATGAAATTATATTTATATATATAATTTAGATGCTAACCAAAGCAAAAAATTGAAATGAAGTTACAATTCTAGGTGTTAAAAGAGTCGCACTCACAATGACCACTACACATAATTAATAAAAAAGGTATAAAATAAATAATAATAAGTTTCAAAATAAAAAATTGACCACACTAATATGTCTATAATATGCCAAAATCTTAAGATCAACTAGTTGGATGACTATACTTGCCTAGGTTTAGACTAGACCAAGTATCGAAAGAAGGACAAGTTAATAGGTTAGGGGGTTTTCACATGAGAAGAATGAAACGTAAACCAAAAAATGGATTTCAAATTAATTTAATTTGAAATTAATTTTGAATAGAGTCAACAAGAAGATAAAAAATAAAAAGGCTAATGATAATTGAACACTAGACTTATTTTTTACAATTTTTTACCAAAAAAAAATAATCACCAACTTATCTATGAGTGAATTCAAAGGTTTACATGAAAAATATTATATTTAATTATTTTTATCTGATTTTATTTTCTTAAATATTTAAAAAATATTTATTTATTATGCATGCAAATAAAAGTAAAAACAAATTACTTATATTTTTTTAACTTTTTGTTGAAATAATTTAATAAAAGGTGAATCAAATTTATAAAATTAAAAATAAACTATTTTTAAAATATTTGAAACAACTTTATACTTACCTTAATTTTTCCTGTAGGTGGAAGTGGTGTAGGTCTTAGAGGAGAGAAAAAAATTGAGGGAGATAGAGGTCTTCTCAGGCCTTCAAAATTTGCAAACCTAGCTAAAATCCTCCCATAATGCCAACAAGCCTTTCAAAGAAATTTGGTGCCAAATGTTTTTTACCGACTTCCTAGGATATGTAGGTATATTAACAGAGGAGAGAGAAATTTGAATAGGATGATCTAGAGCTTCTCAGGCCTAAAAAAATTGTACAAATCCTTATCTTTGCAAAACTAAATGAATAAAACTTTTAGAAGGCAATTTGATGTATAGAAACCTGAGTTTAATTTTTTTAAAAAGTGGCTAGGACATATAATGGTGTTAAATTTCCAAAGTTTTAAATAAATATAAATATCAATTCAATTATTTTATATGCTTATTGATCAAAATCCTTTCCACTAGCTCTGATAGCATGTTAAAATATATAAATATAATAAACATGGATCTAGAAAAGATTTAATGAGTAAAGCATAACATAATGAGCCCAAATCAATCAAACACAACACATGTATTTATCCTAGGAAAAAAATCAAAGAGGTAAAAAACCCAACAAAGTGATATTCAATATTGAGAAACAATAATAACCTAACACATCAAATCTTCTACATCTCACTCCTCAAATAAATTCTTCACAAGTTTGTCTCAGACAAATATATGCTACACACAAGAATAATTGATTTTTTTTTATGTTCAAGAGATATTTTATAATAGGGGTTAAACCTTATTTGTAATAATTCATCAGGGGATGTGACCATTATGAAAATAATGGGTCCATCTACATAGATAAATCCAATTAATAAACATTTGGTAAATATTAAATAACTATAATAAGATTATTTATTTTCCCAAAGTTTACACCTTGAGTAAAATAAATATATTATTATTTATTTAATTACTTACCAATGTAAGCCAAAGGTTAATAATAAAAACTTAGACATTAATTGTTCAAACATCATTGACCTTCACCATCCCTCATCATCCCTAATAACCCTTAATCACTCCCTCCTCATCCCTCATTATCATATTTTATAAGGAATATGTTTATTAAATTGATTTGGTATTTATACTAATAATTATTATAATATTATTTTGATATCTTAATCTAATTTAACCACTCATTTAGATGTGTTAAGTGTGTGATTGTAGTGCATGTTGTTCACTTCGAAAAGTGATGGTATCATCACAGAGAGAGAGAGAGAGAGAGAGATAATAAATTCCTAATTAAAATAAATATAATGTTGTGTATATATGTTTTTAAACTTTGTTTGATAGTAAACCTATTTTTAAAACCTTTAATATCACTTATAAAATGGTAGACTATATGTTTTAATAACTAGTCTTGTTTTGATGTGATTTTATTTTTATGTTTTCTTGTGTTTTTAGTATTGTTATGATTTATAAGAAATCTTGCTATGTTTTTTATTAAACACAAAGAAACAAAATTGTTTTATGAAATGACTTGAATAATTTCTAAACACCATTATAGTTCCTAGTCATTAGCTATTCACCCTGCTACCCTGTCATATCTATATTTTGGGGAGAAGTGGTATGTGACATGTATCCATAGTACTTTTTAATCCATATGAATGGTTATAAATATTATTATTACTAAAAAAATTGATTTTATATACTTATTAATATATGAGAGGATAATGTAATAATAATTGGTTTTGATTTAATAGTCTTCTAAAAGTAATAAAATTACTAGGACTATACTTTTGGTTGGTATAGATATAATAGTGCATGAACATGCACTTTTGATTATATTCCAACCCTTGATTGTAGACCAATCCATGCAACTAAATGGATAGGTCCCTCATTATTCCTTTTAGATAAATTATAAATTTTATAATATCAGTTGATCAACCATGCTAAAAGGGCTCATTGCTTAACTATTAAAAAAATCAACTTATAATCTATAATAAAAGACACCTATTAAATGGTATATAAAATTTCAAAAAGAAATCAATGCAACTAAAACTAAATAAACTATGAGTTGGGTTAATGGTGAGTTGAGTGGGGGGAAATGGCATGTACTATGGTGAGGAAAATATTATAAGAATCAACCACTATTTATTTATAACCATAAACCATCACAATTATAATTGGCATGAAAAAAGAAGACTCTACTCAATTAAATTCATATGATAATTTAAACTATAACTTGAATGAAGAAGCAAATATCTCTAAATGGAAGGGAGAATTTTTACATGTTATGGGAACTAAATATAGTAGAGAAAAAAAGATAACAAGGAGACTAATAATTATAATAAAGGGATAATGTAAAATGGATAGGGACATATGGGTTTAAGGAAAAAATTAAAGTTTGTGATCAATTTTTTAGAGAATGTGTGTTTTGGGAGTAAGATATTCATAATCTAGAATAATGTGGACAAGAAAATGTTTTGGTGCCATCATTGATTATATTGGTTTCTCCTTATACCACTTTAGGATGTATAGGAAACTCTACCTATGATATTATGTTTAAATATCTCCAATAACATTTTTTATATCCCATATTCACTTTTATATTAATCAAAATCCTTCAATACCTCTGATCTTTACTTGACCTCAAAAAGTCCTTTTGTGAATGTAATTTCACATGCTTAAGATAGTAACATGATATGTTTAATATTTGATGATTTATATGTTTGGTATTTAGGTTAAAACTATGCTAAAATTCTATTAGACCAAATTCACATTGCAAAAAAATAGTATTTTTATTTACCAATATAAAATTATTGTCTAAATCTTTCACCTAGTTTTGTTGACTAAAAGTTGATCATACTCATAATTTGAATTTCAATCATTTGGATCTCTATTAACATTTTTGACATATGAGACCAGTCTTTATTGAATTTAGTATGGTAATAACCATATAACAATTATTTTGATTTTGCATATGTATTGAATAGTTCTAGGTGGTAGAAATCCCTAGCTAAATTATCAGTCTTAATTCTTTTGTCTTTAATTTATAAAAAAATAACAAAGCAATAAACCTATTTATTTTCTAAATAAAATGTGCATGAATGATATGATTTTTGAGTAGAATATCATTCTTTATATAGCACCTTTTTTTAGACCATAGATGAGGGTAGTATAAGGAATATATTTAGTAAATCTATGTACTTTTTATATTGGTAGTGATTGTCATATTTTTTTAATCCCACAATATCTCATCATCTATAATCATTCCCTCATTGTCCCCAATCACTCCCTCATTGACCCTTATTATCCTTCATCATCCATAATCACTCCATCAGCCCTAACCATCCCTAATCACTCCCTCATCATCCCTAATAATCATTAGTCACTCCCTCCTCATCTCTTGTTATCCCTAATCACTCCTTTATTGACTGTCATAATCACTCATCATCCATAAACTTTCCATAATTGACCCTTACAATTAATCATAATCCCTAATCACTCATTAATCATCGCTTATCATCCTTAATCACTCTCCCATAATCCCTTATAATGCCTAATCCCTCCCTCATCATCCCTAATCATTCCTTCATCATCCCTAATCACTCCCTTATTAACCCTAATTATCCCTCATCATCACTAATGAATCCATAATTATCCATCATCATCCCTAATCACTCCTTCCTTATCCTTCCTCATCCCTAATCACTCACTCTAATACCTTGATGGTGGATGCAATGGCTTCCCTCTTGTGCCCAATTGGATTATGTTCAAATTCTAAATTTTTCTCAATAAAATAAGGCCCAATAAAACTCTTATTTCATTCATTCTATTTCACTCAAATAAAGAACTTAGAGATATCATCTAATTTTTTGAGGTGCAATTTTTTTTTGATTCTATCCTATCAAATTGGGTATAAATCAAGCTAGATTGGGAAACACACTCTACCAAATTGGTGACAACCTATATAACTATCTTGTAATATTTTCTACTATGGACAAACTCTTAATGACATATAGAGAAAATGATAAGTCAACTAAGGTGTTGGAATTAAAATTATCAACTAGTCTCTAGTCAACCCTATCTATAGAGATATAGGATTCTCAACTCTAGGATTTAGATTATTAGATGCTTATATCCCATTATATATGTAATTAGTATAATTTAATCTAACCCTTTGCTCAATTTTTTACCTATTTATTCTATCTTGGGGCTCTAGATACACACTCTCACCACAGTAGAGGCATGGATCACCATATAGATCTTTGAAACACACCAAAAAATTAGGTGATATCTATAATTTCCTTATTTGTGGGGCCTTATTTGAATGAGTAAAATTATGAATTGGAAAATATTCTAATCAGGAACAAGTGAGAAGTTATTACACCCACCATAAAGTTATTAGAGGGAGTGATTAATTATGAGGAGGTGATGCAAGAGAAGCCATGATCTTGAGTGATATTGCATCATAAAAAATAGAGTGTATTATTATTTTTCTTGTTTATGTCTTTGTCTCAATTTTGGTGTGTTTCACTAGGGGAGGTTTTGATCTAAACAATGGGCCCTAAGGCCAAGGTCTATGATGGATAGATGAGTTATGGATTTGTAGAGTAAATGCATAGTGTAATGTTCAAGTAGAATAAATAAAACACATTTAATGGATTAGAAGTATTAACTTGCATAAAATTTAAATTTTATTCATTAATGAATAATAAGAAAAGAATGTATAGTATAATGTTAAAAATGTGTGTGTGTATCCACTAGATGAACAAATCAAGCTAAATGATGTTACTATTATGCATGATGGCATCCTCTCTCAAAAAAAAATGCATAGGTTACATATATAAAACATAAGAATATAAGAGTAATTATAACTATTGTTTATTTACCAAGTGGTATATCCATGGCACATTGATCCTATCAGATGTGGCAATTAGAAATGGTTACAAAAATTAATGTTTAGGTTGTAAACCATTTGAATTTAAATCTAGGATTTCATTTTAGTGTCAAAATTAATCATTCACTTGGATCATGTGGTCAGGTCAACACGTCCATGAGTTGATTCTAGTGAGGTGTACAAAATTGTAAGGTATGGAGGGTATCAAAGTTAGTGTTATACATAAGGTTATATGGAGTGTAGGCATATGTGGGAGTACAAGGCACATGGGAAATCCATTATATTATAGTTAGTGAATAATTTTAATAATTGGCATGGGACTATGAGGTATAGATTTCATGAATTCAGTGAGTGGATTTATGATTCAATGTGCAAGTGCAAGTGGTGTAGAAGAGTATGAATTAATATAGAACTGATGAGAATGGTTAAGAACAAGATTCATGTGAAGGGGTGTGCATATTTGATGTGATTTGCACAATCTACATAGCATATTAAATGAAGAGTGAGTTTGGATGCGTAGGGGATATGCATAGATCATTAATCCTTTCTTTAAGAACATTGGGCTCTATTACATTGGTGCATAGTTACAGAAACTAAACCTAAAGTTTCTATGAAGTGTATCATTTATCTTGATCAATGTATTGGTAAATTTTTACTACTCTAAAAAAAATTTGTGTGCCATGGTGGGTGTGTGTGTGTTCATCACTTTGATGATCTAGTAATTTTATATGGGGTGCAAGTGTTCAAAATCCAATTAGAAGGATGTTTTATCACTACCAACTCAAGAAGTGGATTGTAAGGAATTATAAGTTCTACTTTAAAGACTAGGTCCATGTCCAAGTAATAATTAATACCAAGAATGAAGTAATTACCACCATATTCACATAAAATGGTATAAGGACCATATCATATAAGCTTGATCTATTGGTGTGGAACTTTGAAGTGTTCCTTCTAAAGTTACAACTAGAATTTATTTCCAACTTGAAATGTATTAGGTGTGTGATATGCATCATTGCACTCTTTTTACTTAGATTGGGTAGGAAAGAGGATAAAATGAACTTGTTGGTAAACAAAATAGAAGTGGCACAAAAACTTCTCAATTTTATCTACTTCCCATTCCTATATGTGAGATTCAGTGCTTTATGGTGTGTGGTAGGATATGTTTAAATGTTAAAAATGTTAAAACCCAATACATTTCCAGAATGGATTGTGTCTAGTAGATTTATGAAGATCCTTATTATAGGCATGTTGAATATAAAGTGATTATCATCCCAAGTGTGATCATGTAAGTAGTTATACATTTGTAAAAGATAAACAAGTGTGTGATTGATCACTTTGGTTTGTCAATATATATAAGGATAAAAGGTCAACATAGATCCAATTGTGTACCTATCAAGTCTCAAAATGCTTGCCAAAAATGACTCGTAAAGTGTGAATCTTGGTTAGAGATTATGGATGTTGGTAACCCAAAATGAAACTAAACATAGTTGAAGAAATCTTGTGCATTTTTAGCTACATTAATGTCTATCTTATATGTGATCATGATGTCCATCTTTGAAAACATATACACTATAGAAAACATAGTGTCATGTTGTTGTCTCATCATAGGTAGCCTAGACATGAAATTCATGTTGATAGATTCTCATGGTTTAGACAGAACTAACATAGATGTGTAAAGTGTTAACTTCATGTTTGTGGGTTTACCATTGTAACAAGGAATTTAATAATTTATGTGGTGATATAATTATATGTGAATGTGCATCAAAAATATGTGAAACTATAGTGTGGCTAGATTCTTTATCATGTTGAAGTGTCCTGAGGTTCTAGCATATTATGCCTCTTATATGAGTCATTGGTGAGGTGCACCAGAGGGAATATAAAGATGTCTAAACTTGTAAAGAAGTTGATCATATAAGTAGAACTATACCACTTGTTTACCTTGTGTTAGGTTGGTGTAAGTTATTTCAAAGTCTTAGTGAGCTAAGTAGAGGGATACCTAGTGTAGGAAGTTATGGCTGCACATGTCCAACACTGTAATGAGTGTGTGAACTAATAATTGACTAAGGTAATATGCTACCTTATTTTCCTTCCATTTCTTGTACTTTATCAAAATATGGAAATAATATAGGTAATTTATCCATTTCATATGGTGCACATTTTCTATCTTGTTTTGCATTTATAAGAACTAAAGTGGATTATGGTCTAAAGGAACAATTGTCTACTTCCTGAGAATGTAGTGTCACCATTGCTTAATTTATTGAAAATTAGTATATAGTTTTATATCATAGTTAGATTACCTTTTCACCATGTCTCTTAATGTCTCTAAATATTATGTAGTTGGATATCCAATTTTATGAACATTGCATTGAGTGCATAGTCAGATGCGTCAATGTGAATTTGGAAGGTCTGCATAATCTTAGGCATTACAAGAATAAGAACTATGTAGAGGCATTATTTCAGGGCCTCAAAAGAATTTTTTTTGAACTAGTCTATTTGAGCTTGGATTTATCATGTGTCATTTGGTTGAGATCCCAAGACATGTATAAAAAACTTAGGATGAACCTATGATAGAAGTTATCAAGTCCAAGAAAAATCTTAAATTTTTTGAGATTACATGAAGTAAGCCAATACTGGATTACTTTGATATTCTCTAGATTTACCCTAATGCTAGTGAGGTCAATGATGTAACCTAGGTACTAGATATATGTAGTGTTAAATGTACACTTTACAAAATTAGCTTACAACTTATGCTATTGCAAGGTGTTTATGATGTGTGAGATGTGCTCCATGTGTTCCCCCCATGTCATGATAAAGATGAGGATATCATCTAAGTATACGATGATAAATAATTTAAAAAAAGGCTTGAGTATACCATCCATCAAGCACATGAATGTGGTTAGTGTATTGTTTAGGCTAAAAGTAATGACCAACCATTTGTATAATCTTTCTCATGTCTTGAATTTTGTCTTCCTGATGTCTTTAGCATGAATTGGTACTTGATGATAACTTGACTACAAGTCAATCTTGGTGATGTATTGAACACCTTAGAACTAGTCTAAGAGGTAATTAATGCATGGTAGTGGGTACTAATTCTCTATTTTTATCTTATTGAGTGCACAATAGTCTATTCAAAGCTATTAGGAACCATCCTTCTTGGGTTTGAGGAATATTTCACACTTGCAAGGTGAAGAGCTCAACATGATCTTTCCTTGATCGAGGAGCTATTTTATCTATCATATATTTCATCATTCTCCCAAACTGATATATGATATCGGGGTTATTTAGAAGAGGGGATCCATGAATGAAATAGATGTGGTGATTTACTAAATAATTTTTTAGAAGGCCTTCAGGGTTTATGAAGACTTTTTTTTATGTTTTAGTAAATTTTCAAACTATTATTGCTACTAAAATGATGTTTAAGTACCAAACATTGCTAGGATGTCCTTTGTCATTCCTCATTATATGGGTGTATTAGAGTGAACCATGAGTAACATGAATTTTATGCATGTGATATGAGCTTATGATATTGATTAGCAGAGACCAAGGTGACTATGGATGAAGTCATAAACTCAAAAAGTTTGAATAAGTGATCTTGCTTACAAATAGTCCAATGCTATGGCTTGGATTGCTATGTAACTTCATAGTCAAATTTATATGATTTTCCCATCAAGATGTTATAGACTTCCATACGTGTGATGTCAAAAATGGAATTGTAATCCATTAGTTTGACCTTGTATTAGAAGGTGCATTGTCAATAGACATGTATATCTTTCCCTTGTTACATCCATCCTAGAGAGTATGGTCTGGGATACACATTAGTGGCAAGACCAAGGCACTGAGTTATGAATTATGTAATGATGTTATTTTAACTACCACTATCAATGATGATGTGAAGAGGTTGACCTTTCACCTAGTACTAAGTGTGGAAGACATGTTCATGCTCTTCAAATATGTTGATCATAATGGAGTTGGTATTTAGATAAGAGGAATTTGCATTAGTGTTGTCTATTAGAATGAGTCTTGATGTAGACTATTTTTGAGGTCAACATACCCCCATTTCTAAAAATTGGGGACCCTTATGTCAAATTGTTCAAATTTGTACCTTAATATTAAAAATTCACTTGATCAGAGTGCCATTAGCATGTTTGAACATTATTTTTATTTGAATATCATCCACACCATGATTTAGTTGGCTTATTTTTTCATGGCTCTAGTTTTACCTTGTCTAAGTTTGCCAATAGTGGATCTTCTTATTTTAGGTTATAGGTCTAATGGAGTTCATTTGGAATAGAAAATGTTTAGGGTTCATAATTTTATGGTTTTGTCTCAATCTAGACTTTTAATAGCCTTTCGTCTATAAAAATCCAAATTGAACGAATTTTGATCATCCTAAAACCCTTGCTTAAAGTACCATATCATAGGATCATTTAGACCAAATCCAAATTAGGTAGGAAAAAATTACATGGGAACACTTTAAATATGCTATGGACTTAGTATAATTTTTATACTAAGGCTTAGTCATGTTTTTCAACATGACCAAACCTTAGTTTAATAATTATATACTTGGTCCCATTTATGTCCCGATCCCCCTTATCCCCTTTTATCTTATCTTAGTTTGAGTAACACCTGGTCCCTTTGATATAACCTTAGACTAAGATCTTAATCCTAAAGTCTTGTTTGTGTTTATTGACATAAATAAGACCTTAGTATTAAGACTTTATCCTAAGTTCCATATATATTCTAGTCCTAACTTAAACATTATGTTCATTTAAAGGATCAATGATCTACATTTACTTGGGCAAGATGGGTCGAACAGTGCTTATCAAGTTAAGGTTTCAATAGAGCCCAAATAAAATGTGGTGAAGAAATACATCATAACCATGTTAGATAGAATAGTGAGCAACCAATGGTGGCCCACCCCTCAGATCAAGATCTAATGATATGCACTCACCCAGATAAAGTGAATCCAATGGTATGAGAGAGACATTGACTTTTCAAAATAAACTTAGACCAAATAATATGACACTACATGGTAGAAATATGTTATACCAATAGAGATTAATAATTCAAAGTATAGAAATATCATAGGATTGCCAAGTGGCATGACATCAAGGCTTAATACAAATAGGAGCCAATCTCACTCAACCTCGTGGATCATGATCTAATAAAGCATATTTTTTCAAACAAGATCTAACAACATGATATCAAATTGTGAAACTAAGCACATACTCTTTTTTATTAAGACATAGACCTAGGCTTAAATATTATGCTATGTCTCATATTATTCTTGATGTCACTTTAATATGTTTTAAACCTATCTCAAGACTTTAGATTAAAAGCCTTTTTTTCATAGAAATTTTATTTTAAGACTTTGCCTTAAGCTTTGCATTTTCCTTAGCCTTTGTTTGTAGGAACCAATCTCACTTGGATTAAAGGAGATAGTTTCAGAGGATCATGCTTTTACCCTTTCCAATGTCACTAAAATTAGTTGTTTGTGTTGCAAGATCAATGGAATCTCATTTAGGAATAAACATGCTTAGGGTTTGGTGCTTCAAATGTTAAAATAGACATTTAATTAGAATTTGGTTTGAAATTAATTGGTTCCATTTTAAACCATGATTAAAATCCTAGTCTAATGTTTTGACCTAGGTCCATATGATTTAAATTCATAATTGCATGGGAACAATTATAAATGCCATAAACTTAGCCTAGTTTAAACCCAAAGGTTGAAGTTGTTTTTTTCAACATGACCAAACCTTGGTCTAAAATATTATGTTCAGTCCCTTTATATCCCATCAATGTGTGGTCTCTTTTACTATGTTGTAACTTAGCCTAAGGACTTACCCTAAAGTTTCATCATATTTATTTATACAATGAAAACTTAGCTTAAAACCTAATGCTAGGTCATTTTATTACTCGTAGGGTCCCCTTTTATTATGTTGTAAACTTAACATAGAATCTTGATCCTAAGATTCATATTCATGTTTATTAACATAAATAAAATACCTTAGTCTTACTATTTTATCCTAAGACCTATGCATTTTCTTGATTCTAACTTAAATAATTTGCACCTCCATAAGATAGATGGCATTCATTTGAGTAGATGATGAGGATCCAATGGTTCAAGATCAAAATGAGAAACTAAAGGCTCCATTTTATTAAAACATAGACCTAGCATAAGATTTTACCCTAAGGTTTTAATTGTATTTATTAATATAATGAAACCTTATGATAATACCTTATGCTATGAATTTTATTACTCATACGTCCTTTTATGTTTCTAACTTAGATTAAAAACCTTAGACTATAGTTTATTCATATTTATTAATATGAGTAAATAACATTAGTCTAAGGCTTTGATTTATAAATCCTAAGCTTACATAGTTAAATTTTATGACTGAAGGAACCAATCACATTAGACATAGTGGATCATAATCTATAACTCACATTCATGAAAATAGAAGGATCAACTAGAGTGAGATTGATGTTTAAAATTCAAGCCATGTACCCTAGTTTCAACATCAGGAAATTTACTAAATATCAACACTACATGTTTAAGTTTACATATCTAGATTAATAGATCATAGTAGGTCAAATTTTCAATGAAGCTCAAGATGAATTCAAGATCATCATGTGGATAGAGTGAATTAACATACATAAATAATAGAATGTAAAGCTTAAAAGGCTTGTGGGATTACCAAGTGGCATAACCTTCAGACTCAATACAAATAGAATCTAATGGCATTCAAATCTTAGGATTGATAATGATGAACAACAATGATCCATGCAGGATAATAAAATGATGTGAGATTAAAGGAAGATTTTCAAAAGGCAATAGTCAATTTTTGAAAATTAATGAGAAAAATGCCATGAAAGTGCCATGAGTATTCCATGATAATGACACATAAGTAGAAAATGAAAAATGTAAAGAAATTATGGGTGAAAAAAGGAAAAGTTATAAATGTAAGGATCTAAATCAAATATAAGGCATAAACTTAGTTAAGTTTGAACAAGCTACCACCACTAAAGCTTTAACAAGACTTGCATAAAATCCCTAGCTCATGTGAAATTCTTAATTAAAACATGTATTGAGTACAATCATACTCAAAAGAGTTAATTATCATCTAAGCTAGATAAATTCAATCTAAAGCCAAAGAATAGTCTACTAGTCAGTAATTTGACCTAAGTTAGACCTTGATAGCTCAAACAGGCACTTTTAGGGAAGATGTGAAGCTATATCTAACTTTAAATGCTGAGGGGATAGTCTTCAAAGATATAAAATTTAATTCTACCACCCTATACATGGGAGACAATAACTGGTCCAAACTATTATGGACTATAGAGGAATAACTTGGCATCACAAAAGAAGAGAATAACATATCTATGAGAAGGAGATATTATGACATAATGGCTATTTAGATGATGAACATGTACTTTGTAGCTACAAATCCTAAGTTACTACATTGTATTGACATTCTATCTCCTATTTTTAAATATTGGAAATTTGATAAAGGCATGATAATCAATTAACACACTCGTAAAAGTATAGATTATGCCTCAACCATAGCTTTTGATAATTATTATAAACTATCTAATCCCCAAATAGACATGACCACCATAAATAATTGGGATAAGTAAAATGACCTAAATATCATCCTTATTTATGGATGTATTTTTGGGATCAAGTATTCTCAGACTTCAATGGCAACATCCCAATTAGCTAATTTAGACCTAAGATCAGGATGATTATGACCTTGATGAATAGGCTATGTGGGAGTTCAACCACCACCTATGTGGATTCAATGTGGGTTCCCTTAGTATATTTTATGGTTGAAAATTAGCTCACCCCTCTTCTTGGTGAATTTATTAGCACTTACTTATGTAGGCAAATTTACACAGTCAATAAAAGGACTAGGGGCTAATTTAACATGATGTCATACTTATTGGATTCCTTGTTTGCCACCACCAAGATCCCCAACCTTAGAGAATAGTCACCTAAAGGGACATAAAATGTCTCCCAATATTATTCAAATTTTCATATTTTCAAATACATGGACCATATTCAATTCATCTATGATTATATTTACCCAACCTTAGTCGAGGCCATTATAGGGAACCCAATGATGAGTGTTAGCCCTATGATCAAGAAATGTGTTGAATCCATTGGATACATATGTTTATATCTATATTTCACTACAATCAAGATAGAAGGAACTCTCGACTAACCTCTCAGATTGCCCATTTGTGTGCCCAACAAATTGGTAGAATAAGAAGTGGCATATCAATGATTTCATGACATAGATGGTCTATGTAGATATAAGAGGAAAGGACCCTTACATACCCTCCCAATAACCATTGGGATGACCATATTAAAATAATGGGAGAACATTGAAGTAGCCCTAAAATATAGAACCTCTTTTACTCTGTAGGTTGATGAGCTAAGATAGTGGGATCCATATGGAAAGATTGAAAAACACCTAAAGGCCAAAGTGATCAATATGACCTATGAGCACCATCTTAGACCTTATGACCCAATGTATACTAAGGATTATTCATTCATTGAGTTCTTGAAAATATTTAAAAATAAAAACATCAAGCCAAAGGATAAATTATTGAGAGAGAAAAATACAAGTGATGACATATGGTAGCTAAGGTTGAGGTAGTACCATTTACTAGGAGGTTCATCTTATAGACCTCCATCAACATAGCCACTAGTAGTAGAGCCTAAGACTAGGGCATAGGTTACACAAAGGATAGAGGAAAGGACACCTTATGAGGTAGTATCATCCTTAACCTAGCTTGAGGAAATAAGAAGTTGAAGTAATTGACATAATAACATTATATTTTGAAGAGATAGTGGAAGATGCTCTGAATATATTAGTTAGTGCTTATGAATCTGATGAAGAAGATGCTCAAGTTAGGGAAGCAAAATAAAATAAGGGTGAGGAATTTGTATTATATTTAGTCCCTATTATCACACCTACCCAAAAGATAAAATATGAGTTATCATTGGTTCTATTAAGAAATAAGAAGCCCAAGTTTACCTTCACTTACCCTTTGAGTGAGGTCAACCTTTTTTATCAAGGATAAACCTATCCAAGGTCTAATTATCCCTGAATGGTTTGTATATGGCAAGTTGCATAAGGTTCCTAATTTGCATCATCCATGGGATATTACTAAATCAATAAACATCACTCTCTGTGATGAGTTCAATCTATGGATAATTTCTCTAAATAATGAAGAAGAATAAAGGATTTCAGCTCTAGGGGAGCCAAGTGGAATTTAGATTTAAACCCCTACTCCTTAAGTGACAAAATCTTTATTTGATGTCAAGTTTGAGCCAACAATAATTGGGCTACAAAGAGTTATTGAAAATAAGGTCGTGATAGGTGGAGAAGAGTTCACTTTATAGAAAGTATAACCATTCATTGGAATAACTCCTATTAGAAGAAAAAGTCCAAGTGAAAACCCCATCTTTGAGAAGAATGTGATTAAATTGGCCCAAGCTCAATCAACACAATTACAAGCTATCATCAACTGCATCCAACAACAAAGAAAGAATCTATAGAGACAAAAGGAAAATTCAAAGAGCCAAGCCATATTATTAGGTCCTAATTCTATTTTTAATATGTTTGAAACATCTTATGACATGTTTAATTCTGTAAAGTTAATAAGGTCTAGATAGAATGTACTAGGTCAACAAGATGTAACAACTAAGAAATTAGTCACCCATTGGCAGAATTCAAGGGACACAATAAGGGTATTGATTAACATCTTAGTAGAGTATCCAATTCCTAGTTTTAGAACCACCAGCCTAGCTCAATTGAACATAGCCATAGGACTACTTGTGGTCAAAATTAGGAACTTGAACACATGTTCTAAAAATTTGGAAAGACTCCTTAAGGATGAAAATGAGCTACTACACATGATGTAACACTTCCTTGGGACCATGATCTTCAAACCAACTACACTCAGCTCCATGGGCCTCATTATAGATCAAGAATTCAAGCACAAAACCACACTGGTCATGAAGGAAGTGAGGAACATAAGATAATCCAAATATAGAATAGATAAAAGTAAGGTCATGGATATGATCCTAATAGCAGAGGAAAAGATTGTTAAATCTAGGAGAATTAAAGTGGCCTTGTGAAGAAATAATAGGAAATTTAGAGACCTGGTTGATTCAGAGGATGAGCTCTTTATGGAACCTATTATTAATTTGAAGTTGATTGATGAACAATAATAGAGAGAAATTAAGATAATACAAAAATAAGGGTCTTCATTAGCACAAGGGCCCCAAATTCAAGCAAGTTGACTTAAGATATTTTGTTATACAAAAGCATTGTAATATTTGAAAATAGAATATTATTTTATAAAGGCATGTGAAACTTATAAACCAAATTACATATATGTTAGTCCACTTGGGAGAGTTCAGTGTATTCTATAACTTTTGTATAAATGAAAACTATCCTTACACTTCTAATTTTATAATTGGATATGACTGACTGACATACTTCCTTGTATTCCATAAAAAGATAATTGCCATTTGTAAAAAGAGGGATTTTTTGAGCCAAAAAAATTGTGTAAAATTTGAGTAATTAATGCAAGTGAGGAATTTTACAAAGATTGTCCATATTTATTTGTGTCATTTGTTATTATGGTTTCTCTTTCACTTGTTCCTATTTATAGATTTGAATGGTTCTTATGAATTCTTATTTTGCATCTTTTAACTATAGATTTGTCAACTTGTGCCAATGCTAGGTTGACTTAAAGTTCTTAGGTTCATTTAATTTCCCTTACTCTTGTATAATTTGGGCTAATGTTGTTTGTTTACAAAGTAAATCTTTAAATTGAACTTAGTTCTTATTTACAATTTTATTATTCATTAGATGTTTACTTGATGTGTGATAATAGTTGATATCATGATATTACATGTTAAACATTGGTTAAGTTCATATTTGGATTATATTTGAACTCTATCATGATGTTTGGGATGAATATCAACAACTCTTTTCTGCCCTAGACTTCCCTTTGCTCCTTTTTAACTAGATCACTCTCCCTTAATATCCATTGTAAATATTCATTTTAGATTAGTAATTAGATTATAATTTTACCATAATTCACTAAAATTATCTCAGATTACTTCACTCTTTACAAAGATAACTAGTTGGCCATGGTGGCTCCCAACCACCAAACTTTATAAATATTGTAAAATAATCCACATGTTTTGCCTTTATTCCATTGATAGATAACATGATTATCACAACTTGTAACTCATGCATTAAATTATAAAATCATAAGTGTTATTTAAACACTATAAAAACCTATGATACATATTAATGCATCAATAGGTAGAGCCTCATTGGTGCTAGAAGGAGGTCACATTAGATCTTTGTATATTTAAAGTATCTTTGCTCATTTTTTTGAATTGTGTTTAAATATTGGTGTAACCATTACATAATTATGTCATTATTTGTCTAATTGTGTAAATATCATTGATATTTATGGTCTTTGACCCATATTTGTGCTTCCTTTAGACAAAGATCGATGTTATATGAAGGTATATTCATAATTATGATAAAGATGGCTTAATGTTTGTAAATTCAGTAGGTTAAAGGTTATTAATATTTATTTTGATCAAATATTCATATATCTATTCCTAATTTGATCTTAAACATGTACATATCAATTATACTTACGTATTTGGATACATCTTTGATCTAACTTAGTTAAAGATTGTTATCTTTTGTCATCCTTTATATAAATCTTTATAGAATTTTCTTAATGTGCAAGTCTAATCATTGTCTCCTACAAATATAAGACTGACACATCATATTTCAAACGAGATTTAAAGCTCAAAATCTATTATTACCAAGAATTAGGATAAGGTCATGATTAAAAACTAGAGAACCTCTACTTTCATTAGAAGTCCATAGGAGAACTAGGCGGGACAAAGGTAAGCGTAGGCTTTTAAAGTTTTTACCAACTTCACCAATTCAAAGTGCTCCCATGTTTGATCCATATCAAGTTATGGCTTGGTTGGTTGGTTATTTGATCAATGTGCTAGGTGTGGTACATGACCTTCCTCATAATCTTAAAAATTATTTGTCAATATTTAGTCTTAGTTACATTATAATAGCTGAGGAACATATTAAATAATTCAAAATTGCTTTGAGATTGTTAAATATCACTCATGAAGATGTAACATGTAGACTATTTCCTTTCACTTTTAAATATCATGCATATGAATGGTTTCTAAATCTCCCTAAAAATTACCTTATTAGTCGGGTTGATTTTAATGTCTTTATTGACCAGTTTGGTAAAATCATTAGTCCTTCTATCTTGTACCAACAATTCAACACAGTTAAAAAAGATGTAAAAGAGCCCATAAGAGAATTCAATGCTAGGTTCTGAAAAATGTTCAGTAGGAACATATCTCCCTACAAACCTAATGAGTATTTAGCCTTGGAAATATATAAGGATGCCTTACATCCTATGACTTCTATATTTATAAAGAGAGTTGGTGGGCCCATGAGCACATTAGCTTTATCTTATGTTGAGGTTGTGTTTATTAATGATCAGATGAAACCCCAAGGATACTTGGCTTACTCCATTCTTAATTCAATCCACATTTTCCCATTCTACATGTTATTCTTAATGCTAACAAAAATATGCCTACCCTAAACCAACTTCCATTCATGAACCAACTACCTTTGAGACATGCTCATCCTTCTCAAAACCTAGGATTATTGAACAATGCTACTAATGGATCCCATCCACAAGATCAAAAATATTTAATGCCTATAGCCAATTCCAATACTCAAGTTCATAATTATGAGGCCCTAAAGAATGAGAGTGACTTTGTCCTCAAGATGGTTCAAAATCTTAGCACTGACTCCTTCAATTGTAAAAGTAATCAATAATGTAGAGATATTTGGTAGGAATTAATCTTTTCAAATGTTCAATAGGCCCACTAATATATTTTTGAATGATAGCTACCACAACAACAAGAACAATGAGACATCTATTAGTAAAACTGTTATCGATATAAACCTTATTAATGTTACTTTACCTAACTATTGTAGAGTCAATTGTAGTTCTAAACATGAGGAAATAGATTGTGTTGAATTTTTTAATGAATTTGAAGCCTTTCAAAAAGAATTAGATACTTTTGAAGTTGTCCCTAACAAGGATTTTGATGTAGGTACATCTAGTTCCTCAAGGTCATCTATGTATGGTGATCTGAATATCATGTGGAGATATTTGAGTTCCATTTTTAAGAGGATAATGATGTTGAGGATAATCTCAAAGATATTAATTATTTTTATAAATTTTTTAAGAACACTTATCTTATTATAAATAGGGAGAAAAATTAACCATTTACCACTTTGACTCTTCCAAAACACTTTGAGACTCCTTATACTACCTTGAACAACAATCTTGAGGATCCAAAGTGAAGTACTTATAAACCCATTGTTGATGTATTTAATTCTTCCAATAGGAATAGGTATGACATAGTAGAGGACATGAATAATATCAATGATAACATTACCTTGCATGAGTTGACATATATTACTAAATAGAGAGATCTGTTGTTAGAATCTCTATCCAAAAATCCTAATAAGTCTCAAGAGTCTACACATGCTAATGCTGAAATACACAAAAGTAAGGTAGATGTTCCTCCTTTCCTATTTATAGTTAGTATATTTGGTAAAAATATGAATAATTATTTATTATATTTTGGTGCATCTACAAATATAATGCCTAAGGGTATTTGTGAACAGTTAAGTTTGACTCCTATTAAATCTGACAAATTTATGACTCAATTAGATAATTCATGAGTAAAAGTGATTGGGGAATTATTAAATGTTCACATGCAAATTGCCTCAAAGCCAAGGATACAATAGTTCATTGATATCCAAGTGGTGGACATCCCTAATGCTTATGGAATGCTATTGTGTAGAGACTATACTAGAATCTTGAATGGTTATATGTCAATGGATTATTTACATATGTGGTTTCCATTTAAAATATTCCTTAACCAAATTAGGATAAAAAAGGATCCTAAAATTATTCATATGATCACTAAATACAATGTAATCAATGAGCAGGTCAACATGGTTAACTTAGATCTTGGTATCTATACTCTTGACACCATAAAGGTAAGCAACTATAAAACTTCTCATGCTTTTCTTGGACTATGAAAACTTTATTTTGATTGTGTTAGATGTAAATTAGGTTCTATATTAGGAGTGGTGTTATCCAATCCCATCAAGAAAGAACATAATTCCTCTTACAAAATTTAGTTCCCATGTACCAATAATTTGGTTGAGTATGAAGCACTAATTATTGGATTACAATTTACAATCAATCATGAGGCCAACGAACTATTAGTTTTTGGTGATTATAAATTAGTGGCCAATCATATCAATAGTAAATATAAATGCAAATTTTCCTATCTCAAGAAATGTAAATTTAGAGTATGGGACTTAATTAAATGTTTTGATTATTTTAACATTATGTCAATCCGTAGGGAAGAAAATGAGGTTGATAATGAACTTGATTCATTTTTCACCAACCTTATCCCCAATTATAGTTCCAAGTTGTAAAACCTTAAAATTGAGTTGATCCTATGTCCCTCAATGCTTGATAATGTCAACCACTTGAAGGTATTTAATGATGATCAACAGATCATAAATTTCTTGACTAGTTTATGACTATTTGAGGGTCACATTATTGATGAAGCTAGTCTCCTTGATTATGAATTCATTGAAATCAAGAATGAAGACAAATTCATTTAATTGAATGATATTAAGATCCCCAAAGGCATGATAGACTTGGAGAGAGTCTTTTATTTTGATAAACTAGTTGAGGCTACCAAGACTCACAATGTAAGTGGGAAGGATTATAATGAAATTGATTTTGGACTCCAAGGTCAACCTTAGATTTTTAATATTAGTACATGTACAGGTTTGTAAAATAAAAGAGCTAAAGAAATTTTGACCAAATATATAGATATCATAGCATGGTCTTATGATGACCTAAAGATATTTAATCCAAAGGTCATAACTCACACCATACCTTTAAAAGAAAATTTCAAACATTTTAGACAAATGTAGATTCCTATCAACCTAGTCTTAAAACAACTAATATATAAAGAGGTAAAGAAACTCTTAGATGCCAAGACTATATTTCCCATTAGGCATTCTACTTGGGTTGCTAATTTAGTCCCAGTCAGGAAGAAGAATCGTGATATTAGACTATGCATTGATTTTAGAAATCTAAATAGAGAATTTAAGAAAGATAATTACCCCCTACCTTCTCTTGACCAAGTGATAAAAATAATTTCTAGTTATTCCATGATGTCCTTTCTTCATGGCTTTTTAGGGTATAACCAAGTGTTGTTGAATCAAGAAGACATGATGTAAAATAATTTTACTACCAAGTAGGGCACATTTGCATATAAGAGAATGTCATTTGGATTGATAACCATAGGTGAAACCTTCCAAAGTGATATGGATAATGATTTCCAAGGTCCTATAAGAAAGTTCATTATTATATACATGGATGATTTGACTATATTTTGTAAGAATAGGGAGGATCATATTATGCACCTACAATAGGTATTTGAAATATATAGAAGGTATGGGATTTCTCTCAACCCAAAGAAAATTATTTTATATGTTACTAAGGTAAAAATATTAGTACATGTTATCACTAATGATGGAATCTCTATATAACCTTAAAGAGTAAATGCAATATCTAATATAGAGCCTCTTGATAGTAGGGAGGAATTGAAATCATTATTTGGTAAAATAAATTTTTTAAGAATTTTTTTTTTTGATTTTACAAAATTAGTGAAACCCTTGAATGACATGTTGAATAAATAAGCTAAGATCACTTGGAATGAACAAATAAATAAGGCTTTCAAAGATATCAAACAGGCCACTAGACAAGCCCCAATCTTGATAAGTCCAGACTTCACCAAGGATTTTTTATCTTTACTCCTTTTCTTGAAATCATACAATAAATAAAATTTTAACTCATCAAATGGATGGATGTTATCATCCAATATATTTTATGAGCACTAACCTTAAATTTTTGAGTTAAACTAGTCCTTAATTTACAAGAAAGCATATGCTTTGGTCAAGGTACTGAAAAAATTTAGACATTATATCCTTAATAATAAGGTGCATGCCATTCTAACATACCCTACCACCAAGATCATGCTAATTCAAAGTGAAATTGAATAAAGGAGAGGTAAGTGGATGTATTTACTCCAAGATTATGACATCAAGATGAAGACTACCAAATTGGTAAGCTATTAAGGTTTGATTTAATTGATTGCCAATACTATCCCCAAGATAAGTGTTATGTAGGTAGATCAATAAAGTTTTAGACCTAATGATTTATATGATCCCATTATCCACTTACTAATCAATGTATATTTTCATATAAGGTTAAGTAAAGAACAAAAGAGAGATATAAGGCTCAAAGAAGCTCACTTTCTAATCAAAGATGGTTTGTTGTATAGGAAAAACTTTGAGGGAGTTTAGTTGAGATGTGTCTCCAAGGAAGAAGCAACAGAGATTATGAGCACTTTTCATGAAAAATTAAGAAGTGGACATGCATTCGGAAGGACTACAACACAAAAAATATTAAGAGATAGTTAATACTAGCCTACAATCTTTAAAGATGACCAAAATTATGTGAGATAATGCCACTCATGTCAAGTATTTAATACCAAAAATCCTAAGGTAGCCATGCCAATAACACTAGTAATGGTTTATAAACCCTTTGCCCAAAGGGGTATAGATTTATTAGGGGTAATAAACCCTAATTACTTTTATTATCACATGTACATTCTAACTACTACTGACTACCGCACTAGATGGACTGAGGTAGTGGTAACTAAATAGTGTAGGACCAAAGAGGTGATCAATTTTTTAGAAGAAAACATATGCACAAGGTTTGAGACACCTATATCTATATTCTGTGATAATGGATCTACTTTTATATCCATTGAAATGATATAATGGGCATATGATAACAACATCATTCTCAAGTTTTCCTCAAACCATTATGCTCAAGGCAATGGAGTATCTAAATCAACAAATAAGAACTTGATGAATGAAATAAAGAAGTCTAAAATATAAAAATCTAGGACATGGTACAAGCTTCTCAAATGTACCCTTTGGGTAGATAAAATGAGAATCTAACAAGTCCCCAAAACATCACCCTTCTTATTGGTGTATGGCCAAGAACCCATCTTCCTCATCACCCTCCAGCTACCAACATAAAGTTAATGTAATAATATATGGAGGAAGACTAGGAATTTGTAAATTCAAGTTTGTTTGACATCATACAAATGGAAGATGCAAGAGAAGAGGCTTTTGATAATTTTATTAGACACCAAACCATAGTAAATAGGTGGTTTGACAAACTATCAAAAATAAAGGTGTTTAGTTAAGGAGACATAGTTCTTCTTTGGGATAAGGCATCTAAGCATAAAGGTAAACATGGGAGTTCACACCTATGTGGATATACCCCTATTAGATATCCAAGATACTTGGAGATATCACCTTCAAGTTGAAAGACCTATATGGAATTGAGTTCACATTGCACACTAATGGGTAATACCTCAAGAACTAGTTCTCTATTGTCCTACTTAGGGTCTTCATTGAATCATTTTAAGGCTAGTTAGAGTTAGAGTAGGCATGATAGGTTAGTTAATTTCTATTCTTTCCTTCTTATCCTTTGTTTGTACATAAGTTTGCACATATTTGTTTTCTTTTCTTTTCCTTTGCTTTCTAGTTTATTTATTTTTATTTTTGTGTGTAATTTCTCTATTCTATTCCTTTCTTGTAATAAGTCTTTTTAGACAACCCTCAGCTCAAAATTCACATAATTACTCAATAACTCTATAGTTTAGAAATGTAGGTATGAATATTAAGAATATGCTAACCATGGATTTGAAATATGAGCTTAATGTTATAGTTTAGAGAAAGTAGTGAGGACTAATGGATGGGTTGGTTGTTTAATACAATTTTAAACCTTATTATAATCTAATCTTGCTTTTAATAAGGATGTCACATATGGGATTAAATCTTGAATTATTAGGACATAGTAATGATTAAACTTAACAAATATCATTGCTTGGGATAAAGGTCACAACCATACATGATTATCTAAATATCAAACATTTGAATAAATCCATAAACCTAGATAATTTGGTTCCCAAGATTTTTTAAAATTCCCAAATGATCTAAAAAAATATAATATTATTATAAAATCAAAATATTTCCAAGTAAAGGTGTTTTTTAAAATCTCCATTGGGGCTATAGATGCTTGAATGGTAGTGGATCAAGGCCTTAATTGGAACTGAAGGCATCTTTATCAGGGCTATAATTGCCTATATGGTATCAAATCAATCCCCAAGCCTTCCCTAAGCTAAAAATGGTTGTCAATGGACATCAAAATATGATTTAAGTCAAATTTAATAGTTAAAGTCATGAAATTTAGAAGTTGTTCCCCAAATACCATGGAAAATAGTAAGAGGAATAAAATCACACATATATCATGGCTATGTTTTAATGTTTGATCCTAATTATAGAATTGAAAGACTTGTTTTAACCATGAACTAATCCCGATAATAGTACTAATAAATTAGAATAGGTAATCTAGTTATTTATCTAAACTAGGATCTCTAAATACTAATAAATGGGATTGGTTTCACCTATATTATACCTATGTCTATGGTTAGAAGTAGGATCAGAGTTGTGATTATGAAAATAAATGTCTTATCTTTTGAATGGTAATATCCCTAACAAATAGGTACCTACAACCATTTAAAGTAGACATATTCATGGTTTTATCAGGTCCATGGATATGAGGATTTTATCCTTATAATGAATCCATGTGGAGGGTAGTGTATAAGTTCCAAGAAAGAGATTTGGGGATTTGAGAGTGTAGGTTGAACATTAAATTATTTTTTATATCCTTTAAATATTTTCCCTTGTTGGTAAGATCATGACTCATCATCCTAAAAAATCATTGTCTTTTAGTGTATTTCTCAGCCAATGAGAAGTCCAAAAGGCTATTGGATCTAATGAAGGTTAAAATTGTCAAGAAGGATTGGTTCTAATTGATCAAAAAGTGGTTGGTAATTTAATTAAAGGTGGTGACAACCCATTTATTGATTTTTGATGGTGTGATCCTCTTCTCTCTTCCCCTTTCTCCTATATATCCCATTTTATTCCCCATTTGAAAAGGACTCTCAATTATATAAAAAGAGGGGTTTCACTCTCTCACTTTTGATTATAAATTGATTCTCACAATTTTTAAGAGAAAGAAAATCTCATTTGATAAGGAAAGACCCTATCAAATTTTTTCTAAAATATCTCTAGAAGTAATATATACTTTTTCTAACTATCTCTTGCCTTTGAATTGTGTTTAGAAAGTTTATACATGATGGCATTATGAAGGAGTTTCCTCTATGTCCATTGTCCTTATTTCTTTCCTATTTTTAGGTGTTTTAAAGATATTTGTAGGTCTGGACTCATGTTATTTCTACCATTAATGTATGCATAGTTTGAGTCTTAGAATTCCTCTTTACTTCATTTATTGCTTGTGAGCCTAGTTTATGAAAAACTTATTCAATCAACTAGTCTTTGAGGTTATGTGAGATAGCACTCTCTTATGCTTCATCAATGTTTATTTCATGCTCATGTGATTTATCATTTAAATTTGGTGCATCACCTTTTTATCTTTCTTAGTAACCATATACTACCTTTCTATCCCTTTTCAAAGTAGAAGCATTGGTCTAAGTTTTCCATAAAGAGGAATTCAACCTTCTCTAAAGGTTCAACCTCACCACAGGATACCCACAACATGAGGTTGTTCACATATTGTGTCTAGGAATGGTGGATCCTAAAGAACTCCTCCACGAGGGTGTAATTCTACACCATAATAGTTCCTTAATCGCTTGTTACCAATTGGAATTGTTTTATTCATGAATTTCAATATCCATAAGATGTGAAAACTTACATTAGCACATTAGAATAATTTCAAGAAATGTGATGATGAATCCCTTGAAGATTATTCTATTGGATTAAAAAGTACATCATATGAGCTATATTTATACCCTCAAATTTAGAACTACAATTTATTTTTATTAGAGGGATTCTTTCCCCATTAAAATAAAGAGATTTAATTAAATAATGAGTCATTTACAAATTTATATGTGGATATGAATAGATACTTTTCATTTATCCTTATTCATCCAAAGGAGCTTAACATATCCCATTCTAAGTGCCAAAGTTTTATTCATCAAACAATTGAGGGAGATGAATTACCAAATCAAGACTATGAGCAAAAATGTGTTTTTTCTAATCTTTACATGGGTTCTCTACAAGGGTTACTCAAAATGGGACCACTCCAATGTCTTCATCCTATGTAAAAACCCCATGGAAAACAACACAAAAATCATCCATTTTAACAATATTTAATAATAACTGTATTCATGAAAGGTTCTTATTTTTGAAATAACCATATTTATCCTACAAAAAAAAAAAAAAAAAAAAACTAGTAATATAATATTCTTACAATAAATTGGATTTGATCTAAAAAACATACAAAACAAAGGAAGTTGGAAAGACTCCTTGAGAAAAATAATAATACCAATTGATTGTGTTCCTAAATTAATTCAAACATGGGTTAGGATTATACCTACCATATTTCCATATGAATTTACTCCAAGAACTCTTTGGTTATACTAATTAGAAGCTAAAATTGGTCCAAATTAGCAAGGTTTCTCATAAAGATAAGTTAATACTTATTCCAAATGATCGCATTATTTATTCTACTACACATGTAAATCATGAGGAAGAAAATGTTATGTACCTTTTAAACTTATCCAATAATGGTGAAGATAATGTAAAATATCCAACTTAAGGTTGTCAATCATTGAGTTGATAGATACCTATGACCATCCATTGGATGAGATCATAGAGTGGTATATTCAAGTATATCAAAATAATTAAAAAGAAAACATTAAAAAACTCATAAAACACTTTCACCACCTATATAGTCTATTATATCCTTGGCGTCTATGTGTTTGTTACATGTTAATGTATGGCATATCAATTAATCCTATATACACATGCATGTCACACTTTTCTATGGTTATGATACAACCATATATAGAAACATGATCTATTATTATTTAAGATTGTGGGCCTTCCCTCTACTTATGTCATGTGGAGATTGGGGGAATCCACCTTTATGATCATGATACTTCCAAGTTAAATCATTATATGGTCTCTTAATTATCATGCTTGAGATCTTGTATGTACTTACAAAAGATTTTATCCTTGACTATATTTTAAAGGGTACTTGATATGATATGTACTTGACATTTTTTTCTAACACATTTGATCCATGGGATACTATGATATGTTTATGTTGGTTACTTATGCTTTCCTTTATGCAATTCCTTGAGTGTCTTACCTTGTTATTTTTTGGTTTGTTCAAGCATTTTAATATGATACTTTGTTTGTGTCCCCAATGCCTATGTTTGATTTAATGGATATTTGAAGATGTCATTATTTATTTTATGTACATTTTGATAAGTCATGTCCCTTTGATTGTGTTTCATTTAAACATGCCCCTTATTTTTGGTCTCCCTAGACCATTATATGTTGACTTACTTTTGAGTGATCTTTTGTGTGTGCTTATTTTATTATTGAGTGTATATTATTACTATATATAAATTTTCATGATATTTATAATTCATCTTAGGCCTTAATGTGATTGTATTGTTCCATGTGCTTCAATGATACATTGACCTATATATGTTCTTCTATATTGTACATGGTTACACTCATAGATTATTCAATTGTCTTATCTTTTTGAGGTGAGATAACTACCAATTTTATTCTTCCATAACCTCAAATGGGGGGTCATATTAGTGGGGGAATGACTTGGAAGAATGTTCTCCACACTTATTCAATATTGGGTAGGGTTTATAGATTTAGTGGGGGCATTGTTTGAAATCATGTTCTCCACACTTATTTAATATTAGGAACCATCTCAAAATTAAGTGGAAGCATGCTTTGGAATCATTTTCTCCACACTTATTCAGTATGTATCACACCTAGATTCGGTGGGGACATGATTTGGAAGCATTTTCTCCATGCTTATTTAGTATTTGGCACATTGAAATTTAGTGGGGATATGTTCTAGAAATATGTCCTCCACATTATAACTTATTTTATTTTTTATATTTCTCTATATATAGTGAGGGCATGCTTTAGAATCATGTTCTTCACACTTACAAAATTTCTAAATTGGCCAAAGCACAAAATTATATTATTCATATTCATATTTGTGGTAGGATTATTTACATTGGTCCCATTATTATACACAATTTTAGCATGAGACATATCTAAGGTGAATATAATATGAAATGTGTGCCTAATATTGGAAAATCTAAATCAGTTTAGAATTTCAAAACACTCTTATGGATTATCATAACCCACTACATTTGACTTTTATGGAATATATTGAGCCAATCTACTATAGTAGTTGGTTCACTTTTGGTATGGTTAAGGTGATTAAATCACTCAATCTTACCATGTTTTTATGTTGGATTTGATTGTATCATCCATCCTCACCAATTTAATATTTTGAGTTGACCTTGTTCACTCTCGCTCACTAGGTTATACTTATGATTGGGTTTCATGGTTGAGCTAATCTCAACTATCAAGTGGTAATTCACCTTTTATCGAAGGTTTGGGGCATGTCATTTACAATATCTTTTTCTCTCTATCTTCTAATATATATGAAATTTCCATATATATATTTGTCTTAATATCAGTTTCATATCCTTATAATGACATATCGTTTCAAATAAAATTACTAATAGACAAGGTAGTTACATCAATACATAGTTATACTTCTAAACCTTGCTCTTTTAATTTCAATATTTTTAATACTTTGAATTTAAGATTATATGCAATGATTATATATTGTAACACACTCTTGATTTCAAGTTAGTCACTAGAAAATCATTCAAGTTGGACTCATGCAAAGGCAAGGATTTTTATACACACCCACATATGCATTCCTCTCCTTTAAACCAAAAAATATATTACTATATTAAATGGGGGATGTAGACAATATTTATGGATTAAATATCACTTTAGTTTTGTACACTTGGCAAACTTAGACCTTGGTTATTCCTCTTAGTTGTGGACCTTTAATACTTTTTGAAGTCTCCAATATAATCTATCTTATGCCCCTTGGCCTATCTCTTAGTTCAATAGTATTTTGTTGATGACCCATACCTTTTATCATACCCATAATTATTAAAATCTATTTATATTCCACTTTTAAAAGCTTTTATCATGTACCTACTTTTATGTTCCCTAGACAATAGCATCCCAAACATACACCTGCATCGATGTAGGTGTATTTCTCCAACACAATTGTCCATTTCCCTAAAGTCATACAATTTAAAATTTAAATGTATCCTAATGGTCAACCTAGTGATTTAATGTGAGTTACTTATCTAATAGGGTTGATATAAATACAAGACCAATCCTCATTCATTTCTCACCTATAAAATACCTAAGGTAACTTGTCAAAGCATTCAATCAAGTACTTGATGAATCAATGATTCCTTATTTTCTCCTATTTTCATATCAATCATAGGGATAACACATACACAGGTTTGAAGTACTAATGGAATAACCTAAGATCCTAATTTTCCAAGTTATAAGTTTATTATTTTATTTGCTTTTTATATATTACATGATTCACACATAATCCAACACATAGGGGAAAACTACATCATCTGAGGCCCTCTTTAGTGTATTGGATATATAAGTAATGTTCATTAATAAAGGGGTATTTGGGGTTATCTCGACATTGTGTGCTCACAAACCCATTTTTTATAAGATCACTATGAAGATGAAAAACTAGGGTTTTATAAATTTTATGAGGAGCAATAATCCATGACCCAAATTTGAATGAACCAGTTACCAAACCCAGAAGCATCCAAGTAGTTTTATCCTTTTCTAATAGGTATTTCATAGAGGAAACCTATGTCAAGCTCAAAAAAGAGTGTCAATATAACCATCTAATGATGATGTTAGTGTCTATATCTCCATATGCACTTAATATATAATTTGGTGATTGTTCCAAAATATTCTTCTAGTTTACCTTCTACCTATTCTAGATCCAAAACTATGTTAGCATTAGAATCAACTAATTACATTATTTCTTTGTCATTTCCATATCTAACATGGTTATATTTACTATTTTGTAGCCTATTTTATTTAAATGAGATGAACATATGCTATATTTAAGTTTAACATCTGATTAGCTTACTATATAGATAATTTATCACCCTTATACCTTAGGCTATCTCTCTCCCATATAACCCTAGTGAACCCTATCCTAGATTTTTAGGGTTAAACAACTATAATAAGGCATTTATGGAAGCACCCTTGCATTCTCAAGAGCAATACAAGATTATTCCTTTGCACCTATATAATTATTAGATCTAGTTTATATGTTTACAAAGGTATATTTATTATTTGCATTTTTTTATGACGCAAAAAATAAGAATAATATCATCTAGACTTGCATAAAAAAATTCACATTTACATTACAAAGTGATCTACAATCAAATTTGAGCCCTCTTCTATGTATTGGAAATGTAGTGCAATGCTTGGTATTTAGATAGGGATTAACCAAGGTCATTCCAATTCAACCCTTTCATCTGACACCCACCAATTTGATGATAGATCTATTGTGTATAACTAGGATTTGATATAAAATTTATCCCATGAGTAGATGCATAGAAAGGGTTAAAATAAGAAACAATCATCATAGGTGTTATTTCAAAAATAAATAATCATCCACTACATATGAGTTTAGTTTGGATCATTACAGTTAAAACTGACTGTTGATATTGATTGTATCTATCAAAACTAACCAAATCGAAATAAATGAAGACATGCTACATATATATCAATGATATATTCCTAGTGTGTAGAGATCATATAATTAAGCTTTAGATTTACATGACAAATAATTTAAGAGTTATTTTACCCTTTTTCAATAAGTCATTATTGTATATTGTCATATCTATTGATCTAAATTCTATTTCAAAGTTCTATATTAATAAAATTAATATCACCATTAATTAAAATTAGATTAAAATATATTGGTGAAATTGTATATATTGAACAAGACAAAAATCCTAGGTCTTATTTAAGGGATTCATCATTCGTAGGGATTTAAATCATAGTTCCAAATTTAAGTTTATTTATTTATTGGGATTAAGCTTTGCTTATTTTTTAATAAATTGTCTATGGCCAAGTAAATAAAAAATTTATAATTAGTCATAAATACATAGTAAATATCATAATATGTAATTTGTATTTGATCAAAAAACAGCCTTATGCTTATGATAATGAATGGACCAATAACCAAACATGCATAATTAATAATAAAAATTATATACATGAAGAATACAATAGTGAAGGACTGGATTATGATGGTAATTTTAGATATATTTCTAATAATGGAAAAAAATAGGTGCAATATAATAATGAAGACTTCAATGATCAAGAAATAAACCCACTAATGAAGAAATAAAACAACCTTATTCCCCTACTTCTTTTATGCCTTCTTCTACAAACTATACAATTGAACAACATAAGTAAGATATTAATGAACATATGCATGTATATACTATACCTTTTGAATTAAGAAGTGATATCCATCCTAATACACCTAAATTAACTTTTAAACGTTCCACATCATTTCATCTCATTAATCATTATAAAATGCAAAAACATTAACCTTGTGTAGAAATGAAAAAAGAATGTAATTGAAATTCCTACTCTCTTTCTAATAACAAAAAAAGAATGTGATGAATGTGAAATTTATTATTTCTCTATAGAAATGGAAAATTAAATTTATGAATGTGAAATTCATACTCTCTCTCTCTATTAAAGGAAAAATAATGTGATGAATGTGAAATTCGTATTTTCTCTCTAGAAATGGCAAAATAATGTAATGAATGTAAAATTCCTACTCTCTCTCTAGAAATGGAAACAAACTGTGATGAATATTTAATTCCTACTTTCTCTTTAGAAATGGAAAAAGAATGTGATGACTATGAAATTCTAACTCTCTCTAGAAATGGAAAGAGGATGTGATGAATGTGAAATTTTGACTTTCTCTCTAGAAATGGAAAAAGAATGTGGTGAATTTGAAATTCATATGTAGTCTCTCTATAAATGGAAAAATAATATGAATAATGTGATATTATTTCTCTCTAAATAAATGGAAAGCAAATGTGTAAAAATTGAGATTATGTATTCCTCTTTATAAATATTAAATAATACAAACTCATGTTTAAATTCTTTTTCCTCTCATGAAAAACAATGTCATAATATACATTTATATGATCTTGTTATTAAAATAAAATGTGGTGATAATATAATGATACGTAATGATACATATTCTGAATTTGAATCTATAGAATAAAAATTTAAATGAGTGTGATGATTCTTCTTAACCTATACCTAATATGCATTCTTTTCCTAGACCTCCTTCACCTAGTTTCAATAGTGTAGCTATAGAAGCTTATAATAATAGCATGCAACCATTGAATGAGCCTCTTAAAAATTATAATATACTTTCCCAGAAAGTCATTTCCTTAATACATGATGAGGTGACTTTCAACATAAAATACATCACCTCACCCTATAGATAAAAGGTTACCACACTTTGATTGATTCTAATGTTATATATGAAAACATAAATTAGTTCCAAAAATTTAAATGCCCAATTACCCCACAAACTCTAAATGCTTACATTCCATATGTTAGATGAAATCAGTGATCCTTTCTACATGATGGCTTTTTTAGAGATTTTATGGGAAAATATGATGGTAGTCAAATTTAAATAAAAATGTTCCCAAAGATTTTAACTAAAAAAGATTTAGTTTTATTTAATTCCTTGCCTTGTCGGTATTTACATGCATACATACAATTTCAATGTTATACATTCAAAATAAGGAACCAAGAGTAACATATAAATGCTTACCTAATCTTCACCAATGAAAATAAGATCCAATTTGTGAAAATAAGAGTCAAATATTATATGCATTAATTTACATACAAATAAATGTATTTGGAAATACATTACATATTTATTATAGGCCTAAATTATCATCTTGAAGTGGAGCTAATTTATGACACTTGTAATAAATTTCAAGCTATTTATCATAAAATTCTTGCATTATAAGTGAAATTTAAACATAATTTTAATCCAATTAAGACACATGAAGAGATTAAGCTAAAAAATACAAGACAAACAAGGATGTTAGAGAAACCATTGTAGCTTATAAATCCCAAATTTAAATGACATAAGTTAATGTGAAGTTTATTAAAAAAGGGAAAGAATCAATTTACAAAATGGCACCTAAAGTGAATAAACCTATTTATAAAAAAATGAAAACCACTATAATTTGACATTTTCAAAGATCAACCATGTGATATTTAATAAACACCACTAGCCATGAATATAATAAATTTTTATCCTAATTATTATCCTCATCATCATCATATAAAATAAAATTAAGGGTAAACATTTTCTATTTATCATGGTATTAAAGGACATTGTGATGATGATTGTTATGCATTACAACAAAATATTATACAACTTATATATAGAGGGGATATCAAATTTTAAAAAAGTTTACATTTGGTTAACAATATCCCATTATCCATCTAATTATACCACTAATTTGATAAATACTAAGATTTATCAGATCATTCCTCACAAGGAACCATGGTTTCTCAAACTTCTACGAATGTTGTTTATAGGAGAAGATCTTCTAGTGTACATTCTACTATGATTCATTTAACCTAGGATATTCCAATTTCCATTGGTCATTCAAGATTATTGGACCCTGAATTTTGTATCATTTTATTGTAAGTGAATTTTGGAAGATTTCATGGGAGAGATGAGTACAAAAACATACCTAGGTGTAGAATACCTTGGTGCAGAATAAACATGTCACAGAGAACAAAGATGCAAGAAACATGAATAAATTAAGGATGAAAGACTTATAAAATTAGTGTATGACTTGGATAAGGATGCAAAAGGAAAAAATGGTTAATAAAATAGTTTCATTATCACTGAAGGATAATGATTCAAACATGGATTTAACACTAGCTCATGAGAAGACAAGCACATGACATCAAATATCTAGCATAGAATGGGTATATATGGGAATTTAGGCCCATATAAATATGAATTAAATTTAATAACATGACATAACTCATTTTTGGTAATGGTCATTGGAAATTCATCATTTTCATATTAATGTTGTAATTGAATGATAGGGGTAGAATCATGTATAAGTACCCCTAATTTTACTTAGGAGGTTGTTGATGTTTTTGTTGTTGTTGTTTTATAATGGTAAACATAATCTTGAGATTATTCACATTCTTGATATGCATCAAGAATTTTGTATGGTAACCACTTATATATAATGAAATAGAATACTTTTTATGTTAAAATACATGTAAAATTGTTATGGAATTAATAGTACTTATACTCTTTTTCTTGATTTGTGCATGTCTCTCTACTCATGATAGATATCTTAATATGGAATGATTTCATGTTATGATTTAGCTTAGCGATGATATATTTAATTATAACTAAGTGCCATTTTAAACACGTTAGTATAAAAATCGCAATATATACGCCATCACACTATAGAACGAATGAGAACCAATCTTAAGCCATGTGATTCAGGTGAATGTGTAAGACCATTTCTCACATGATAAATCAATGTGCTAGCTAGTTGGACCTCTTATCCTCTTTGTGTATGCAACTAGGGAAATAAATGATAAATTAAAGGAAAATAACACAACATTTTAATTTCATTATTAGGGCCTATTTTAATTATTAGCATGATGGTAGGAAAATTATTCAATGTCATTTTTTTTAGAATATTGAGGATTGGATTGGTATAGTAGAATAAAATTTTATACTCCAATATCTTGAACCAAGAATTTATACATGAACATAGGTAGAGTATAGCCTATACAATTCTTTTTATGAAGCATTATTTATATAATTACCTATGTACTTACATGTTTAGATTTTTGCGTATACATAAAACTATTCAAAAAATTATGAGTGAAATTATTCTTAATCGGTAGACCATCAAATGACTTTGGCTAAGTTGGAAGATGTTTTCACGCATACACGTCTAGTGGAAATGAAGACTTAAAATTTATATTTTGGAATATGCAATCTCTACATATTCTTGCCCATAAGAATCATAGTTCAAATTATTTAGATAACTTGAAGGAAGGTATGCCAAAGAAATATCTTTACAGATTAAAAATATTATGGCTGATTCTAGACTTGATAAATTTTATATGGATGAGTAAACTCTATCATGCAAGAGTAGTGAGACTGGTGGTGAAATGGAGATGTATATTTTGGCATGTTTATTCATATCAAATGTGAAATTTGGTAACTTGAGTATGGAAAATGACACCCAATCCATAAGTCCAATTTGATTTTTCTCTTGACCCTCTTAAGCATGTTTTCATAATTTCCCAGTCATCTATAGCCTTCCAGACTGAACCCTTGTTGACCTAGGTTGATATTTTCATGAGAAATCCACCCCTAGGTCTTCTACCCTTAGGATAACAATGCCCAGACTTGGAATATAGTGCTAAAACTCAAGGTGTCATATTTATGGCACTATTGTCCAAGTGTATTTTGGCTTGAAATGGTCATTTTCCCCTAGATCCTTATCCTAATTCATGTTAGCCTAACATGAAATCATTTAAACCATGATCATTAAATCCCCTATAAAAGGCCATTCAAATTCCATTTATAAAGTTTGATGCTCATTTATAAGAGAGAATCAAGAATACAAGCAAGACTACTCAAGCACTTTTCACTATTCTCTACATACAGCCATCCAATAGTATTTCATGTTTATTCAAACCTTTACACCAATCCATAGATATTCCAAGTACACATAATATCACAGTTAATTACATTTTCATCACATTATTTCACCAATCCCTTCAATGGGATAAATACATATAGCTTGATCCCTCCTTAGAGTATTGGTATGTAGGCAACGTGCCCACACATGGGGTGTGAAGTGCATCTAGTGTATCCTTTACACACTAACCCCTTTTTACCTATTTTTCAAAGTTCCATTTAATTTCATAAAAGACACAAAAAAATGAATAATAATATCCGTAGGGAGTTTTATTGACATCAAGGATATAAAATTTTATACATAGACTCACATAGACACTAGGAACAAAACCCAAAAAAATCATATCTCTGAGAGTAGTTTGGATAATAGCAACAAGACCAAGAATATAACATTGAACAATAGGGTGTCATGTTTTTGGTAGTCTTATCCAATCATAAAATGAAGTCTAGATCCTAGTTTGTGACAGTGTCCTTATCGTATTCCTCTAGTATCAAACTCTGTTCCAACCATAACAACTTGAAATAAGCTAAGTGATATTTTCTCTCACTGATTACTCTTTTTAGAAAAGGAAAAAATACAACTTGTTTAAAAAAATTAGTGGATTAATTATTTCTTATTATTTACTAATTTTAACTATTTAGACCCATTTATTATTTAGGAATTAAACATCTAATCTCCAAAAAAATAATAAATCTTTTGGTGAACCTGACTTTCTTCAAATTTCACATAAAAACCTGAGAAACCATAGGGTAAATTCCTAAGCTGATTTTTCCCATAAATTTCTAAATTTTTTCTTGAATATTAAAATAAAAAATTCCTCTCAAATTTTAAAATTTTGTAGTAAATTTTAAAATAAATAGATTTCAAACCCTAGTTGCATAAACTAGGTCCCAATAATTTTGTAATATTAATCCACTAATTTCATATTTTTTTGCGTGCATATATAAATTAGAAATTTAATTTAAATTCAATAGTAATTTTTCAAAAATTTATTTTTCTCAAAACCCTAGTTACATCTACTAGGTCCCATTAAATCAAACACTTTCCCATATTTTTTTGAATATTATCTTGCATATTTAACTTATAAATTCAATTTAAATTTCAAGAATTAAAATTATTTTACACAAATTATTTTTAAAAAATCCCTAGTTGCATATACTAGCTCCTATTTTTCTTCTTGAGGTATCATCTTACATATTTGGGAGCTCCGTATCCTTTCTATGCATATTTTATTTCCTTGTTTAGATTATATCAATTTCATCTTTTTTACTATTCTCCAAGTTGTTTTCCTTATGCCACCTAAGTTCCTTGCATCATTTCCTTCAAGATGAAGTGCAAGACTTAGTGCAATCCTCCTAAATTCACCTAGATTCTTTCAACTCAACCATATACTATGGATAAACAAATAGTTCAAACTCTAACCATAGATTCTACACATCTAGATTACACCAATTTTAATTAGAATAATTCAAATAATGATAAATATTAAAATACCAATGATGATGTACACACTAATGCTCATGCTCCACCACATTGGACTACTGATCAACTTCCACCCATTGTTGATAATGAAGTTGTACTCAACAAAGATTTGATCCTCCAAAGTTTCAAAGAAAGACTTAGGAAATAGCCTCAAGATCATACTCTTATATTAAAATCTCTCATGGAAATCAAAAATTATAAACAAGTTGAGTTTTCCATTCCTATAAAGTAACCAATTAAAAATGACACTACGGAGGCAACTATGTCTCAACAACCCCCTATAGCAAATCAAATTGCCCCTATGCCACTATTTATAGCTAGTACATCCCTATCTCCTGATGTGGTAGCCCTTGTGTAATAAATTAGTTCTCTTTAATCCAAGGTACTACATATTGAGTAAGGTACCACTAGACCTATGTATGCTTTAGATTCTTTTTCTCTTTTGCATATACCATTGGCACATCACATTGATTCTACACCCTTGCCAAAAGGTTTTGTTCAACCTAAGCTTACTCTTTATGATGGAAAGGGTGATCCAAAGACACATTTGAGAGCTTTTGTGCATCATGCTTGGATTATTTACTAAATGGATGGCTACTTACCAAGCTATTTCTATGAAGCCTAAAGGATTTTTATTTACAATGGTTCTATAATCTACCAAATTAGTCTATTGATGCATTAAATCCTTAAGATGACATGTTCCTAGCACATTTTAGTATCAACATTGGTGATAAGGTCTCTTATGCATAAATTTCACAACAAAAACATAAATTAAATGAGCATTTCATATACTATGTGCTTTAATATAAGACCATCTTGGCCAAGTTGACTAGCCTCATGGTAGATCAGGAGTTACAAGATCTCTTCAAATAGAGCCTTATACTAGCATTACATGAATCTATTATGTTCAAAATATTCTCTTCCTTCACTAAATTATGTCATACACTATAGGAAAGAGCATTAAAACTCATTTCAATGGGCAAACTCAAGTATATAAGCATCCAAGACACAACAAACAATATTAATAGAAAATTCCCATACACGGTCAAAGTCAATGATAAAAAGAACTAGAATCAACCAATAGTCAATGTGGATTCAGAGCCCCCTCAGCATGTGGTTTTATCAACACCTCCTTAGTGTGCATTTACCAATCTACTAGTTTTTCTAGCCAGAGTTTTACATTAGTTATTGGAATGTAACATCATCACACTCCCTCCTATTTAGGAAGTTGACATAGAAAATCCTCTTTTAAAAGGATATGATTAGCATGCATTTTGTGATTTTCATAGGTCACCAAGCCATAATAAAAAAGATACATCAATTTGAGACATAAGATACAAGACTTGATATATGGTAACCTACTTGATCTTGGCACTTCAATTGAGATTCCACAATCAAATCCAACATAGGATAAAGATTTGAAAAAAATCTCAAATATATTTCCATGTCATTCTAAACAAGAGAAAGGGGACACATTAGGTGTTCACCACACACACCATGTACATCCTCCACCAATTACATACCAGGCACCTTTGATTGAGTCACATCCTTTGAGTGGTATGATAGATGTGTATGAGTCCAAGGTTCTAACTAGACCTTTGATATCTTTCTTAGATTAAGAGATTATTGAGGATAATTTAGATTATAATTCACTCTTTATTAGATCACATGTTCATAATTAACCCATTCACAAATTTATCATTGATAATGTTTCCAGTGTCAACATGTGCACCATTACATTATTGTAGCATTTGGGCTATTTAAAATAGGATATCACTTTGATAGATACAATTATCAATGGATTCAATGGAACATATAGATTTTATTAGGTGAGACTATACATCCTTTATAGACTATGCTAATACATGAGACCACACATTTCACCATAGTTCTTAGTGCAAGAGTTTTTGATATGTTATTTGGTCACCCATGGATTCATAAAATTTGAGTAGTACCATATATAGTTCATAGATGCATGAAATTTGTTCATGTTAATCAGGTTATTATATTTGGAGTTATATATGAGTTATGACTCCCCACTTTAGAGCCATCTCCTTCACAATCACTAGTTCTATATTTTCCACCAGTTTCAATTTCCCCATCAGTTACAGTTATTCCTCCAGTATAGATTCAAACATAGTTTAGGCATCCATCACTAGTACAAAGGGTTCATACACCTCACTAATTTGGCATTCCTGATAGATTTAAGCACATTATTCACACCTAGAGTAGTTTCATTGATATCTCATTGGTCTACACATAGAACACATGTTTAGAGAGATTCTTCTACTTATACATGTGTCCTTATACCCTAAAGTTGCATCCACTTATTAGAGTTATAAAGGGACCCCATAGTTATTTTCTACTTTAGATATTTTAGAACATTTACAATACACATAGCTTTTAGAATCATAGTCTCAACCTTTCAATTATGCTTCATGATCATGTACAAAACCTTTGTTTGATACATGACACCATACTAGGGAGTCTCATTTAAGACTCATCAATTAGTATCATTTATTATCAGTCTTTTCTATATATAGCTTATTTAAAAAAAAAATTAACATTTCAAAATCCAAAAACATTCAAATATATAAAAAAAACATAAAAACATTTCAATTGTATGCATCATCCATGCTTTACATTACTACTACTATGTTAGGACATACATTTATTGTTTCATGCTATTATTTTTTTATTTATCTACATTACCATGATTCACTTGATCTTCTTTGAGTGTGTACAATAACATCTAGATCCTTAACTTCTTCACTCTACCCATTGAGGGGGCATCCTACTTCTACATTTGAAACACACATCAATATACATTTTCATTGGGGGAATTTTTTACATGACTACATCTAGGTTATGTCATTACTACACTACACACTCCAATTTATCATGCTAATTTACATTATTTACTAGCTTACACATTTTACTATATCAACATTTTATTGGTATCTAGCACTTGTGTATCTCTTAGCATATACCTAGTCTTGTACTAACATGTATTTCACTCTTTCATTGATTAGATAGATGTGATTCTATCTTTCCATTTATTATATTCTTTATCTTCTTGATTAGTGTAGCTTGTTGAATTACATTTCTAGTTCCTACTTGTATCCTATGCATGCCTTAAGACATTTTCCAATGTCATTTACTTCTATTCATGTGTGTGTAGTTTTGAAAATTTGTCAATGTCCCTTGCTTGTACTCTTCTATGTGCTTGTAGTCCTCATGACAATCATACTTATTTTCTGGAATGTGTATGTGGTATTTGAACATTCCTTATATGTTTTCTCTCTAATATGAGTGACATGTGCCCATGACCCTTGTTTTTTTGTCCCCTTGGCCACCCTTGTATGCTTCTTACTTTTTAATTTATATTCTTATGCTTGATTTTTTGTCCTTGTTTGTAAATGCCATGATCCATATCATGAATTTATCTTTCTTTCTTAGATACCATGATGGACATCATGCTCCATCTCTCCTTGACAACTAACAACTAATAATTAACAACTAACACTTTTTATTATATTTCAATACATTGCACATGATTTTATATTTTTATATCTATCTAGGTATACCCTTGTTGATCTAACAATATCTTAATATAAATATTTCTGTCTCAAGATATCTTGTCAATTATCATTGCTATATCATGTATCTATGTATCATAACACACTTACAAGGTTCTTTCTTTTGATGGTAGTCATTATAGGGTATTCATTCCTACCCTTAGAAGATGAAAAAAAAAGGATTTTTTCACAAGATCAAAGCTCCTAACGGTCTAAAAGGTATTTTTCAAAACAATTAAAATAGAATCTAGACATTAGACTAGGCATAAGATATCAGGCAGATTGTAGAGAATCTAGAATAGTCATCAGATTTGGCCTTAGATAATAGTGCCAAAGTTGGACTATAGTGAAAAATAGTAAGGTGTCTTATTTTTGGCACTCCTATCTAGACAAAAAAAAAATATTTTTTCTAGAAATTGATAGAAATGTGAGTTTAGACATAGGTTTGTCATCATAACATAATCTAGATTTAACATGTTTCAGTATAGTTTTTACTCATAGAATCTACATATAGGAGGCATCATGTGTAGCATGATGGTTCTCATTTAATTTTTACGTTAAGTAGATGCTATAACTTTTAGAGCAAAATCCATGTTCCATACATTAGTGATTGAGGGTAATGTGCATGGCATATTGATTCTTCTCTTTTTCTGATTTTAGTTTATTTTCCAAGAATTTCTTACAAATTGTGTGACTTACTCCATTACAAGTGGTTGGCATATTTTTTTAAATTTTGGATTTCATACAAGATTAAATTCTTAGTTACCTGAGTTCTTGTGTTGGCTTCTAAATAAGCCTATTTCACTAGTTTCAGAGTGGCTTTAATACAAACCTAATATCTATCTTTCAAAATGGAAAAGAGTGGCCTATTTGGATATCCACACCAACATTGTCAGATCATAGTACATTCATGGGCTTCAAGATCCATCTCATTATATATCTATTCCATATCATTATTACTTCATAGCTTCACTTCATGGGGCAATGATGGAGCCCAAAAAAGGACTAACTAGCCTTTCTATTCTTTAGCCACCTATTCAGAGTGATTAGATACACAATTCAAACATTTACTGACACATGCATGATGCATTAGCTTTGATTAGTAGGTAATGATGGATCCAAAGGTCCTATCCTTGCATTATTGAGCCACTTCTAGGAAATTGAGCACTTAGCTTCATTTATGATATTAGTTTTGGTACAACACATGCCAAGCACAATCTAACCTGACAATAGGTTTTGTATTGGTTCACGTACCTGATGAGGTGTGTTTATTCCTTTATCTTCCTCTCTATCTCTTACCCAAATTTTATACATTCTTATTTTAGATATAGTATATCTAGTAAGAAATTATCTACTCTATGTTTTTCATTACGGATTCACACTTCACACCATGCTCTCTCTATGCACCACTAGCATCACAAATCTTCATGAGATTAACCTTTATAGGTAAGGTCAAGTATGATTTATATTTTTAATTTATCATAATATTTCAATTTCTTACATCACTATTATAAAGGGGTGGAAATGTATTCATATAAAATGTGAAATTCGGTAACTTGAGTATGGCTAATGACACCCAATCCATAGGTCCATTTTTCTTTCTCTCTTAACCCTCTTAGACATGTTTTCATATTTTCCCAGTCATCTATAGCCTTCTATATTAAACCCTTGATGTCCCAAGATAATATTTCCATGAGAAATCCATCCCCTCAAGTCTCCTACCCTCAGGACAATAGTGCCCGAACTTGGACTATAGTGATAGAACATAGGGTGTTTTAATTCTAGTGTGTTTTCCATGTTTATTTTGTCTTCAAATGGTCATTTTATCTTGGATCCTTATCCTAATTCATGTTGGCCTAACACAAATTTATTTAACCTATGATCATTAAATCCCCTATAAAAGGCCATTCAAATTCCATTTAGAAAGGTTGGCACTCATTTACAAGAGAGAATCAAGACTACTTAGGAACTTTTACCTATTCTTTACATACAACCATCCAATAGTATTTTAAGCTTTTTCAAACCTTTACACTAGCTCCTAGTCATTCCACGTACACCTAGTTTCACATTTAGATTTTCATCACACTATAGCACCAAGCACTTCAATGGGAGGAATAAATATAGATTGATCCCTCCTCAAAGTATTAGTATGTAGGCAACATGCCTACACACATGGTATGAAGTGCATCCAAAGTATCCTTTACACACTAGCCCCTTTTTCCCTATTTTCCAAAGTTCCATTCAATTACATAGAAGACACAAGCACATGAAGAATCATATCTATAGAGAGTTCCATTGATAATGAGGATCTAAAATTTGGTACACAAGATCAAATAGATGCTACAAAAAAACCTATAAAAATTATATCTTTAAGAGTAGTTTGGATAATGCAAAAAAGATTAGGACTATATTGCCAAACAATTGGGTTTCCTATTTTTAGCAGTCCTCTCTAATCACAAAATGAAGTCCAAATTTCATTTTGTGATAGTATCCTAGTCATGTTCCTCTAGTATCACACTCTATCTCAGTTGTAACAACCTGGAATAAGCTAAGTCATATTTTCTCTCACTTATTACTATTTTTAGAAAAGACAAAATCACAACTTATTTAAATAAATCAATGGATTAATTATTGCATATTATTTACTGATTTTATCTACTTAGACCCATTTATTATTTAGGAATTAAACATCTAATCTCCTAAAAATAATAAATTAGTATGAGATTTATATTTATCATTGAATTTGGGCCATAAGATAATGTAGAAACTAAAAGTATGCTGAATCCACTAGCATGGCTATGAGAGGAAGTTAACTAGAGGATCAATAAGAGGATATTATAAGTTATTTAGGAATCCATAAGAGAATATAGAGGAATAAGTAGTAACCCCTATCTGCAAGCTCATGCTCCTCAATAACACATGTATGCACAAAACAACTAGGGCATGCATTGATTATTTAACCCAATCTAAATAGACCAATCCCCCACCATAACACATTCTCATGCATTTTATTTTGATATAATTCTTGTAAGAAAGTAGGATAGTGAAAATGTTGAGTTTGAAGAGTCTAAAGTTGAGCTGGTAGAGGAATCTTTAGGAGTGCAAGTTTTACATAAAGTTCTACCTTTAACATTGAATTTTACATTATAAATATGACATATGTCTTAACTTTGAGTACTAAGTGGATCTAATATCAGTAGTGGATAAATTATGTGGACAACCATATCAAATCAACCTTATTCAATGCCCACTACTTCCAGTGCACCTATTACTACAAGAGGCATGAGAGGAATCTTTGGTAGTGAATATGCTAGAGGAAGATCATGTCGTGGCATTAGAGTTGGTAGCAGACCTCCACCATAGTGTTTAGGGGGATATGGAGGAACTCCATAATAGGGTCTACTACAACCACCAAGTGCACATATGGTGTATTATGAGATGGTGCTTCATCTCCCTAAGTACCAAGGTGTCAAAAATGTGGCAAACCATGTTCATAAGTGTGAATTAATTTGGATAGAAAAGGATATATCTTATTCATAATGAAAGGATACTCACTTTGATACTAATTCACTTGATTGTGTGCATAAATGGTACAATATTTTCAACCCTCAGCAAGCAATTATGAGCTATGAAACATTGAAAACTACATTTCTTTAAGAGTTTGACATTTTCAAGTTTGAGAAACAAACCATCACTACTTTGAATGGCATAAAACATGATCTCACTAAGAGTGTGCATGAATATGATGCACATTTAAAAATTATTCTTTCAAAATTATCATTTGATATTAACTCAACATAGCATGCTCAATGGTTCTTAGGAAGGCTATTTATTTTTTTCCATCCATCTTTATCTCAAAAGACCTTTACCAACCCTCATGAGGTACTTGAAGCTATTCTCTATGTCAAAGCTATGAGAAGTATAGACACAGGGATCAACCCATTTATGAAGGCTCATATTCTATTTTTTCCTCTCAATTATAGAATCTAATGTCCAATAATGTTTATGACACCTATAATGACCTATGGTGTGTTGATTACAAAGAATATGTCCATAACAAGAATAATTCACCATAAAGGAATGTTTACACAATACCAAGATAGTTTTATGAAATTTTTCAAGAGAATTATGATGTAAGTAATTATCCCTTATGCCAACATGCTACCTAGGCTAAAGTGTCATTATACTATAAAATATATGATTGCGTACAGAATGATGCTATTGAATATTGAGTCATCAATGAGATCTATGAAACATACATAAGAAGGAATTGCCAAACTTATGTTTCTAATAATCAAGATTCTAGTGGAGGATAATATTTTTGAGGTTGAGGATGTGGTAATGGGCATAGGGGTGGTTGTTTTCCACCTAGGACCTATTGCAAGTGTGGATCCCTAGACCACTATCAATGTGATTTCTTGATTTACCCAACTTGTACCTTTTATAAAAATGACCATCATCTAGAAGAATGGCTCAACTTATATACAACTATCACCAAAGAGAATAATGGAAAGGGATTTGGGATGAATTATGTTGATAAAACTCCAAATGCTCACTAGAGACCATTTCATACCACCGAACCAATGGGATCTAAAGTAAATATTACAACATGAAGTGGTGCTCAATCCCAACCCATTTTAGTTCCACCAACAAAGAAGGTTCAAGGTGAAGAACCATGTGTTCAACACCACCCTTATGATCAAAAATAAAAAGAGGTATTGGAAAACACAATGGCCCTAGTATGTGATTTACAAGGTGAAATTGAGTTTTTAAAGGAGCAAGATGAAACCATACATGATGAGATGTAAAAATAAAATATCTCAATACAATCTAGGTGGGATGAATTTTAAGATCTATGTAAATTACTCCTTAATGAAAAAATCATTCCCCTCTTGAATAATTGGTCATGACAACAAACAACCAAGACTCCTACAGATCTTCATTTGAACCATATACACTAATAAGAAGCCTATTTCTGATTAGATGTTCAATGTGATAAGATCATATTAAATACATCTATTAATTGATAGATAATCCAAGATATATCAGTGGATATGGATGTAAAGTTAATGTTCTCATAAAGGATGCTTGGAATAATATGGGGAACCCCAATTTACAACCTTATCCACATGTTATATTTATGGTCAATAAGAATCAAGTAGTGACTATAGGATCTATCATGGATAACACCATTAACATTGTGGGTGTCCCTTTTAAATGTGATTTTGAAGTAATTGAGCTAGCTGAAGCTAATGATTTTCTAGCTCTATTGGGTCTACCATGGTGATATGCTAATAATGTTGACATTTGTTTTAAGAAACACTACATCAGATTTGAGAATTACGCCCAATACACTTATTCCTCTCATTGATGATCAAGGTGCATGTTTTATATAACTATTTTATTTTTATAAGGACCTCAACCATATTTATAACATCACAACACAAGAAAATTAGCATTTCAATATTACTCCTAATGGTTTGCTTCATTGGGGAGACATGCAATCCATCTCTAACACTACCAACATTACTTGTGAACATTGGGCACATGGTGAATAGGACCTCATGTTATAAGTTTATGTTATAGTTGGTCAATAAATAAATGATCCATGTAAAATATCTAAGCACTATAAATATATTTAAGTCATTAGTGGGTGCTTAAATAATGCATCACCTTTTTAGTTAGATCAAGCATCTAGGTTTCATGGCCAAATCAAAGTCTAAGAGTACTTACAACAATCAAAGGCTAACCGTGTTTTTGAAGATGAACATATGTGTGCACTCCCTATTATACTTCAAGGAATATCTACCCATTGATGAGCTACTTATCAATATAGATTTTTGACATGGGAATAAGTACGTACCACATTGCATCATCACTTTCACCATGATAACAAAAAAATTTCTAGACTTAGTTAAAATGGTATTGAGTCCCCAAGTGACCATCTAACTATGTGTGAAAATCTTTGGAATGATAAAAAGACATTTTTCTAGAATTTTTATTGGTACATGCATTTTATGGCACATTATGTACTTGGGATAGAGTGTGGTATGTTCATTAAGATATGTGCCTAGATACAAATACCTGATAATGTCTAAAGTATGATGTGCTCACCACTTTTTCATTCTCTTCATGGTGATCAAATATGAATTTATCATTACAAATGATCTATCCAATAGTACTAGTTGATTAAGCACTAATTAAAAAATAATATCATAATGAAATTGAGGTTGACTTGGCCTTATTCCAAGAACCTAATATTCCGAACATGACTTAGTTAGAACCCAACTCATCATCTGAATATAAAAATAAGGAATAGATCTAGAATGGTAAGCAAATGGTTGTATGTCAAGTTAATGAGGGTACTAGCATTGATCCCCCAAAATCATACTTTGATCATTTAAACTATCCAACAAAATATAGCAGACATGAGGTGAGAGATAATATTCCATCCAAGTAGAAACCATATTTTGCACCACTACAAATGGTTCAGTATAATAACCACCCCCAAGATGGTTACTTTAGGAAATTACTACTCTAAAGTAGAACTAACTAGAATATTTGAACTTATACAATAGTATGCAAATATTTTCCTTTAAAATGCATAGATATGAAAGAAGTACATTTGTCATTGAGAAAAATGCACATCAAGTTGGTTAAGGGCACTCACCTAGTTAGGAATTGACTATATTGAATGAATCCTAATCTATGTGTGCATGTTAAAGAGGAAATTGATGGTAGGTTATGCACTAGGGTTATCACACCCATTGATGAATTTGAATTGTTTAGCCCCATGGTGATAAGAATCAAGAATGATGGCTAAATATACATTTATATATATTATATATAGTTCAATGTTATGTGTGTCATGAACCCATTTCTAGCACCATTCATAGATGAGATTTTGGAAGGTGTCAATAATTGTGAAATCTACACCTTTACTGATGGATTTTTAAGCTATGATCAAGTATAAATTATTGAGGAAAATAAAGCAAACCCCAATTTTCCAACTGAATGGGGGTCCTTTATAAACAATATTATGTCATTTGGTTTAAAGAACACACCAATAATATTATCTTGTATTGTGGTAGACGCCTTTAAATATTTCATCCATGAGTTCCTTCAAGTCTATCTAGATGATTGGACTATGTATGGTTTGGTATGAAATCATTATTCCAATTTATTCCTCATGTTTGAGTACTATCAACAAATTTAGATCTCTTTAAATCTAAAAAGTGTATCCTTGCCACACCTTTTAGGATCATATTAGGGAACATCATTTTTTGGGATGGACTATTCATAGATATTACCAATATTGTGGTTATTATTCAAATCTGACCTCCATTAACTATGAGTTATACACCTCTCTTGGTCTCATAGGCTATTATCACATGTTCATTCATAGTTATGATAACATAACATCTATATTAGAAGAATTATTCAAATAAAATGGCCTCTTCCTCTAGATTGAATGACATCAATAGGCATTTGAAACCTTGAAGTAAAAATTTGTAATTTCACCCATCCTTTATTTTTGAGACTAGAAAACACCATTTCATGTACACATTGACTCATCTAGCATGCAGTGGGCACTATCCTTGTGTAGCCTAGCGAATGGAATCTAGATCATCCTAAATATTTTGATAGTGGCAAGATAACATCGATAGAGAGGAATTTCTCCATTATAGAATGGGAATCCTTATCCATGATATATAAAATTCAAAAGTTTTATAAGTACTTGTTAACCACTCCTTTCACCTTCTTTATAGATCACAAGGTACTCACGTACCTTGTGAATAAACTAGTGTTACATGGATGAATCTATCAATGGATTGTTTTTTTCTAGGAATTCTAATTATCTATATTTATAGAACCTAGAAAAGTGAAGTTTGGTCTTAACCACCTATCATGTGTTGAGTTTGGTGAACTAATGCACTCTATAGAGGATGAGTTACCTAATGTATAATTTTTTAAGTTACACATGTGCCCAAATAATTGACATAAATAGTTTGTTTCCTTATAATAGGTTATGTACCATCTCATATTATCACCCAAGATAAAATTTAACTAGCTATATGTGTTACACATTTCCATCTTATTTATGGAGACCTATGCAAACTAGGGAGGGATGAGATGTTGCATATATGTGTCATGTAGTATGAACATGCTAAAGTCCTTTGAGAGGTCCATAAAGGTGTTACTGGAGGATATTATGTAGGAGATGAAACAACAAAAAATTACTCATATATATTTTATGGTGGCTTACCATGTTTACATATACCAAAGCTTATGCACTTGAATGTGATATCTATCAACAAGTAGGCAAACCAAACCATAAGCATGTTATGCTTCTTCATCCAATATTTGATCATGAAACTTTTGAAAAATGGGATATTGATTTTTTTTGTCCCATTGCCCCTATTTAAATATGAATCAAGATGTTCTACATCATTACCAACACTGACTACCTCATGTAATAGGTTGAAGTAGTTCGCACACATGGTTGTACTACGGCAAACACCACTAGGTTCCTTTGGGAAAATATCATAATAATGGTGAGGATGTCCTTTTATTTTAACAAGTGATTGTGTTACTCACTTCCTTAATGAATATATACACATTCTTTTACCTAAATTCATTATTTCACACCATAAGACAACTCCATACCACCCTCAATATAATAACACTATTGAAGCTTTTAACAAGATCTTAGGCCACACATTGATAAATATTTATAACATTGGTCACTTTGATTGGGATGATAAAGTTTTTTTAGTATTATGGGACTATCAAACCACCTAAAAATTATTGAAAAATAACACTCCTTTTCATCTTGTCTTGGGCATTGAAGCAGTTCTATTGGTGGAGTTTTTTATTCCTTCTTTATGTATTGCATGCATTAGCTAGATAGATGATGAAGAGTCCATAAAAGTGCATCTTTATGCTTTATTATAGTTAGATGAAGGAATTTTTCTTAAAAATTTTAGTTAAGGAGTTGAAAAATATAATTATAAATCTTGGCATGATATAAATCTCAAAAAACCTTTTTCTCCTAGTATGCACGTATTGGTCTATAATTCTAAGTTTACATTGCAATTCAATAAAATTCAAATATATTAGGTTGGTATGTTCATCATTCATATCATCCATCTCACCAATTCATGCAAGTTGAGGTAGTTATATGGCCAATTTATTCTAGATCAATTTAATCATGGTTGGCTCTAGCCCCATCATTACATATAAATATTTCTACAAAATTTAAATAAGATGTGTACCACTATATTAGTTTAAATTTTTTATTTTATCTTCTAATAAATCAACACATCAATTTCATGCCTTTTGTTTGAGTTTATTTTAGCATTTGGTTCTCTCTTTTTTTCATTTTGATCATGCCCATGGAGGGTCACAATAAGGTTTTAGTGTGGTTTAAGTTTAAATATGATTGAAGTAAAGATAGAACATGTAAAGTAAAATTTAGAACAAATCATGCATAGGAATGGAACATAGGTGAAGATTAGTGCACTTGGTGGGCACACATGAAATCAAAAGTGTAAGTGATATTTCAAGAGAAAGTATGAGGTAAATGTGCACATAATGAGTGCATGCATAGAAACATATAAGGAGAAATAAATTCACATAGGAGGCGTCATGTTATCTAAAGTGTGGAAAAAGAGTGGCAAAGGAAAATTCATTATGAATAGGCTAGGAGGGAAAAATTAGTTCCCACCTTAGAGAAAATAACTTTAAATATTTTTAAAACTGACATGCACTATTTACAAATCATGAGGATGGGAAAAGTGTATAAAATGGACAAAGTGTTAAGCATAATTCCAAGCATGTCAAATGGGCATCATGGCATACCATTATAGAAAATTAATGAGTGAAATTATGGGTGAAGACATGGGATAGTAAATATATGCAAGCACTCAAGACTATATAAATTTAGAAGTTCCTCATTTTAATACTTTATTGTTGAAATTTTTTAAACTTACAAAGACGAAATGAAGCATTTTAAAGGACCATAAGGAGTATTCATCAAAATCCAATGATAGATTCAAATTTGAGAAGTGAGGTGATGATTGTGAATAAGGAAAATAATGAAATTATGATTGAATGAATGTTATTGAGGAAGTTGTATGTTATAGGTATCAATATATACCATTATTAGATGCTAAAGTAAAAAGATGAGAATACTAAAACCAAGAAACACATTTTATTTTAGAATAATCAAGAAACTACACCCCAACTTTTAGGGTCCTCTTAGGGTAATACAACCAAATAAAAAGGTGAGTGAAGAGAACCTTTACCAGTCATTCATAAAGAGAGAATATGAGGGAAGAGGAGGATGACCTATTATGATCTAAGAGTAAAACCTTATAATGGCACAAGAAGTAATGAAAACATATATCAAGAAAGAACCAATAATGGCACATAAGAGTGGGAAAAATAAGTCCACAACACCATCTACATCATATATGTTGATTAAAGAAATGAAATACCCTGAGTCAATATTATATGGAGAATAATGGGAGTCTAAGGTGTCCTCATGTAAATTTCATGACTATAACCACCATTAGGATAAGAATGAGGGAGAATTGTAGTGAGACTATAGATTCAAGTGTTAGAATACAAGAAACAAGGTCACCTATGACCACATAGTTTTTAATTGATTTAATGATGTCAGTGTTTTCTAATTGTTTTAATTTCCTTATTTTGGGAATCCTATGGAAGTGGTGAGTGTATACACAATATTTTTAAAATTTTATTGATTAATGACACTTTGTATCTTTTAAGAACCCATTGAGACTAAATCTCCTTGAGTGCACACCTCAAGGGCATCGAAAAAGAGGTGGGAAAACCATTGGTGCTTCATAATATTTTTTCCCTTTTTCCACTTTCCATCTACACACTCATCTCCTAAAAACCATTAACCCTAAGCTTATTCTTCTCAACCTTACCCATTATAGTCATTTTCCTTTTTCCATCTTATTTTCTTTCCTTAATTCCATTTTTGATAGTTTGATATACTCGGTTAACTAGGTCAACCTTGTATAGTTTAGGGGCATCTTTCACTTTTTGGGTTTGTTAGCCTTTTGAATAACCTAGATCAAACCTAATGAATTATCCTCGAAACCATATAGGCTTGACTAGGTTGACTGTATAAATTTAACATTTTAAATATGATTTAGGGTAATATCTTCCTATATATACAATTTTATTTTCAGCCATTTGTAAGAGTTGAATAAAAGAAGAATAAGTATGAATGAATATCTTCTTATTGATGATTATACTTGAGGAATAAAACTTACGATTCTATACTTTATTTGGAGATATGGATCTTCTCTTATGGAGAAGTCTTTTAGATACATAAATAGGTTGTGTACCCTAGAGTGAATTTGTATTTGTTATCCTTACATACCACAACAATCTCTTGCAAAGTACCATGGCCAAGGGAGAGATTCAGTCTTGGTGGGTTCAACTTCAAGGTAAGTATTCATAACTGTATTTCTCATTTGTAAGAGTAAATAGATAATGTAGTTGTGATTCTCTCTTCCATGCATTAGGATTCTGTATATATTCACATGATTATATGTCTTTTATGTATGTCTAGTTTAGTTAGTTATTTTATTTCTAACCCCCACTTTGTGCCACAAGCTTTCATCAGAAGTAGATTAGATTTACTTTCTTGTTATTATAATAGATTGAACATTAAACCTAGGACTATTTTAGGACTATTTCATGATTGTGTTAGATTGTAGGCTTTAGAACCCTACCTCGCATGGTGTATTGTGACAAGTTATCCCTTAATCAGGTCTAACAATTCCCCATATTGGTCATTCTCTTTCTTAATATATGTATTCCCAATCATAAGTTTAGGTCTGATCTATCTTCTCTAACCCAAGATCAATTTATAGACATGATACATTTATGATTGCATACATTCTAGTGAACCTAGTGTGAAACTAACCCTTGTAGAATTTATTTCACTTTCTTTCATTCTTTTTAGCATTATTTTTATCATATATCTATCATACTAGTTTGACTTTGTCAACCCAGTTATAATCTATTTGTGTATATTTGCAAGAACATACAACTACATCAACTTAGATGACCTAGTATAGGTTCCAAACTTCTACTTCAGACTACTAGGTTGACCTAATCAACCCTATACACTTTTAGGCATCAAGATTTAGCTACTAGGTTGACCCAGTTGACCCTATACATTTTAGGCACTTAGCAAAAAGATATCACAAAGCTTGATCAACCCAATTGACCTAGTTAGTAGAGTTTTAAAGAATATTCCAAGATTCTTAACTAAAAATATTCATTCTTATCATCTATAATCAACCAAGGTTCCTTTTTGTCTCTTTATCTCTTTCTTTTATATCTTTCCTTTCATAGTTTATAGTCTTCAAAACTTCCCTTGCACATTTAGTTGGATTGACCCTGTCAACCTAGTTCTGTGTTTTATATGTTGTTTGAATAACTAGTTCAACCTTGGTTGACCATATTCATTTTATACCTTGCTTCCATAGTACAAGTTTGACCCTATTGAACTAGTTACATATTTTTTGCATATAATTTCAACATTTTACCTTCTTTAAAGTTAGAATTAATCCTTATATGTTAGTAAATAATTCACACTTTATTTTATTTTTTATTTTATGCTTTGAATAGTTCACATAGTCTAATTAGGAGGTTTTTAATTAACTAATTAGTTTCACTATTTATATTTTATGCAAACACAACCAAATCACAAAAAATAGATAAACATTTTTACATTTATCTACCCAAGGCCAAAATACTTGGATTTCATCACCAAGGGGAGAGCCAACTTGATACACTGGTCAAGTATAAAACATGGTTAATGGTATATTCTGGCTAAGCACTTGACACCCTTATGACTGATTTGTGTGAAGTGAGGGGGTAGACCCCAATACCAATCTTGTATCATTACCACTATAGCCCCTTTCAACCCAAACTCCCTGAAAGCATCCTTAGATTGCTATCTATTTCCTTGCTTATAGCCAACTTCCCATCACATTTAAATCATATTCTTAATATTCCAATAAGCTTCTTAGGTTGACTAATTGGTTATATCTTTACTTTTCAATTTGATATATTACTCTTTGCTCAATTGTGTGTTAAAAAACATGCGTTATCCAATGTTATTACTAGGTTTTGTATTATGTGCCTCAATTGGATTGGCCAACATTGATCTAATGGACTATTTGTTTCTTTTTAGTTCTTACTTTCCTAAACTAGCTACAAAAATTGTGTTGTTTTAGTTCTTAACTTGTTATCAACATTCTCATTTTCCATATCTATTGTACTAGGTCAACCCATTCAACCCTGTAACTTTTTCTAACCTCTATGCACTATATAGGATTGACCCAATCAACCCTGTACTATCTATAACCCCTTTTACCTCATTTTCTAGTCTTTATGCACTATGCTAGATCGACCCAGTCAACCTTATATTCTCTATAGCCACTTTTTGGTTCTTTACTTTCTCATCTCTCTTTCTCTCCCTTCATCATTGAATTTATACTTGATGAAAACATTGAGTTATATTCAATAGACATGATGAAATTTACCAATCCTCATAGGGTCTCCTATATACAAAGTAGGGTTCCTCTCTTGGATGCTAGTAATGTTCATATTTCCACTCACATAATGAACTATGGGACCCCTCCTAATACCTATTTGTAGCATAATTCTCCTCTTTTCTTAGAGGACCAACCTAAGTTAGAGTATACTTCCAAAATTCTCTTCTTTATCTCTAAATGTTTTTGACATCAAAAAAAGGATCCTTCTACTATTTACAATCTTATGATTAGTGGTGAAACCAAAGAACCTCACTCACCTAATCCTACATTCTCAACTAGATTTAGGGGTACCATTTTATTTTATTCTTAGTCTCTTCCTTTAACTATGACCACTTCTCCTGCCATGACCTCTTCATATTTCCTTTCTTCTACCTCCATGCCTAGTATATCAACTAACATGGTAAGTTCTACATCTATTATGTCTCTCTTAAGATCCATTATCCTTAATCTATCTACTAGTGATTCATTTACTACCTAAAGCAATCATGATTCTAGTCTTTCTTCCTCTCAACCAATCACTAGTTCATCTTTTTCTACACAAGAAAATTTTGCCACTAGTGCATCACATTCCCATAATTCTTCTCAAGCTCTAATCAATACTAATAGTGGAACTCAAGTCACTAATACTAACACTAGTGCCAACCCTAATGATTCTAACAATGATAATAAAACAAATCAAATTTTGTTTCAAACTCTCAATCAAATGAATACATTTCAAGCTCATAATAAAAATCAAATGATGAGAATTCAAAACCACCTTATCCACCTTAAATCTAATCTATAACCAATGGCTTGGGGCACACATAAACAAAGTGTTCCCTTACCTCCTCTTTGATATTATCAATGAAATCTCATTCCTCAAACTCTTTTGGTTAACAAAACCATTAAGCATATTTAAAATGAACCTCTTACTACTCAGATGATAACATTGACATAGGAGGTATAACACCCATAATTTATTATAATGTATTAACCAATCCTACCCTTCATCTTAAGACATTTAGAAATATTTATAAGGATTGGTTCAAATTAAACACATTTTTTGCTACCAATATCCTTACCAAAACCCTCATAAGTGATGCTTTATATTGGTATAATCAACTTATACCTCATTCCATTACTAGTTTGGAGTATTTAGTGAATGCTTTAGTTTAAGAATTCTAAACTAGTGATCTTCTTGAAAATACTTTGATCCATTTCATAAATTTCAAATAAAATGATAATGAAACTACTTAAGCCTTTGTTAAAATATGGAAGACTTTGTCAAATAAATGTGAACATAACATGACCAATGATAATATTTTCCATCTCTTTACAAATGACATTTTTCCTAAATTACAATATCAATTCCATAGTCTCTATCCATGAACCTTGGAGGAGACTATTAACCAAGATAAATGTAAGTATTTCCTAATGTATCAATTTGTCCCACCCCAACCTTTTGTAGGTCCTCATCTCTTAATAAAAATAGAAATGTTACCAATGTTGGTGTTACAAATTCTTATGACACCATTCATAATGTTCAAGATATCATTCTTACCCCCTTCATCAGAACCAACTCCCCCTTATCAAAAATATACTAATCCTCATTCCTCTTCACTAAATAACATCAACATTCAAAAACCTCTATTCTCAGTTGAATTTCTTAAGTGTCTACCTATGACTCTTTCATGAGAACTTGACCCTACTCATCCTATGAAATCCTAGTATGATCCTATCAAATTTTGTTGGTTTCACTAGTTAGGGTCATTCTCATGAAAACTGTAGACAATTTCATAATTTAGCTATGGAATTTATTCTTGTATCTAATTTTGATCACTATTCTATCATTCATAAGAGTTAACAAGATTACAAAATTACTTTAAGGACTATAAATCACATGATAAAAATCAAGCCTTAAACCAAGATAATTCTCATTTGGCTATCTACAAAGACCATCTTCTTAATCATCAACCTATTCAAAATAATCAAGATAAAGCCACCCCTTCCACCAATAATGTTGAGAGTCTTATTGAAACAACTTCTAAGGAGAATGTGGTTATCATGACTAATATGTGAAGGGTGGTTGATTTTATCAATTCTCAACCTATCTACACTCCTCCTTTGTCTCAAACATAGTGTTTTATCCAAGATTCTTCTATAAATAATTTAAATGAGTTGGGGAAAGAAGATATTATAACCTTTGATGATCTGATTTATGACTCTCCCTTGAGATATCACTCTTCCATCATCTTCCAATACTAATGACAATCAAGATTATACTAACACTTATTCTACCATTTCCTAAATCAACTTGAACCAACTACTTCATCATCAAAACATTATTTATAGCATTATCCCAAACTTTCTCATTCTTATCAACATAAATTTCAATGCACTTTGGTTCTTCCTTCCAAAAACCTTCTTAACTATTATACACCTATATCTAAAAAAATTCTTATGGGATATGATGAGTGGGATCTCATAGTATATCTCACTAATCTCCCATACCAAATTTCATTACTTTGGTTTATGAGGATTTCTTCACATCATATAAATTATTTTATGCAACAACTATATAAGATGAATGTCCCTCGTCCTCCCCTAGCAGGATAGGAGGTAGATTTATCTAGATCTAAGGATAGTATATTAAAATAATGTGAATATATGTATATCAATTCTAATGAAACTATAGACACTTTTATTTCTTTAAAATTTCTCATAGCCTCTATGATTGTTGATGAGATTATGCTTCATGCAGATGATCTTCCCTTATTTATTAGCATCGAAATAAGTGATATCCAAGTTAAGTGTGAATCTATTGATGGGGTTTTTTGAACGTGTATTGATTTTATCAATTTCATTAAGACTCTAGAGTATTAAGAATATAATTTAAATTTCACATGTAGCACCTACCAAGGATATGATAGAAGGAAAATGCCTCCTCTAGGTTGCCTATGGCTTCCCATTACTATCCCACCTATCACTCTTCATGTGAATGTGATGATCTTTAACTTTCCCCTTTCTTATAACATCTTACATGGTATGCCATAGACTCACCATATGAGAGATATTAATTATTTTTCCTACCAATGGATTAAATTCCCTCATAATGGAGCCATTTATAGGATTTAAGGTGACATTAACCTTTGGAATTTTGAACAATTCCAAGATCATGGTGTCTTAAAAATTATTAATATTGAGCCTTTACCAAGAATTCTATTCCATGATTCTCAACATCTTAACTTTTCTATTAATTCAACTTGAGGTTATAGTGGGCATCCTAAGCTCATTGGGAGCATTCCTCCAAACCTCTTATATTTTTATAATGATAAACCCAATGAGATTAATTTAAACATCAATAATTTTGATGTCTCACCTCATCTCATCTCACAACTTTATTCTTCCTTATAACCTTGCTCTCACATTCCTCCTTATGATGACATTTTTGTAGTCTTAACCAAGACTAGGCATTCTATTCATGACACTTCATCAGATGATAAGGTCATCCCTACTTGCATCATTAACATTCATACCCCAAGTTATGATGATGGTTATTCCTTAGATGATCCATTATTAGGTAGTCTTGTATAATCCCATGATGTCAAGATTATCAATTATCATTATTATTTACTTGAGTCTTTTCATGCATCTCATTATTTTCCTTCACTTATAGTTCCTATTTTTTGTATATTTCCCCATTATCATAGGGTAGAGATGGCATAAACACTATTAGTTTATAAGTATCCACATAGGACTATGTTCATTGATCATGTTATGACTGGGTCTTACCATTTTGCTAGGTACCTTGACACTCATAGCTAGTTTACCCCTGAGGTTAGTGAGACTCTCTTTAGACCTTATATATATCCCTCTCCTCCTTCAGTAGATCACACTATAGTCTAGCCTATTTTTTTCTCTAACTATTTTTGAGCCTACCCCTATTTTTGATTTCATTTCTCCTTTTATTAAGATTAGTTTCATTCTTTCCTCATCATCACCCTTCCTTGGTGATGGTTTGATTCCTTTTCCTAAGATGTCACCATTGCCCACCAAATGGACTAATGATTATTTTCCCTTTCTTTCGCTCTTTTTATACTTACATTCATGAATGATTCTACTAAAACCACTCACAAGTTTATCTATTGATTTCATGCGATATATAATCATTATTCCACCCATTATTATAAGTTAAAACAATGTATTGATACCTTACATCCTTCTTCCCAATTATCAGACAAAGCCATACCTACCATAAAGGTATTTCCTAAATATCTACCCAAGTATGGTGAGGTATATTGTCTATGGCATCAATGTGTCACCCATCATATTAATCATTTCCACATCCTTAAACAAAATCTTAAAGGTCACCTTATAGCCATTATTAAACCTTCTACCACTCCTCCCATAGGTCATCCCCATAAGAAGGCTCCTCCTTATTCTCCCATGGTTCCACCTCTTATGGTTCCATCACCTCTAGTAGTCCCTTTGTTAACTTCTATGCCTTCACCCACGATTCCTTCACTTGTGGACCTTCCCTCACCTATGGATCCTTCTCCATGAATGATTCCTACATCTCCCATAGAGCTTGATCCCACTCATTCTCATGACCATCCCTTGCCTAATTTCCCTCATCACCATGATCCATCAAGCACTCTTACCTTTTCTATGGAGGAGATTAGAAGAGAAGTATTTTCTTAATATTTATTGAAGATCGACGAGAGATTAACAATAATTTATCCCTAGATTCATAGAGATTTATTTGATGTCTTGAATAATGTGTGTGGATAGGTTTATTAGTATTTATGAACACATGCATGGTTCTTTCAAATTTTCATTTATGTTGGATGTATGCTCCAATATTATTTTTATCTATCTATTATATCATTTGACAATATGTCAAAAAATTTCCTTATAATATATGATGATCTTACTTGTATTATATCTTGATTATCTTATCATTTATATTTCACATATGATTATCTTTATTTATCACTGTTTTCTCCCTTTTTCTTGAGTTTTTATCATAACTCTTGTATTTTCTCTTCATGATTGTTTGCTTTCTTTTCTCCATTTTTCATGATTGATTATCATTGTGAATTGGTTATACAAACCCTATTCCATTTGGTCATTATCTCCCTTTTACCATGTCCATAGTTAGAAAACAATCCTAGTCATTACTATCTCCTTACACTGGTCCACTTTCTGGATCTCTTTTTTCCCTTCTTCCTTTTTTGAAAACTAAGCATATACACAGTTAAGACTTGAGATCACATGCTAGTTCATTATGGAGCCTAAGTGTCCTAGTCAGTCTTTGTCTTTGGTTACTTAGCTTCCTTTAGCCTTAGTCTACATCTAATTCATGTGTATCACTACATATCTCATGCTTGGTCATTCCAATTCCATATGGAGGAAGAATATTAAAAATACATAAAAAGTTAAAATCTAAATCATGTAATCAAATGTTAATGATACAAAAGTAAAAATTATTCTTAAAAGTCCAATCACACTAAAAGATGTGATTCAAATCACATCTCCTTCTTATAATCAAAGCTAAAACTCCATAGTTGGCCTCATGATAGAACTAAGTTCCTTTGGGGTGAGGTAGGCCAGTAGATTAGAAGAGGAGAATAAAAAAATATTTTAGTGCTACCTACATTTTCATGCAAGTACTTAATCTTCGTAGTAGACTGATGGCTTTATAAGGGGTCCTGAAAAGTGGGGAACATATTTTGGGAAGGTAGGTACATTTTATTTTTCTTATACCAATCTACCTTCATGATTTGATCTTATTATAATCCTTATTTTCCTAAAAAGCTTTGTGTATAGAGAATAGGTTTCCTTTGTACATAGATGACAACTAGTCACTTAGTGTCTTTTAATGTCCTTAGTATGCCTCCTATCTCCTAAGGTCTTATCATAAGATGCCTAAGTCCTAATTTTCACACTCCCTTTTTCGTTCCTTAGATCCCTCATATTTCCTCTTAAGAAATATTATTTTTTCTATTGATCACTCCCCTTGGGATTTCATTTATGAGTTACATTATAAGACCATGGATAGGACCCAATCATCTTCACAAATTAAAATCTTATCCTTCCTATTACCCACTCCTTGATTACCCAATTTTTCATAATTTTTCCACCTCAGTGATTTTATCTTTAGGATTTGAATTTTAAGACCACCAATAGGACCCAAGGTTCCTAACAAAAAAATTCTAATACCCAAGTCACAATCCAAAATTACTTGTTCAAATATGAGATAAGATTCGATTGATTATGAAGTTACACATCATTAACATGTTTCTCAGCTTGATTTTGTGTTTTTTATGCTTACTTCATTTCTCTTTCACTTTTATATTTGTATTTTTTGAGTGCATGTAGGAATACAACCATTTCTTGAAATTTTCATACATCCCAGCTTGAATTAGTGTGATCAATTTAAGACCAATCTTTTGCCAATTTTTTTTATTTTATACTTTCCAAAATGATTTAGTAAAATTGATTACCTTAATTCATTTTTTAATACCATTTGTGACCTTTTACATACCTTACATTTTATTACATTGTTGACATACTTCCCAATGTGAATTAGTATGATTTTACTTGTTTTAATTTGATGCAAAAATCATTCACTTTGGTTTTTAAAAAATCCCTTTTTTAACATCTTGTTTTACCATTTTTTGGTTCTTTATACTTAGTCATTTCTTGTTATTAAACATTTCCTAGCTTTAAATAGTGTGTAGTACATTTTATTTATTGATTATATATTTCCAAGTCCTTTTTACTTATTTCTTTTTAACTATGCATGTGTCCTACATAATGATAAAAAAGAATCCACATCTCATATATTTCATATAGCATATACAACAAAGCTAAAATACATGTGATAGAGTGAAATGTATCCAAAGCATCCATAAACACAACCATAATAAACCATAATGATGACATACACAATCAACATCAATATGCCAAAATGATCCATATATATATATATATATATATATATATATATATATATATCTCATGAATTTGATATAAAAAATACAACCATATACAATGCTCCAGCTTTATGGCTAGGCTCCATCCTATCTATCTCATGGCCTATCCATGTTACCTACTAAATCCTTGATATGAATCTTCCAAATAGTACACTATAAAGAGGATGTCTAATATCTCATTCCCTTTACCTATCCCTATAGGTGAACTACTTGCACCTATGACTACATTAGCTAGGTTTGGATCTCTGTCATCTACATCACTATATATGTATGCACATCTCTCTCCTTAGCTAGGGCCTTCCATTCCTACATCTCACCTACATCCATCTCTAATTATGTCTATATTCTCTCTCTTTGCACCTGTATCTATCTTTCTACCTCTCTAACTAGTATAAACTAGCTCACTTGAGATGGGGTAGATGGTATGTTAGGGTCCTCCAATGCAGTAGGATCATATGGTTGTGGAGTCTCATCTAAGATGTCATGGAATGATCCCCTCACTAGGGAACCCCATCTATCATCTTAATCCTTAGAAACACTTTAAAAATCACATGAGATGGAAATTATATCACTATAATATCTCAAAATATCTATCACTACTTCCAAATAAAAACTTAAACTAATAATGTAACCATCTTTTCTTACCTATATATGTCTCAACTACTATGGTCTCACCATCTACATGACTACCTAACATAGTCTCCACATTTGTATGGCCTCATATTACCTCCTCTATATGCCACCTACTTAGCTCAAATCCCTCTATCATGGATCACATCCATCTTAGCCTAAACCTCCATAGTCTCTTTATCATCTATCCCTCCTTTGGCTCCTCTGCTAGCTCATTATGGATGACATCAATATCTACTATCTCCTACTACCTCTATCCCCATCATTTCCTTGATGATTATATCTCCTCTTATTATAAAACTAGTAGTGGTACATTTTATATCTTTACCTCTACCTCCCTATCCTCCTACTCTACTCCCCATCATACTTGACTAGTCCATGGTCACTCATGACATGGTCTGAGTATTAGTATTAGTATCAATGGTCGTAGTCCTCTCTTCCCCTATAGTTCTCTCACATGTTAATCCCATTACTTGGTCATTAGTATCTATGTTATTAGATTAGGAATACTCATTTATCTTAGTACTTGTACCATCAAATGTGGCTATCTCCACTATGTGTAGTATCTAACCACCTCTATCCTCATTATCACTGATGTAATTATGTGCCAGCTCACCCATGTAGTTATTATTTGCTCATATTGCTTACACATTATGTTTATGCATCTCATTATATGTATCACTAGAAAGATAAACATGGCCCATGCTACTTGGTCTTCTCTCCATCTCTGTACTCAAGGAAACCTATCATTGACTACATGGGGACACCCAATTGGCTGATACATAAAAAACATCTGATATATCCATGTATAGCAATATGATTAGTCCCATGGCATTATACCATATAACCAACATCTCATATAGATCATGTATAAGTTAGACCTAGATTATAGATCTCAAATCATATAGAACTTGTTCCTCTAGCATCATCCTACTCAAGACAAACACAAATAATGGTACCTTGCCATCTGAATTATGACATAACACTCATTGTATCACAAGACCTATCACATCCTTTTAGATATCCAAAATATATGATGTTTATAAATCATACATACTAACACTCCATCCTCCCAAAATTAGTTTTGAGCCTATAACCCACATGACTAAGGCTCTCATCTCATCTATGCTTTTTGGTATTCATTTGGTTAGTGGTGCTCCTATTATGCGTAGCTTAAAGATTGGATGGAAATATTATAGTGTGATGGCCACCTATATCACATACCCATCCAACTCCCATCTAAAGGTTTTGGTAAATTACTCCCAATAATTGAGGAACATGACTAATAGATCATCAGTCATGGGGATCTTACACATATCAGCTATGCCTCTTAGACCTATAAATACTAGTCTATCCATATCTTCATATGAGAATCACTCCAATAAAAATAGTAACTAGGACACATCCACCAATCTCTACAACCTTTATCATCTCTACAACCAAGAAACAACAAATGATATATCAGTTCCTTTATGCCATGTATAGTCACAATACATTCTTTTTACATTTTTAAATAGAAAATAAGCCTAATTCCTTTTAAAATTATTCCTTTTTATTCATTTAAACCTATTTATATCCTATTTATTCCTTTCCATCCTTTGGTCATTTTAGTCCATTTTAGACCTCTTTCAGCCTTCTACACACTTTTTGGTGCTTATTCTAGTTCTTTGGTCAAACTAATTTGACCAAAAGCCCCTATTTTTGCCTTGGTTGACTCCAAAATCTTAGTCAAACCTCTTATTTTCCACTTTATAGTGTTGCATTGTACTTTTAGACATCTCAAATTAGTTTTTAAATTGCATTAGGTTTGTAGCCTATAGAATGTATAGAGTCGACTCATACCTACTGGGCCAACACTAAGGATTTTGCCTAGTTTCAACCTACTAGGTCGATTCGGTCAACCTAATTTATTTTATCTGTTGACCCCTTGCATTTTCCTTCAAAAGTGTATTTTTAATTTTCTTCTTAATTCCTCTAAACCTATTTCCCATATTGTTATTTTATACCCCTACAATCTAACTTTGTCTCATTCTAACATCTAAAAATGCTAAAAATTCAAAATTACTAAAAATACACTTAATTCATTACAAATTTCAAAAATTGGTTTAAGATTCATAAGTGCATACATGTAGTTCACCTATTACTACCTCTGGGCATCTCTCTTATCTAGCTTATCATCTCCTCTCCATCCTAGCTCATTTGATCTCTAGAGCTCTTCTTTTCTCTCCTTCACAATTTAAATTACCAAATGACTTATCTTTTCCCCTATTTAAAAACACTTTTCAAAATTTAAAATTTTCAATTATTTTCAAGTAGATTCCTTGTTTTATATACATCTTTATTTTATTCATCCATTTTTTGAAATGTAAAATGAGTTAAATTCATTATGAGTAGAGATTATTTTCCACTATCATATGCCTATTTTCTAAAAATATTTATTTTTGGCTATTTTTTTCACTAACGTTGATAGGTTTAGCTAGTGTTCTTCAATTGGGATGTCTTCACTTTTTCTTGTAATCTACTTCTTTATTTACAACATTTAGTTAAGTAAAGGTATGTATTTTTCAATTCTATCCTTTCCTTTATCTTATTTTTTTCTTACTACACTTTACTTAGCATTAGTGTTGTGTGTTATCATGTTTTATCTCAAAGCACCATCTCATGTTGTACTTATAAGACACATGATGAGCTTCGATTGGGGCATATGTATACACATAATATTTTTTAACTTTTATTGATTACTAAAACTTTGTATCTTCTAGGAACCCGTCAAGTCTCAATCTCTCTAAGTACATACCTTAAGGGTTGTATCAAGAAAGGGGTGGGCAAACCATTAGTGTTTCATTAGATTATTGTCCCTTTTTCCATTTTCCATATAAACACTCATCTCTTAAAAACCATTAACCCTAAGCTTATTATTCTTATCCTTACCTATTCTAGTCATTTTCCTCTTTCCATCCTCCTTTTCTTGACTTAATTCCCTTTTGTATAGTCAACTATACTATGTTGATTGGGTTGACCCTATATAGTTTAGGGGCATTTTTCACTTTTTTGTGTTTGTTAGCCTTTTAGTCGACCTAGTTTATACCTAGTGAATTATCCTTAAAAACATATAGGGTTGACTGGGTCAACCCTATACAATTGAAATTTTTGAGAGGATTTAGGGAAAGATTCACCTATGTATACAAGTTCATTTCTAACCATTTGTAATAATAGAAGCAAAGAAGAATAAGTGAAAATGAGCATTTTCTTATTAACCATTTTACTTGAGAAATAAATCATAGGGTTCCATACTTTCATAAGAGATATGGATATTGTCTTTTGGTGAAGTATTTTGGATGCATATATAGGTTATGTAGCTTAAATATGATTTTTCCTTTTTAGCCTTACATACCAAAACAATCTCTTGTGAATCACCTTGGCCAAGGGAGAGATTGAGGCTTGATAGGTTTACCTTCAAGGTAAGTATTCCTAACTTTATTTCTCATTTGTAAGAGTAGATAGATAATGTAGTTATTCATCTCTCTTCCATACATTAGGATTCTATATAAATTTACATGAGTATATGTCTTATATGCATGTTTAGTTTAGTTTTTTGTTTTGTTTTTAACCCCCACTTTGTGTTGCCACAAGATTTTATGAGCATTGGATTAGATTTACTTTATTTTTATTAGAATAGAGTGAACATTAAACATAGGACTCTTTTAGGGTTATTACATGAATGTGTTAGATTTTAGGATTTGAAACCCTACCTCACATGGTGTATTGTGACAAGTTATCCCCTAATTGGGTTTAATGGATCCCTATATTGGTCATTCTCCCACTTAACAAATGTATTCCCAATTAGAAGTGTAGGTATGCTTTGTCTTCTCAAAAATAGGATTGATTTATAGACATAATGCATTTATGATTGCATATAGTGATATTTTTTCTCTCACACATCCATGAATACTATTTGTACTATATAGGGCATAGGATGTGAATCACAACCCAATGGGTTAGAAATGTTTTAGCCTTACAATGTTCAAGCATAGAAATTAATGTGGATTTATAGGACCATAAGTAAGTAGAGAAGGTGATGGTAAAATGAAATTATAATGAGGGCCATACAATGTATATCAATAACCTTTAATACCTCATGATTAAAGTAGCCTCATGCTTGGAAATGTCCAAGCTTTGGATGGAGACAGGTAGAAAGAGGTAGACATGGCACACTTCTATATGGTGAGCCAGATGGACCAAGAAAAAAATACAATTATGCCTTGTATTTCATCAAAAATATTGTAGATGATGTAGATAACTCCCATCACCTTTCAAAACATAAATTTACATGGGTAATAATTCTCATTTTATTAGTATTTAATGAGATTAGAATTCTAGAATATGTAGGGAAAGAGTTGAAATGGGTGTATCCACTAGAGAAAAACTTCCCTATAGAATGTTTTTAATAGTTCACTTGTTTGGACACCATCTCTCCTTCCCACAAGATAAAAATGAAAGGATGGTTTAAGGGTTTGAAGGAAGAATTTTGTAGTCATATAAAATGTAAAATTTGGTTATTTGAGTATGACTAAAGACACGTAATCTGTAGGTCTTCCTACTTGATAGCATAACCCTTTTAGGTTTTTCTTTCATTGATTCCCAATCATCTATAGTCTTTCAAACTTAACCTTTATAGACCCAAGTAGATATTTTAGGCCCAAATCCATCCCCCTAGGTCTCATTAGCTCTAGAAAATAGTGCCCAACTTAGATAGAAGCACTGAAACCTAGGGTGTCTTGTTTTTTATGTTGTTGTCTAAGTGAAAAGTTGGCTCAAACAATCATAGTCTCCTAGATCCTTATCCCAATTAATGTTGACCTAATTCAAATTAATTTAACAAATGATCATTAATTTCCCTATAAAATTCCATTAAGAATCCATTTAGAAGAGTTAACACTCACTTACAAGAGTAAAGTAAGAATACAAGCAAGTACATTCAAGCACTTTTTCTTATTCTCTACATACAACCTTCCAATATTATTCCAAGATTATCCAAACCCTTACACCAACCCCTATCAATTTCAAGTATAGCTAGTTTTACATCTAGATGGATTTCATACATAATTGCACCAAGCACTTCAATGGGAGAATTACATTACCTTGATCCCTTCTCAGAGTATTGGTATGTAGGCAACATGCCCACACACAGGGTGTGAAGTGCATCTAGTGTATCCTTTACACACTAACCCCTTCTCCCTCTTTTCCAAGTTGTCACTAAAGTTAAAATACAAAGAGATCCTAGGTATTTGAAGATTAAAATAGATACATAATGAGCTTCATGGACTTTCAAGATTTGATATTTCATTGATAGGGTAACATAGACTTGTTAAGCAAAACCCAAAAAACTCAAATCACGTAGACAATAGCACTAGAAAAGGACTATAACACCAAATAATAGGGTGTCCCACTTTTGAAAATCCTATCCAATGCAGAAATCAACTTTGGGATCCTATTTTTGATAGTCTCCCAAGCTTGCATAGAAATTTCTAGACCTTGTAATATCCATCTCAGTCAGTTTCTAGCTACATTTGATTTTATCTATATTATTACTAATTTTAGAAAAGGTAAGAATAAAATATGTTCACATAATTAAATAACTTAATTAATGCACATTATTTATTGATTTTCCCTACTCAGACCTATTTATCTAACTAGGAATAAAAATCCATTATTCTTAAAAATAATAAATCATTTGGTGAACCCAACTTACTTCAAATTTTTGCATAAAAACCCTAGAAAACCTAGGGTAAATTATTCCTAATTTTTTGCATTTATTTCTTAATTTTTCCTATATTTAAATATAAAAAATCTACAAATTAATTTTGAAATTATAATATATTTTTTTAAACCCTAGTTTGCACATACTATGTCCTTTTTGCATACAAACACATTCCAAACATTAGGAAATATATATTTATAATTTTAGAAATATTTTCTAAATTTTCCTAAATTTTTTACGAAGAATTCTAAAAAATTTCTATAAATACATATCAAAATTTTAAAATTATTACAATAATTATTTTTAAATAGTTTAAGCACCCTAGTTGCATCAACTAGCTCATAGTTATTTTCCTCTAATTTTCCAACCATTTTCTAAATTTTATATTTCATACTTAGCTTAAAAATTCATAGTATTTTACACAAATATTTTTAAAAAAATCCCTAATTGCATGTACTAGCTCCTATTTTTCTTCTTGAGGGTATCACTTTACATGTTTGGGAGCTCCATATCCTTTTTTCACAAATTCCAATTAACTAATTTTAGGAATTTACATTTCTTGTATTCATTACTTTCCTTTTCTAGCACATTACCTATTAAAACTTATTGCAAAACATTCAAACACATTATAAGTTGTTTTCCTACTATCACAATGGCCCAATATAATATTTTTGATGAAATTGATAAATGAGAACTTCAATAACTCTTAACAAAACATCTATATATGCAAGATGAAATTCTTATAATTCTACAAGAGGAACAACAAAAAGTGAACAATGGTCAATCTTCTGAAACCATAGAGCAACTAGTCACAAATGATAATACAAGGGCAATTATGTCTCAAAAACCCTCTATAGTAGCCCAACCTACCTTTATGCCACCAGTTATAACTAGTACATCCTTCTCTCCTGATGTGATAGCCCTTGTGTAAGAGATAAGACCTTTTTAATCTAAGGTGTTACATCTTTAGCAAGGTACCACTAGACCTACATAGGCTATGGATTCTTTTTCTATTCTACATATACCATTTTCATGTCACATTACTTCTACACCCTTGCCACAAGGTTTTGTTCAACCCAATCTTACTCTTTATGATGGCAAGGGTGATCCAGAGACACACTTGAGAGCTTTTTATGCATCATGTTTGGACTATGTACCCAATGACTAGTTACTTACCAAGATATTTCCATGGAGCCTAAAGGATTATGATTTACAATGCTTCTATAGTCTACCAAATTAGTCATTTCATGCATTCAATCTATTATCTAGCATGTTCTTAGCACACTTTAACATTAACATTAGTGATAAGGTTTCATATGCTCAAATTTTTCAACAAAAATAATGACCAAATAAGCATCTCATAAACTATGTTCTTTGGTATAAGACCATCTTGGCTAAGATGACTAGTCTCATGGAAGATTAGGAGTTATAAGACATCTTCAAATAGAGTCTTCTACCAACACTTCATGAATCAATTATGTTCAAGTTATTCTCTTCCTTCATTGAATTGTGTCATATACTAAAGGAAAGAGAAGTAAAACTTATTTCAATAGGCAAACTCAAGTATACAAGCATTCTAGACACAACTAATAAGGGTCATAACAAAGTCCCATACAAGGTCAAGTTTAATGATAAAAAGGGTGGAATCAACCTACATGAATTGTAGCTTCAAACCCTCCTCAACATATAGTTTTACCAACACCTTCTCGGTATACTTTCTCACATATTCCAATTTTTTCAGCCAAGGTTTTACTATAGATTTTGGATTTTAATATCATATCTCTCCCTCCTATTTCAGAATTTGATATAACCAAACCTCTTCCTAAGGGATATAATCAATAGGAATTATATGATTACCATAGGGAACCAAACCACACTAAAAATAGATGCATCAATTTGAGACATAAGATATAAGACTTGATAGATGACAACCTACTTGATCTTGGCACTTTAATTGAGCCTCCATAGGCTAAGCCAACATAGGATAAAGATTTGAAAATATTCTTAGATCCATTTCCAAGATAATCAAAATAGGATACAAGGGACACATTAGGGGTTGACCATGTATATCATGCACATCCACCACCATTTACATACCAGGCACCTTCATTTAAGTCACATCCTTTGAGTGGTATGATCATTGTGTATGAGTCTAGAGTTTCAGCTAAAACTTTGATATCCTCTCAGATCAAGAGATTGTGAATGATAATTCATATTATAATTCACTCTTTATTTGATCATATATTCATAATCAACCCATTCATAGTGTTCTCATCAATAATGGTTCTAGTGTCAACATGTACACCATTACATTATTAAAACATTTAGGCTATTCAAAGAAGGATATCACTCCAATAGATATAGTTATTAGCAGATTTAGTGGGCATGTATAGAGTTCATTGGGTAAGATTGTACTTCCTTTATAGATTGGTCCAACACATGTGACCGCACATTTTACTATAGTTCCTAGTGTAAGAGTTTTTCATTTGTTACTTGATCACCCATGGATTCAAAAAAATTAGGTAGTACCATCTAAATTTAATAGATGAATGAAATTTATTAACTTTAATTAGGTTATTATAGTTGGTGGAGTTTTATATGAGTTACCACTCCCCACTTGAGAGCCATCTACTTCATAATCACAAGTTCTAGTTTATCCACTAGTTTTAGTTTCCCCACCAGTTATAGTTCTTCCTTTGGTATATATTTAGACATAATTAACACATCCATTGCTAGTATAGAGGGTTCATACACCTCCATATATTTGGGATTTTATACATATTCTAGCTATAGTTTTCACACATGTAGTAATTTCATTGAGATATCATGGGCCTATACATAAATCACATGTTTAGAGAGCTTCTCTTACTTCTACATGGGTCCCTAAGATACCTATAGTTACATCCACTTCTCAGAGTTATAGTGGGACCCCAAATTCATTTTCTACTTTAGATATTTTAGAGAATCTACAACATGTATAGCTTTTAGAGCCACAGTTTTTGTATTTTCATCATGCTTCACATTCATGCATGATTCCACTCCTTGATATAGGACACCATAATAGAGAGTCTCATATGAGACTCATCAATTAGTATCATCCTGTCCTAGCCTACTTGTATAGAATATCTTTTTCTTAATTGTACATAACTCATGCAAATATATAAAAACAATAAAAAATTTCAAAATACAGAAACAGTCAAATAATTTAAAAACACTAGAAACATTTAGATTGTATGCATCATCCATGTTTTACATTTATAATACTATGTTAGAATTAAATTTGATGTTCTATGCTATTGTTTGTTGATTATCTACATTTCCATGTTTCACTTGATCTTTTTTAAGTGTGTGTATTGACTTTCTATTCCTTGATTGCTTCATTCTACCCATTGAGGGGGCAACCTACTTCTACATTCAAAATGCACATTGATACATATTCCCATTGCAGGCATCTTCTACATGACTATACCATCTAGGTTATGTCATTCTTACACTACACACTCCTAGTTATCATGATGATGTACATTACTTACAAGTTTACATAGATTATTGCATCGACATTTCACTAGTATCTAGTACTTATGTATTTCTTAGCATATACCTAGTCTTATAATAAACATGGCTTTTATACTTTCACTCTTTCTTTGATTAGTTAGATGTGATTTTACCTTTCTATTTTTTACATGTTTTCCTTTCTTGCTTAGTGTAATTAGATGTGATTTCATTTCTAGTTCTAGTTTTGTTTCTTATGTGTGCCTTAGGACAAATTCCAATGTCTTTTGATTCTATTCATGTGTGTGTACATTTGGAAATTTTCCAATGTCCCTTTCTTTTACTCTTCTATGTTCTTATGGTCCTCATGCCAATATTTTCTTATTTTAAATTATATGTGTATCTAACATTTGAACATGCCTTGTATGCTTTCTTTCTAATTTGAGTGATATGTGCCTATGTCTCTTATTTGCATGGCCCGTTTGCCAATATTATATGCTTCTTGATTCTTTTTCTATGTGCTTGTTTTCTTGATTACCTTTTTTATTATTGCAATGTCATGATCCATATCATGAATTTTTATTGCTTTCTTGGATGCCATAATGGACATCATGCTTCATCCCTCCAGCTAATAACTAGCATCTAACATTTTTAGTTCCATTTTAGTATATTACACATGCTTTTACATTGTTAAATAGATCTAGGCATACCCTTCTTGATCTAACAATCTCTCAATACAAACATTGCTATATCTAGAGATATATTGTCAAATATCATTGATTTATGATGTATCTATACAACATAACACACTTATAAGACTCTTTTAATTTGAGGCTAGTCCTTATAGGTTCAATCATTCCCACCTCAGAAGAGGGGGGAACAAATAGGGGTTTTTCATAGATATAAAATCTCATTTTAGTCAAAACAACAACATTTAGATCACTTAGTTTAGAATCTAAAGGTCAAACTAGTTAGAATAAAACAAAAAAGTAGTGAGAATTCTAGATCGACAGCTAGTTTCAGCATAGGACAACAACATCAAAAATAGATAATAATGACAAACACAAGGGTGTAATCATTTTGGATCTCTTGTTTAGGCATAAAAACACCCAAGTTTTCTAGTAATAGGAAAAATGTTTAGCTCAACTACAATTTTTGTACATCCAAATCAATAATTTTAGTATAAGTTTCTCAAGGGATCTAGATATTGGGGGTATCATACATGACATGATGGCTCTCACTTAAAATTTTAGATTAGGCAGTTGACTTAACTTCTAGATTAAAATCCATGTTCTAGACACTAGTTATTGGGGGTAATGTGTACAACACATTGGTCTTCTTTTATTTTCAAGTTTAGTTTATTACTTAGGTATTCTTAGTAGTTACATGCCTTACTCCATCTGTAGGTGGTTGGTATATTTTTCAAGTTAAACTTTCATACAAGTTTAACTTCATGAGTACCTAAGTTCTTGAGTTGGATTTCACATAAGCCTAGTTCTTTATTTTTGGAGAGGCTTTCATATAGGGCTAATCTCCATCTTTTAGAATGGCCAAGAGTGGCCTAATTTCTAGCATACATTTAGCTATCCATGCCACATTGTCAAATTTTTAGAACATCCAAGGGCTCCATGACCCATCTCATATAACATCTATTCTATATTAGTATCACTTGAAAGATTCAATTCATGGGATAATGATGGAGCTAAAGGGTTAGCCCTTGTATTCTTGATCCACCTATTCATATGTTTTAGACAAATAGTCTAGACATCAATTATCACATGCATGATTCATTAGCTTCACTTAATGAGTTAGGATGGAGCTAAAGGGCCAACCTTTATATTCTTGAGCCACTATATGGGGAATTAATGAGTCAAATCCATTCATGATATAACTTTTGGTACATCATCATCTAGCATAATCTATTATTACTCAGCCTTACTCAGAATCACAATAGGTTTTATATTGGTTCACGTACCCACTAAGGTGTATTAATTCCTTTATCTTCCTTTTTCATATAATAATAAGTGATCTAATACTTATTTCATTTTGTAGATTTGCAGTTGCACAATGTGATCTCTATGCACTTTCTAACATTACTCAGTATCATAAAAGCCTCATTGGCTTCACCCTTGTAGGTAAGTTTAGGTACACATTTTATTTTTTTCTTTTATCCTAGTATTTCACTTTTATACATCACTAGAATAAAAGGGGGGAAAATATAGTCATATAAAATGCAAACTTTGGTTATTTGAGTATGGCTAAAGACACCTAATCCATAGGTCCTCCTACTTACTATCATAACCCTTTTACGATTTTCTTTCATTGATTCCTAGTCATCCACAACCTTTTGGACTTAACCCTTATAGACCTAGGAAAATAATATAGGTCTAGATCTATCCCCCCAAGTCTCATTACCTCTAGAAAATAATACTCAACATGGATAGGAGCACTAAAACCCTAGGTGTCTTATTTCTAGCACTATTGTCCAAGTAAAAATTTGGCTCAAATGGTCATATTTTCCTAAATATGTATCCCAATCATGTCATCCTAATGCAAATTCATTTAATCCATCATCATTAATTTCCTTATAAAAGGTAATTCAAAGTCTATTTAGAAGGGTTGGCACTCATTTACAATAGAGGTGCAAGAATAAAAGTAAGTACATTCAAGAACTTTTCCATATTCTCTACATACAACCTTCTAATATTATTCCAAGCTTATTCGAACCCTTACACTAGTCCCTATCCATTCCAAGGACACCCAATCTCACATCTAATTACATTTTAATACACAATTTCACCAAGAACTTAAATGGGAGAACTCATTAGGTTGAAACCTCCTCAGAGTATTGGTATGTAGGTAGCGTGCCCATACATGGGGTCTGAAGTGTGTTTGGCATATCCTTTACACACTAACCCCTTCTCTCTCCTTCTTATGTTGTCATTGAAGTTCAAGCATAAAGATCTCTTAGGGATTTGAATATTAAAATAGATGAATAGAAATATTTATATACTTTTGTGATTCAATATTTCACTAATAGGGTAACACAAACCTACCGATTAAAACCCAAAAAAATTAGATCACCTGTATAACAACACCAAAAAAGGACTATATCATTGAATAATAGGGTGTCCCACTTTTATTGCTCCTATCTAATCTAGAAATGAACTTCAAGATCTTTTTTTTAATAGTCTCCCAAGATTATGTAAAAATTTATAGACCCTACAACATTCATCTTAGTTAGTATATATCTAAGTTTTATTTTCTCTCTATTATTACTATTTTTAAAAAAGGTAAGAATACAATTTGTTCACATAAATAAATGGCTTAATTATTACACATTATTTACTAATTTACCCTACTCATACCTATTTATTTAATTAGTAATAAAAAGACATTACTCTGAAAAACAATAAATCACATCCAATAATGAATGTCATGTCCTTAAAGAGTTGATAGTGCAAATGAGAACTCAAGCCTAGTTTGTTTTGATGCAACATTATTCACTTGCATACTTATAGATAGATCTCACAAATAACTTGTCTGGTTAGATCAAGATATAATATACTTTTACTACCAAATACTTCAAAAATGTTGTGAATCATATTATTGATGTGAATAACGTATTCATTGATGCATATAAGATTGATGATTAAGTGCATACTCTTCAACAACTATATGTTTAGCTTAGAAAGAAAACATAAAGGGAAAAGGTCAAAATAGATGTTATGAATATCAATGTCAATTAGATTATCATTGGGGTTCATATTAATATGTTATATTATATTCTCAAGCCTAATAATAAAGCTTTAAGAAACCAAGAGGACCCCAAATAAACCTTTTCTCTATCACCATAAACAATAACACAAAGAAATCATTGCAAAGAATAAAATAGGCCATGTCCTAATTCCACTGAAGGTGAGTAAGAGGATCAACATAAGTAGTAAAGGGAATCCCCATCACCTCACCAAGATCAAGGCTTGCTTGTGAAATAAGATAAGAAATGATTTGAAACTACCTAATAGAGTGTTATTCCATTTAGACATGGTCATTTTGAACCAAGTATTAGAGTTTCAAAATAAAGGGAGGTGACTCCTCAACCATCACCTAAAAAATAACCTAAGGAATCCGCCCCTAATATTAAAGATTAAACCCCAAAAAAATAATAATATTATGCCCCCAATGATGCATAAATGGATGATGAAAGTCTTTTTAGTGAAGTAGGGGTAGATAGAGGTACAACTCTAAGTATTAGGGACCCAGATGCTAGCTCAAGCACCCAATAATTAATTGATTTAGATGTAAATATATTTAAGCATGACCTAAATAATGGTAAGGTCCTAATAAGGTGTTAGAGAGGTAGTAACGAACAAAGGATGATACCCTCTCTATTCAAACACATCTCCAACAAAACATCCATGAAGAATAATTGTATGTGGGGGTATTTCCCTCAGGAGGATGATTCCAATAAAACTTGATGTGAGCTATCATTTTATATAGATGTGTTTAGTGAAGAACACTATTTTTATCTTCCATCGACCATCATGGATTTAAAATTAGAGGGGAAAAATCTTTTTGAAGCATTTTGGATGGATACCTAACTATGTTTAATGGCCCAAGAAAGCATGACCCTTATTAATCACCAACTATAATTAGCAACTATAGCTTGGTTAAAAACACTAATATTATGTAAATCAATTTACAATAATGTCCAACACTTCTCAATGGATATCCCATTATATTTGAACCTATGGATAAGATGGAGACCTTGGTGAATTTTTATTACAAAAATTCAAAGACTAGGTCAACCCCCACTGCAAGAAAACTTGGGCTTCAGAGTAATTTATAGAATCCATATAAATATGTAATATTTTTTTTCTTGAGTGGGTGACAAAACTTCCATAGTAGATGGGGTTTTGGTCAAGTTGGCATAACATGCCAAAGTTTTGGAATCCAAGCTTCATTTTGAGGAATACCAATACTAGAAATTGGTTGAGAAGGAATTCATAATAAAGGATAGATCATAGCACACTATAACATTCCAAGATGTGGAGGCACTCAAAACTAAGATTAACACTCATCACCAAGAGCTTAACACTAGTTTTATATAACTTTAAGGATAGGTTTAGATAGAGGTTAGAATGTTTGAGGATATCCACAAGGATGATACTATATCACTTGAGCTTTTGACAACTCAAGTGAGAATTTTTTTATAGTAACCTAAGGAGACAAATGACTCAAACGTAAATTTTAATAAGTTACCTCCAAAATACAGACTACATTAAACCATTGGGAGGACGTCAAATTCCAAGTTAAGAAAATAAGACCAAAATGTTTGGTACCTAAGAGACATGAGGAGGGTGTATATTCTGGGATAGACTTTTAACTTTGTGCAAGGCAATGTTGGACCCTAAATTTTGTATCATTTTATTCTAAGTGTTTTTTAAAATATGGTATGAAGATATGGGTGTAAAATCAAATTTGGGCATAAAAGTAAGCCAAGGTATGGAAGAAGCAAGTTGCAAAGAATAAGGATGCAGGAAACATGGAGGAACAAAGTATGTAAGACTTGGGAAATTAGCGTATGACTTCAAAAATTAGCATATGACTTGGAAAATTGAATGGAATGTGTAAATGGTTAAGTAAATAGTTCATGTGATTATCAGAGAAAAATAAGTCACACATTGATCAATCACTAGTATTTTGAAAAGATAGGTGCATGGCATAAAAAATATAGGATATAACACATATATAGGGGTAGTTAGGACTATATAAATAGGATTTTAATGTAATAATGTGCCACAACTCATTTTTTTAGTGATCATTATCAAGTAATCATTTTCATATTAATGTTCTAACTGAATGATTGAGGTAGAATCATGCATAAATACCCCTAGTTTTACCTAGAAGGTTGTTGATGTTTTTGTTTGTTGTTGTATAATGGAAAATATAATCCTAAGCTTATCTTTATTCCTGATATGCATCAATACTTGTGTATGGTAACCATTAGCATATAATAAAATGGAATACTTGTGTTGTTAAAATACATGTAAACTTGTTATGGAACTAATGGTACTACTACTCTTTTTCTTTATTTGCACTTAACTCTTTACTTATGATAAATAACTTAAGTATGGATTGATTTCATGGTATGAATTAACTTAACTATAATATATTTAGTTATAACTAAGTGTATGTTCAAGCATATTAGTATATAAATCCTGATGTATACATAATCATGTGATAAAACCACGGTAATTGGTCTTAAATCATGTACTTTGGGTGAGTGTGTGAGACCATTTCTCATGTGATAAACTACCACACTAGATAGTTAGACCTCTTATCCTCTTTGCACATGTGACCAATGAAAATAATGCTAAACTAAATGATAATAACCCAATTAAACTCTAACAAGAATTGAAACTAGAGAAGGCAAAGTTGTAAATGTTAAAGTCCAATATAATATAGGTACACTTACATCACCATCTAAATAAGTATGAGTACCAAAGGTAAATTGAGAGACTATAAATTAGAGAAAAGTACAAGTCAGTAGTATATCATAATATAATAGAAAATGAGAGTTATTAAATTTATCAAATAAAAGAATCAACGTCATATTACACAAGATTAAAATAATCTCTTATTACCCAACATATGGGGTAATCAATATCAAATATAGAGATAGCATGTAATAATATCACATAAAATACATTTAATCCAAGGTAACAGAAATTAATATATGTAAATATAAGTTAAACATGAAATAATCAAATGAGACATTAAAAAAATGTGAAATCAATAACCATATGTGACAGTCAATAGTGATAAGATTCAAAAAATAAAACTTGTCACACACACACACACACACACACACACACACACACACACACACACACACACACACACACACACACACACACACACACACACACACACACACACACACACACATCCATACATGCATGCATGTGCACACACACATAAATTCACACACACACCCACACACCTATAGACACAAACATGTATATATCAAATTTTATAATATAATCAATCTAAAATTAGGTCAACATCTCTTACGGTGTATGAATCCTCAATATCATTATGTCTACCTTCCCTAGAATTAGAGGCTCGACTATCTCATTTATGATCACATGATCAATACCTATATTTTATTACATGATCTCAAAAATTCCAATATATATTGTGGTCTATGCATGTTCCACTTATAATTGTTTATAGCATTCCAATAAATATCTATATTGATCACTCTCTAATACCACTATCACTCATCTATCCAAATTAACCTGAAGATCATCTTGCTCACTAGAAACTATAATATAAGTGGTAGAAACAAAAAGAATATAAAAAGAGGTTCATGAATATCCTTTATATGGTCTACCCTCCTAATTATCCCATTACCAATTATATCATATGGTGTATTCCATGTCAAGGTATAAATAGATGCATCAATAATCATATACCAATACTCATCATTTGCATAATATAAATGCAATATATTAGTAACCTATATATATATATATATATATATATATATATATATATATATATATATATATATAAAAGAGAATTAAAAAATAAAAATAATCACACATAGGTAGCTATAATGGCAACTATAGTATTGAATAGAGCTAGTTGAGGAGAAGCCTAACTTGCTCCTAAATCTCCTCATCCTCCTCTGTCTCTTCCTACCTAAATTAGATCTACCTCATTTACATCCATAATGAAAGGAAATAGAAAAGGCCATCAATCCCCTACCCACCATAAGGTATACATTATAATACACCACACATCATCTAAATGTTAATCCACAAGTGTATGATCAATGTCTCCTATAGGTAATGGTGTTATGTACACACCACTTTGCCTTGTCTATCATTTAGAAGATGAATTGATCTCATTATCCTAGTTTATATATATGCATATATGAACATTCCTTGTTGCATGTTGAACTAGCATGTATCCCACTCAAAATTAATTTTGTCTACAACTCTAGGTAATCAACCATGAATTCAAACACTATCCTAAATATAACAAAACTCCATTGTACCCTCATGCCATTGCCCATCACCACAATATGGTATCCATAAAATATGACTAGGTGTGAGCCTATAGAGTAGTATACAATAATCCATCATTCTAAGGCCTCAATATTTCTCCATGATCCATCACTCTACAAAAATCTAATTTTAGACTCAAACCCCAAAAGATCCTCTAATAGGGTAATTGATAATAATGTGTTCATAAGCCTAAACATGTAACAAGGTCACTACATTAAGCCCTCTACCATGAACCTCAAATATAAATATTTAATGGTCCCTATATAAATGGGTCACCAAGGTATGTTCCCATTAATATATTGTGCCTCTCTCCTTGATAGCATCTACATTATATCCCACCAAGACAATGCAACTTGATTGTATCCTCAAGCCATCACCCATAACCATGATATGGTCTCCATACAATACTAGTAGGTGTGAGTCTATCAATGTTCACATGATACTCCATCATGCTAAGTCCTCGATTTCTCTCCAAAATACATTACTCTATAAAACTCTAAGGGTAAGCCCAATCCCTATAAGGTCCTTTAATAGGCTAAATGTTAATAATGTGATCATAAGTCTAAACTTGTATCAAGGTTATTGCATAGATCCTTCCACCATGACCTTCCAATATAAATATGTATAAGTCCTTATATAAGGGAAACAATTTTGCATTCCCTTAATATGTCATGCCTTTCTCATTGATAGTATGCACAAAATCATAAATCTAGTAGAAAAATTACTACAATGTTGCCATCCATAATAGTGAATGAAGTAAACATCACATTAATTTCTATAATTATGGAACATCAGAGATAATAATATCTCCAAGTAGCATAATCAAGTCATGTTCCCTATAATTGTCTCCATGGGTGTGACTAGTCATATATCTATAGACAGTAAGAAAATATCCCCACCCAATAGTCATCTGTACTATGGCCCCCTCACTAAAAACTAACAACCTCAAAATTTATTATACATCCTTGAATGTGATTGTCATCTCCCATGTCAAAATCCAAAATGTACAAGTGTTAGGGTTGTACCTCCTACCTAAGGAAGTCATTAAATTCATGTCATAAGGGATCCAACATACATATTTGACATGACTAAGTTCAAATCTAGCTAAAATATATGATTCAACTTCAACCAAATCAAAATCAATCATGGTCTCTATATATTTACCATATTGAAACTCCTTACCATGAAAATCCCTCTACAAGAGCAAAAAGTAAAAATTAAAATTAAATACTATCACATATATTTTTTCATCAATTACAAGAAAACTAAAAAATAATAAATATCAAAGGTCAGAACCAATAATACAAGTGTAATACCATCAAATATTCACATTACTTACAATTTATTCTATTAGTCAATACTATCAAAATAGAGGATGGCTCCATTGGATTCTTAATAGTACTGACCTTGAAGGGTTAGTATCAAACTACTTTAAAAATATCTTTAAAACACCTACAAATAACTATGAATTAAAAATGTAAAAAACTCAATTTTTTTTCAAAGTTAAAAATTTGTTAAATCAAAATTTTAAAATCTACCAAGTCCTTAGGTTGTTTCACCTATAAGGTGGTCTATAGATTATCAAAACAATGAGGCAAGGCATTTAAACATGATGATATATTAGAACTCAAAAATAATCAACATGGTGCAAATGAATTAGAAAAATCTAAAAAATCAACTTATTTATATGGTTGACTTTTAAAATTATGCACTATACCTAACCCGACATCTAAATTAATTCATGAAAAAAAAATTGCATACGATGTCTCAAGAATTTTATATATAAATCATTCCCCATTAGTTACATTAGAACACATGTAGTGTGTTATTTCATGACATAATATTTTTGAGATCATTAATGATAATTTATAATATGCTAAATTTTAATAAACACTACCCTAACACACCAACATGACCCTAATTATTTGTAATGTAGTCAAATTATTTTGACTCTTGCTATATGTTATTGCCTTTAATAATTATTTTATGTTATTCAAAAAGAACATTTATCAGTAGATATTATCTCTCTATGACTTAATGGTAATTGATTCATCCAAAATTTTAAATAAAGATACAAATTCATATAAAAAATAATTCAAATACCTAATCTCAATATTTAATAATAATTCTATGAGCTTAGCTAATCAGATGTATCTTTTGATACGATTGATCTAATAGTTAGATTGCATTGAATTAAAAGGGGTCATACATTGGGATTATTTTGGAATTTAAATTTATCATATTTTGGCATGATTTCAGATTATCAAATTTTGGCATGATTTAGATTATTAGAGTCTAACACAATATACATGATTTAGATTACCATATCTTAGAACATCATACATGATTTAGATTATTAAAGTTTTGTAAATTATACATGATTTGTAATATCAGATATGTTACATTAAAAATTATTCATAATGGTTCATATATCAAATAATTAAATTACAAGACAAATATTGGCATATTGATATTGATTATAGGGTCATATGCCATGCATATGCATTCACTTTACAAACATGTGAACACATATTCATACACACTGATGCTCACTTTACAAGAATAGTATTACAATTTTTTCACATACATATACATTTGAGATATAGGTTATCAAATTTAGCATACATATACATGACATTCTATTCTAGTTGGTATAGATTCAAGGGGCATAATACTAGTTCATACACATATAAACACTTATAGATATAGGTGGCATAGTTTTAGTTCATACAGATGTAAACTTTCATATTTGTGTGGAATGATGTTGGTTCATGCACATTACATACTTTTAAATTTGATGGGCATGATGTTGGTTCATGCTCACACACATAATAATATAGTTTACAATTTATTAGAAAATGGATGTCATTTTACTTCACACTTACCATATCTACATCCATGATGGGGGCATGGACACTATCCAATATTTTTAGATCATGCATTATATTCTACATTGAGTGAAATCACATAGTTAAAGGGTACATACATGATGGGGGCATGATAATTATTCATTCCATTATGAGCATGATTTAGTACTTCTATATGGATAAAAATTGATCTAAGTTAAGTGAAACATTACATTTGAATTTATTAGCCTTCTATAATGGTTAAATAATTTTAGTTATGTGTTAATGTTAAACTATACTTAGCACACCACTCCTTAACCCAACTTAAAGTTTTTATTTCAGGTTATAACTATTATTCAAACATTTTCTTATAAGTTTGTCCGTTTCCCCCATTAGGAAATGAATAAAATTGCAAGTTCCCTCTTCTTATCCATAGTGACTAGGTCAATTTGTGACCCTCATAATCTAATTTACTTTCAAAAAGAGCACACTCCATAAGCATCATTATACATCAATCATACAATTTTATTTGTTATTTGAATTTGTTTATTCATTACATATATATTTTTATTTATATATAAGTAGAAAACTATTTAATCCCATACATCATAGTTTACAAAAACATTGGAGTAATAATGGAATAAACAAGTCTAGATTCACAATCACTCACATAGGTTTGTATTCTATTTTCCATTATATCAAATATTTCTATTTACAACATAAATGCTAAATTAAAGGGAGGCAAATGTAGATACCCAAATTTTATACAAGCCTTGTTTCATGATACATTTTAATAACTTTGAATTTATAGATCTAAGACTATGAACTATATATTTACTAGGACCTTTATCTTCATTTTTTTATTTTATTTATTAATTACATTTCATTATATGACCCCATTTTCCCATCATAACTAGTTTCACATGACACATTATAGAGGTCTATGGCCCTCCCTATCACTCTCAAAGTTTGTTAAGCTATGGGTTAGTTCTGATATTTATTGTATGGATTGATTTTTGGTACTAACCACAAATAACATAATTGACGTACATCCCTTTTTAATTCCTTTTGGGAACATTTCATTTTTTGACTTTTGTTTGGGCACATTTCAACTTCTTTTGTTGGCTTTTTCAAACCACTAGGTCCTTAATTCAAATTTGGAGTATCATATTTATACAAATATACTATAATTAATTTATGGAAGAACACCTACATTCTCAAGATTTAGACAATATTACTCATTTTCACCTACAAAAATTATTAGATCTAACATTAAATTTTACAAAGGTCAATTCATATTTTAGGTGCTTGTACCATGGGCAAAATAGGAAAAGAAAATTTAGGCTTGCATGCATAATTACACACATATATTACTAGGAGAAATAGATTTGAGTTTGAACCCTCTTTAGAATATTGGAAATGTAATGTAGTGCATGATCTTTCAATGGGGATTGAGCAAAGTCAGGCTAACTCAACCCTTTCCCTTGACACAAACCCATTTTATGTTAGATATATTATGCATAAATAAAATTTGATACATAGTTACTCATATATGGATATGGAAAGAGTTAAAAGAAAAAAATAGTCATAATAGATGTAGTTTCACTATTTCAAAAAAAATAGTCATCCACTGGGTACTTAGTTATGACCATTATAATCAATACCAACTAAATATGTTAGAACTAACTAGAGTAAAATAGGTGAAGATATTCCACATATAGATCAATGATATAGTCCCAATGTGCATAAATAAGATAATTAAGCTTCAAATCTATATATTAATTAAGTTATGAGTTATTTTGTCCTTTGTTAATAAATCATTATTATATTTAGTGTACTTGATTATCATATCTATTGATCTAAAATATATTTCAAAGTTATATCTTAGTTAAATTAATCTCACCATTTTTCAAAATTAGGGTAAAACACCTAGAGAGAGGATATTGAAGCTCTCACTTGATTTATCCATTTACACCTCACAAAAACTACATTGGGTATGATTATAGCATGTGAGATATGTAGTTGCACACCATAGTATTTTCTCTATCCAAATACTTTATCCCTTCTCTTTTTTTTGGAATCTTATCACAAGCTAGTTCAAGAGTATTAAAGAAGAAAAATTAGATAGTTTTGTTCCTCAATTTAGAAATACAAAAGTACATATAGGCAGGACATTTGAAGATGAACTTGCAATATATATATATATATATATATATATATATATATAGAAGAAAAATTAGATAGTTTTGTTCCTCAATTTAGAAATACAAAAGTACATATAGGCAGGACATTTGAAGATGAACTTGCAATATATATATATATATATATATATATATATATAAACTCAAAATGTTATGCATGATATAAATGGTTTTGAAGGACAAAATATTTGGTCCAAATAGATAACCATTGATTCTAACTAAGGCATGAATAATGTAACTATCAATCTTATTATTGTCAAGTTAAAGGCTTAGATTTCACACAAATTTTCACAATCTTGTATAGTCCATATCCACTTTCAAAAAATCAAAACTTTATCAAGCGATAACTAGTCCTTTACTTTGTAATTTCATTTCTTAGTCTAACATGATTTTAATTTTTCATTACATTTTCTAGTTCCTATTGGTAGGTATGAGGTAGATTAAGAAATGTTTTATATTGTCATTATTTATCTTCTTTATGAAAGTGATTTAGTTACTTGTGAAAATATTAGTTGAACATAATCCACTTTTATCTAAAACATAAGTATTCAATAACTTTCATAATTTATTTAGATAATAAATGTTTTTATATTCATGATACCTATAATGAAACATGAAATTAAAAATGTAATGTTTAAAAGAGCATATAAAGCCTAAATACCATTCTTAGAAAGTGTATTAAAAAAAATGAACCTATAATTTAACTAAGCATTACAATATGTGTTAAACAAAAATAATGTATAATCAATAAATAGAATTGAAACTATTTAAGTAAAAGGGATAAGAATGAATAATGTTGTAAAAGTATTATTTTATAAATTTGAGCATGGAAACATATAATTGGAGCCAAAATAATCACAACCTGTAAATTTATATCTAAATTAGAATTTAGAAGGTGAGAATGACATATTAATCCAAGATATCTAAATGTCTAATACTGCACAAAAAACCTATACTTAGGTGAGAGAAATAATCCCACAATAAAATTAAGATAAAATTCATACAAAGCTTCATTAACTTATTAGCTAAAAATTACAAAGGAGGTGCACTATATAGTGAGAGATCAATTAATCAAAAAGGTAACAACTCAACTCACAATTTAAAAAAACATTAAGTGTGTTTCCCCTAATGACCTTAACAACCATAAGAAAGCTAAATAACAATTGTGTAAGTAAAAAAAATTAGAAAAAATCCCGCATTAATAGTCCCTTGAAGTATAGCTTAAGTGGGTAGAAGAATTGGGTCCCCATAGCAAGGCCCAATGAGATACTCAAGTGTAATGCAACTCCCATAAACTAGAGAAAAGGGGAAAACACATAGGACAAAAATCTTACCCTAAAAGATAGAAAATAAGAAAAGCGGGATAAAAATCCACACTATAGTCTATAACTACATGTATCCATCCAATATCATATAACAGAGTTCTCCATAGTGGTTGTGGATCGAAAGTAGATCATTAATGAGTGGATCAACCTAGAATAGTGAATGACTTTGCCATATCCCAGATGGATCTTCAACCAAGGTATGACTTCGATATAAGGATTTGTTCTCCTCATGAAATATAAGAGGGAAAATTTCTCTATTTAATGATGGTGAAATGGGATTAAAGTAAATAAAAGACTATTAATGCCTTAAAATTTTGGGAAATATTGTATGATGTCTAATGTGTGCTAGATTAGTAGACTTATTCCTTGTAATGTATGAAGCAGACCAAAGGTAGGTTTATTAGGAAATAACTCTTCAAAATTTGGAAGGTGACAAGGAGATGGTGTATATGTGTCCCCATCACTATTGTAGTCATAAGTATTAGAAAAAGAGTCATCAATTTATTAAAAGTATACTTGGGCTTAGAAATGTCATAAAATATTAGGTGAGTCAAAATAAGAAGAATCTTAAGGAGAGTCAGGAGCAAAGTCTAAGAATTTATATGGTTGAGTCTATTCAACCATTCTTAGTACCAATATAGTGTCATAGTGTAACTCTCTAACATACATTGAATCTATAATGAACTGAACTCACATTCCCAAAGTAAGGTGATAGATTTGGTAAATTGATAGGAGATTAGTTGAAAGTGAGGGAAAAATTAGAGAATTACTCCACTCACTTTAACATACCCTCTATGAAGAACCTTTTTATAATTATTTTCACTAATTTATATGGAGGACATGTCACATGGTTCCAAGAAACTAAACTCTATGTGTGAAGAGGCCATGTGATGTGAGGAACTAGAATCAATGACCCATGTGGGAGTCATTGGTATAAATGTAACTAGGACCTTACCCTTTGTTTTCCCCTCACCATTCTTTTTTCCTTTTCTTTACCATGGTCATTTACTTTAGAGGATTCATGGGTTGATAAACTTTTATTAGTAGAATCAAGGACATTGATATTATGTTTCTCAATCATCCTAGTCAATTATTCAATTTGTTTCTTCAAACATTTACTTTCATCATGATTTCATGAGAAAAACTCATATTTTATCATATTTTTTACACTTAAGACTGAAATAAGAGATCTCATGGTTTTATTTTTAGGTGGGAGGATTTACATCCTTCTCACAATTCATTTTGTTATCTTTCTTATCTCTATTGTTTAAAGCCTTATCTTTCTTAGAAAAGAGTGCATAATATTTGTGCTCTGTATCAACCTATCTTACTCGTAGATCAAGTCAGCAATAAAGGTATCTAAATAAGGCATCTTCCATGCAGTTACAAGAGAACTTTTTATGGCATGGAAAGTAGATACAAATATAAAATACTCTAGACCTATTTTAGAGAGTATTGATATAAGTTGTTCATCTTTATTATTAATTCTACATTATTTCAACTACAATCTCATAAGTCTAAACTTGGTGAAAAAGTATTGTAGGATGTCATAGTCATCTTAGTTCAAACTAAAGAGCTCATTCTCCATCTCATGGCTTTCATCACATCCTACTTCCCAAAGAACATTCCCAGAGTGGTCCACACTTGAGTAGGTGTTTTGGTAGATTCTATGTGAAAGAGTAGACCAAGAGAGATAGAAAGACATAGTAGTCCATATACTTTATCATAAAGGCTAAACTATTTAATTTTCACTTTTGATATTGAAGGTTCAATCTTAGTTCCCATTATAAATTGATGGTAACCCTTAAATTACAAAATGTTTTACATTTTTTATTCCATTTGTGATAATTAAATAGTATGAGTGGACTTATTAGACTTGAATCCATATCATATAAGGAAAATTTTTTATAGAAATTAAAGATGAAATGTACAAATATTAATTCACAATACCACACAATACCTCCTTACAACTATTAGAATGACCCCCTTAAAGTTTCAAATACAAGCACGCTTGTATAGATGTCATACATAGTTGAGAATGCATCTTGAGAAATATGTGCATAAATATGAAATAACTAGATGGACATAGGGTTAAACTAATAATGCATCTAAGAGTTCATAATATTTTTTTTATGGAGCTTTAATGGAATCAATATTATCTCCAATGCATAGAGCATGAAAAACAAGCATTTTTAAAGAAGATGAAACTCATATCTGAGTTACCAATCAAAATTTATAGCCATTTAAAAACCTAATCTCACATGAAAAATTTAGGTAGAAATAGTGGTAAAATATATTTGAATCCACTTCACTAAAAAAGACTCAAGCACCATTGTAGCAAAATATTGAAATTTTCTTGAATCAATTTCTTGAAAAAAAAATTAAGGCCATTTGGGAAAAAAGTTAAACACTTTTGGGTTGGATGTGACCAAGGGATTAAATCCCATATGACTACGGGCTAAGGTCTAAGTTGGGTACACCATTCCTCCCCCTTGAAAAAATGCACCACTTTTTAAAATAAATAGTGTCACACTTCACACCATTAAATTTGAGGTCCTCGTGTCCATCATCAAAGTTTTCACCCTCCTTAATAGTTTTCAGGGTTGTTCACTACTACTGAAATAAGAAATTTTGATGTCAAGGTTTGGAATTAGAGATGCGAAGCCTTCTTACAATGGAAAAAAATGTTGGTCTTATAGTAATGAAGTTTATGATGTCATAACTATGAATGTCAAAGGCAAGACAATCTCTTTTAGGTGTCAGGGTTGATGAATACACCCATGTTCCAAAATCCTAATGATAAGAATGTTGACTAATCCCATAGTTAGAAAGCTCAATGCTGAATATATTAATGGATCTCATAGTTAGAAACATTGATGTCAGATATGTCAACTACTCTCATTATTAGAAAACCTAATGTCAAAACATTTCATTAGGATTACATCTAACCTCAATAGTCATCATAATTTTGGGTAGTAGATGCACTCCAAATTTATAATGTAGGGGATGGGGATTAGGAAGCACTCAAAAGTTATAACACATGTAAAATAGGCCTAAAACTTTGATTTAGCATACAGGGATTGATTTTTCACCAAGTCTAAAATCTTCATATCTAGTAATGGTATGTAAATTTTATTGAAGACCCATAAAGGATCTAAAAAAACCCAAAAAAAATCTAGGAATGGATTTTATATTAGATACCTTAATTGTATGAATTTTCATGAAATCACCAAAAATCCCTAAACATTCCAAAATGGCCGAAATTAATTTTCATAAAACTAGGTCATATTTATAGTTGATCTTAGGGTTTTGGCACTTTTAGGTCTAAAGACACTATTTGTTTTTCAATATGAGATCTTGACTATATAGTTTACATGGATTTTTACAAAATCCCACCAAAGGTATAAAAATTTGAAAATTTAATAAACTTTATAAGATGCATGCAAGAAAGATCTCACAAAGATTTTTAGAAAATATAAAACAATCACCATATCATAGATCTAATACCATGTTAAAGTAATAAAAGATATCTGAATGTCCAAGATTGTACAAAAACCCTAGAATTAGTGAGAGTAAGATTACCACAACAAAAGTTGCATCAAATACATAAAAAGATTCATTAGTTTATTAGCTAAAAATTGTAAAGGAGTTAAATTATATAGTGAGATAATAAGTCACCAAAATGGTAAAAATTCAAATCATAATTATAAAACACATTAAGTGTATTTTCTTTAATTAACTTAACAACCCTAAACAAGCTGACTAACAACAGTGTAGGTAAAACTAAAAGTGGGAAAAGACCTACACTAATAGAGAAGTCTAAAATGGTAAAATGCATTCACCATTACACCCCCTACTAACTAATGGTGGTTATGTGATAAAATGATTCATAATTTTTTATGATTATTACCAAAAATACCTAAGGAAAAATGTCACTTGGCTAATGACTACTCATGGAGGTCATTTGGGTAATGACTAAAACATACATGAGTGAAAATCCCCCAAAAAATAAATATCTAATTTGGATATAATCAAAGATAACTTCCAAGATCATACAATATTATAGATGATATTTAGACCACACTTTACAATCTAGATGAAAGATTTTGTACTGAAATCTAACCTATAGGATTTGGTCATCTAGTTTATCCCTTCACTTTTATGATCTAAAATCTAGCATCGTAACTCACATGTACCTATTGTAGCTCAATATTTTATACCCTAGAGTATCAAGGAAAATAGATTGGATTAAGGGTCATGTGTTTAATGGGTTTTCATTTATCTATCTAGGCCCTAGGTGGGAATAAATATGTCAACGAATAATAATTATACAACAAATATAATTTCAAAATATTTTTTAATTGAATTTATTTAAATAATATGTTTTATTATTGACATGATAATTTATCTTCTTAATGTTTCTTATTTTCAAGAGATCTAAATACAAAAATAATAATAACCAATCAAATTTTCTGATGCAACAATTTGTTAAGGTTAACAAACATCAAACAATAGACAAACATACATGCAATTTTTTTCTTAGTTCTATAATTTTTGGGTTGATAAAGTTGAGAGGAAAAATGCAAAACTCTTTTTAGGTATAAAAAAATTAAGGACTAAATTTGATATCCATATAACCATAGTATGATTTTTTGGTAGTAAAATACAATCATTTGTTTACAATTTATTTTGGTTGCAATGTAAATATTTAGGTTATACATATACAGTTCTTTTATTCTTATACTATAATAAATATTAACATATGGAATATTTTGAAGGCATAATCATTATCAAAATTTTACATGGCAATCAACTTTAACCATTGAATTTAGCCCATAGGGTGAATGACCTACACTTTACCTATCAATTCAATATGAATAGAAATTTCTAGTAACTAATAATTTTTTTAATGTAATATTTTGGTAAGGTTAATAGGGCACAAGATAATAGACCAACATACATGACAATTTTTGTTTAGTTTTTTAATTATTTTGGTGAATAAAAATGATAGAAAACTTGCACAAATTCTTTAAAGTGTCATTAAATTAGGGGTTATATTTGATGTTCATATAATTATAGTTATAATTTTTAGTAGTAAAATACAATCATTTTTTACAAATTATAATATTTAGAGGACAATATTTACTAGTTTTATTTTTAATGAGACATCCTCCTCCTCCTAACATGGTAGAAATATGTTTTCATTTATTTATTACAATTGAAGTAGTTCATGTGAATTTATTTGATTTAATATATATTTTTATTAAGAATTTATTACTTAAGAAGCACCTGTGAATATGATTTGAAAATTATGTAAGGAGTAAATTTTTGAATCCAAAATATATGTACAACATTATATTTATAAGCCATACAAGTTATGGAACATGTGCGGTTTGAAGGCAAAAGAAATGATCAACCATGGAATTAATATCTCTTGTGTTGAAATAACAAATAAAAATAAAAGTAGAAGAAGGGGAAGGGGAATGGGAAAGCCTATGAAAATCAAGTGAAATGGGTATATAGGTTAGTTATCTCATTCTCACTCATTTGATTCAACAAACTCATATTTTTAATAAATATTCAAACTTACTTTGCTTTCAATGCACAATTTTATGTTTTTGTAAACAAGGGAGGGTGAGTTTTTGGGTAAGGTTTGGCTTTAATTTATTTTACCCTAGAGGTGCTAGGAACCAATTTGGCCTAGCCATGACCAATTTGGTCTTAAGGCCAAGTGTAACACATTAATAAAATCATGTGAGATCATCAAGTTATTCTCTAATAGAGTAGAGTATGATCCTCTTAATTCAATAATAATATTCAAGTGTCCTTCAATATATGTCAAGGGCATTTGTTTCATATAATATTATTCTAATAGCATAGATATCTTAGATATCTATATTTGAAAAACATGTATATGTATCACTTTCAAAGTGTCCATCTTGGATTTGTCACATAGTTTTCTTTGTTGAAGATTTTCACATTGATTAATGGATCTATTACCACCTTCAAACTTTTTTTGATAACTAGTGATAGATGGCCTCAATCTAACTACATCACTGTGTGGGGCTTGAAACAATCTCTCCTAGGCAAAAAATCGATGGGTTCTAAACTCCATTATATGATTCAATATATCATTATTTTTGGATCATTTTCTCCAAAAAAGAAGAAATGTACCCTATGGTTGTCAAATGGAATTAAAATTTAAGATCAATCATTTTATTAACATTTCACATCGTTAGACTCACTACTCCCATCCCTTTTTCTATCACCCTTACACATCTCAATGTAATAATCTACCTTATAAATTAGTTATTTAATTGAATTCCATGTTTGAAAAGAGTGCTATTCAATGGGTGTATATCATATTATTTGCAATCCCTTTTTTCTCTAGATGGAATCATTTTTAGTCTATATCTAACTTTCATAAAACTTCTCAAGTAATGTCACACTGCAAGCCATATCCGAGTAATTAACCCTACCATATTGGTAGTTTTATTTTTTATGTGGATGTTTTAGCATAGATCCAAGTGAAAGGATGAAAAAGTGATGATGTGTAAGTGGGAAACTTGTAATTTATAGTTCTTCCTCCTTCACACTTATCTTTTTGATTAGGAGCCATAAGAATTTTATAAGAGAGGGATTATAAACTTATTTTTAAATATGCCTTGCACACTATAATGCCCCCAAATAAGATGAATTAGACCTAGTTAGGGTTTAATCAATAAACCCTTAAGTAAATTTCTGAAAAATTGTAATTCTTCTCAACAAACTAGATATCCCTAGCTATAAAAACTATAGAATATCCAAGAAAAACACATCCAAAATAATTCCATAAATATCTAAGTTTTTTTTGTAAAATAATGTACCTTTTTGGACTAAATAATTTGGTGAAGAAGCTGAAAATACCCATGCCAATAATATAATTTTTACATGAATGTAAAACTACATTTTTCAATCACCAAACACCACAAAAACCTCCACAAGTGGGTGACCACACTTTATAAAAATAGCAGAAATAATTATAAATATTATTTCTTCAAATTCACCCCTAAATTCACCTCTCGTATCTCTCCAGGCAAGTCACCCAAGTTCCAAAAATATAATAATACATTTCAAAATATTTTTAGGGTCTAGAGTGACCTTCTACAAATGTAAATTGACCCAAAACAAATCACCAATGGCTGTAATAAATTATGAAAATTACCTTGACCTTAAAAGAGAGTTTCAAAGACCAATTTGACCTATTAAGAGGGGTTCCCACCCTGCCAAAGGAAGTAATCACCCTTGATATGGCCTCTAAACTTGTTTCAAGGTCCTCCACCAAGATAGCCCACGTCCTTAACCTATAATTTAAATGTTTCCAGCTCTCCAAAGGATTATACTAATTCCTTATTGAAGGTGGTATCCAAAAACACCTTTGTAGATCCACTTGCATATAATTATGAAAAATTATGGAATAATTATAGCCCTTGAATAGAGTTTCCCTAGTAGAGGAATGAGGGTTTTCATCCCCAAACTCTTTGGTGTACTTGAAGGTTTTCATCCTCAAGTCACTCATTCAAGTTGACATACTTTCACAAGAATTTCAATTTCAAAAAGGCATAACCTTTTCAAAATATCCTTCCCTTTATTTTTATGTGTTTCATCTAATTGTGGTGCCCAAAATAGAGAGGGAGAGTTACTTTTTATTTTTTAATAAAAATATATAATAGAAGCTTCCTTATAATAGCACTTTTAGAGTGACCCTTAACAATGTTCCAAAACTAGATAATAAAGTGCTTTAACAAAAAAATTTATTGAAGCTCACCAATGTTCCCTTTTTGCCTTAAAAATACTTAGCCCTTAGGAATGCAAAAATTTAAGGGTCTCATCCCAATGACTAGCTTGAAATGGGGGACATTACACACATGAAGCTTGATATTTGGAAATAGGACTACATATATAACTTTCAGTAAGGTTGACATTTTAAAACTCCACCTATGCCTATTCAAGGTAAAATGTTCTCATTCTTAAGAATTTTATTGTGAAAAAAGTGTTTTCATGTCTACACATTTAAAAAATTAGGGTCCTAAGTTCCATTGAACAATTTTTTCATATGTAATATTTATTTTCTGCATTAATTTTATTATGTGACAATGCAGTAATGTACCCTAATACTAGCAAACATTTGCACTCCCCTGGTTAAATTAATGGGAAATTAGCTTTTAGTTTCAAACTAGTGGGAGACATCTATCTATTACTCAAATATAGTGGATGAAATATGGAAGATCATTTATACTAATACCATCTGCAATCCACTATGATTTGAATGCATATTTAAAAGCATAGTAAACAAAAATGTGAGATTAGGAAAAAGAATAACCTATGGATAGTATCATCTCATTTTATTTTTCAATCCCATGTTTTTGGGTTACTATGGATATAAGAATCATTTTCTGACTTTCTTATCATTTTTTAGATCAGTAAATAGAGGGTTTTGTGGGTCCTTCACCCTAAATTAACATGTCAAAAAGAGGCTTATGTATAATATATAGCTAGAAACTAGTGGTAAGATTAGGTAAGTCTAATATAAATCCACTAACCAACTACAAATAAAAAATAGTTAAGAAAACACTAAGAAACCAATTAGGTCCTAAGGACCCTAGAAATCATAAAAAACATCACATGGAGATATAAATATAATACTAGAATAACCAATCTACTACTAAAGACTAACAATCATTTCACCCCCATCAATAGTATAATATGAATCACCTACATACTTAATAATAGATCCTTGTATATATCTTCCTAAGTTAGACAAAATGGATAACCCAACTAGCCTTACCAATACTTACACTACCATCACTACCAATTCCCCATCCTTCTCCATTTTGGGGTGGGATACTAAAACATGGCATTTAAGAGGGTCCAGTTTACCTTAGGTAAATTTTACCCTACTTACATCCCCCCCAAAAGATATAAATGCCTAGTTGCTCTCCAAAAAATCAACTAACTATATGAAACACCCTTTCAACTCAAGAAATGTTACCATGGATACATGATCTTGACACTAAGACCTAATAATTTACGTAACCTTCAGATCTAGGAGGTTGGTGACCTTTAACACCTTATTTAGACCTTCCCTTTGCTCTAGCCTAATTAAATACATAGCCATCACCTAAACCACAATCATATTAGGCAGAAGGGGAAATAGGTTTGAAGCAAACATAGATTCTAGTTAAAAATTGACTCAGCTGCCTATGTCAATCTCTACATATTCAATTCCCAACCCCACCCTTATTAGCTTTAACACTTCATCAGACTAGATAAAAAAACAATTTTAACCTTTCATCTAAAATGGGTGAATGTAATACAATCTCCCTCTTTTCCACATAAAATAAGAACCTCAGTATTAGAGAAGAAACCATATTGACAAAGGGGAAGAATAAATGGAAATGGAATGGAAATAAAAGACAAGTTTAGATTATGTAGATGAATTCCCATTTTTGACATGGCCTTATACACACCTCGTAAAATCTAAGATATACTACTACATATGCCTTCATGATTAGTTAGGATGGTTTCAAGCCAAATGATGCCACTCAAAATTATTGAAGTTACTCAAGCCAAATAGAGTAAGAATTAATAATGATGAAAATAAATGCATGAAATTCATTCACATGCACACACATGAAAAAAACTAGAACTGAGATGTTGGATGGGGGATATCCCTATTACATAAATCCCCTAGGTGAACTCATCTATCCAAAATATTATTCAAGCTAAGGACATAAGACTAATCAATGCAAGCATTCACTAAATGGTTAGACATTTGATTGGCTTTATGATAGTAATGGTGTTCTTGCTAGGCTATAATGAGGATGTTTTTTAGTTTCCAATAGTGGTATATTTAATTCTTTATTGATCTTAAGATTACTATTGAATCCCCCTCTATGATAAATTTTTCAATGCTACACTGCTTTGTCACCTAAAGCCCAAAAAACAAACCCTAGATTACAACCTATTTATTTGATCTATCATCTAGTTTGATGGAGGATCTCTTCATCAAGGAGATTATGCAACCTCCAATGACAAAAATTTCCCCTAAATCCCCTACATTTCCCCTAGCTTCTTCGTAAAGAAATAATTTGAAGAATCACTTCAAGAGGCCAACTACATAGAATTACTTAATCTATGTAATTTATGATTATTCATAGAAGATATGCTTAACCCATTAACATGAAGCATATTTATTATTGTAAAAAATTTAAGAAGCCTAAAATATCAAATATATGCCTCTCTACTTGATAAATTCTTAAAAAGTAAAACTAAAGTTAGCCCCTCTTGTAGTTATCAAATTTGTGCTAAAACATATATAGTTGGTCAAAATTATATCTAAATGCTTAGAAAATTCAAGATTAATGGATATTACCTTAGTTATAAATCATCCACTCTGGTGAAATATCCTTGAAACTACTATATCATTACTAATATTAACCTTATTTATTTTGTGTGAAGGAGCATGTGGTTTTGGTTTAAATCTTCTTATCCAAGTGAAGGGGTGATAATTTTTTTCTTAGATGTAGATAATTGAGCATCATAGATATAGTTTACAAGGGAGATATTAGTGATATAGGATGGATTTATTCATGTAGTTCATAGAGATATGTAAGGTCATTATACATAGTTATCTATGGGAGGTACTATTCTTACCAAACCTAGAAGGCCATTAGTTCTTCAAGCCATGTAACTTATTGATATTGGATTTATTAATGGTAGAAATGATGTTTCAGAGAGTATTTATTGGAAGTTTAAAGGAACTTAAGTATAATTATATAATTAAATGATGGAAAATGAATAATATTTATGATAACATACTTAATTAAATGAGTAATGTGGAACTTTCATTCATTAATTTTGGACCAGATCCTTCCATACAACTTATGTTGAAGCACAAGATCTAAGGTATTCTTATGGATCAGTTCCTAGTAATAAATTGCTTGATTTCATTTATCATAAATTTTAATAATCTTGGATAAAATATTTTGAACTCAGCTTTGGTGTAACTATTTTTGACATGTGAAGCAATAGATAGGTTTGGATATTTTCTTGGATTGCTATATGTCCAAGGAATTGAACCTGATCACTATGATATGAAAATAAAGACATTTGATTTTAAATAAAGCCTATAAACCTAAAATGACACCAAACAAATTTAGTCAATATTATAGTGTGTAGTGTAATGTGTGAAAAATTATATGTCAAAAGGCTATGGGGTAGAATAAAATCATTTTAATTTCTTTAATTAAATAGCATAATTTATTTATGTAAAAGGAGGTAGTGTAATTGTACAAAGATTGTTCAATGACAAAAAATCCACAAATCGTTTGTGTTTAAGTCTTTTAGAGCCCACAAATATGGGTTATTTTTGTCCTTAAGAATATTTCTTGTAATAAGTGATCAACTAAAAATTTATCAAAATCTATCTTCAAATGTTTCAAAATTTTCTTGATTTTCAGGTTATCAAGCTAAAGTAGTATTTTTTGTTGATAACTTCATACCATGCAACTGTGTTCTATGTTTAAGAATATGATATATTTATTGAAGTTATCATACAAACTGGACATATTTATAAAAGCTAAGAGGTAAGGACTAAGAAAAATGATAAGTTGTTTTTGCATTGCATTACTTAAGATTCACTATTTTTTTATAATCATCAACAATATTTCAAGATGTAGGGTATGGGTGGGCCTTTTTATTTCAACCCTTAAAGAACAAAGTTTGTAAATATTTTAATTTTAAAAATGTCAATAATGAATATATTTATGTTTTAAATGTATCTATAGTTATATTATGAGTTTAAGTTCAATTTTTTAATCTATTATAGGATTTTATTTTTACCTTTTGTTGGTGCTCAAGTATGTGCCATTGGTTGTTAATTAAAAAGAGGAGGAACTTAGTTCTTTCACAATATTTTTTCACCACTTTATTTTAGTCTTTAAATAGGGTTCATAAAAAAGTAAACAAATGTAAAATGGGTTTGACTTTCCTCATGGCCCCAAAACATAAGAGGATACTCCCTATAAAATTTTAAGGTGTCAACATTACAAAAAATTTATAATACCCATATATTTAAAAAATGAATGAGATTTTCCATGCCTAATTTTCCTAATTATTTGTCACTAACAATATCAGACACTTATTCATACACAGTCTAAATTAGAATTATAATATATAAAGAAATATAATTCTTCAAATTTATACTCTTTATTACTTTAATAAAGGCACCTCACTTATTGGTTTATGCAAATAAATAATAATTTTAGACTTGGAAAGATCACTCGAAGGTCAAGGAGAATTCATTGTTCGGCATGACTCTCTTTCACCTAAAATTCTCATAACAAAGAAACAAAATAAAAAAACATTGATAAAATAGGTTTGATTGAATTTATTCAACTCATGATAACACACAACTATACCCATAATACATAGAAAGGACTAGATATATTACACTTCAAGATATCCCACCTAAGGGGTTGTTCCCTACAAGTTATTCTAAAAAAATTACAAAGCATAGAGCATCAACACACTTTTAGAATAACCAAATCTAAACATTAATAGAGTCATATGTATTTATTTACATAAATATTTACAATTTCCACCCTAATTTACCATTAATTAAACTGAAGTTTTTTTCAAGAAATGCATAGTTTTTAAAGTAAGAGAAATCATGTAAAATATGTATACACATAATTTTCACCCACTAGAAATTTCTCTTACAGGACTTGTCGATGCATCAATTTACCTAAGTGCATGTCCTAAAGAGTGCATAAAAATCAAGATGGGCTGACTCATGGTAATTTATCAGAGATTACCCTATGATCATCTATTATATTTACTTATATTTATTATCATGTCATCTACTCAGTTTAGACTATTTATTCCTATCCCCTTCATTTCCTCCTCCTCATGTTTATTTACCTTTTTACAACTAAATCTTTTCCATAAAGTTAGTTTTTAAATGTTCCCTATATTTATTGACTAACTCAACCCCATCGAGTTAGTCTTATCTTTATTGTCATGTTTTCTTTGAACTCAATCATGCTGATATAGTACTATTATTGCCTTATTTTTCATTTCTACTGAATTGATTGGGTTGAACCCCAAATAAGTGACTTTTAGGGATTTGATATATATATGTATCATTCCCAAATATAATTTTTAATAAGAAATACATATGATTTTACTCACACACACAAATCCACACTTTGCTTAAGGCCTTTGAATTCATAAGAAGAAAAGCTGAACTAATAAGGTACACCTAGTCATTATAGTCCCCAACTAAGGATGCATCGTCCTTCTTCCTTACATATTGATTTTCACTTATAACATCTCTCACAGTTCTACTTGAACCAAAGGGTAGATTGATGCACTAACAAGTCAACTTGTAATGTCCCATTTTTTGAATTAATTAAATTGAGAACCCAAAGATTAATTTTATTTCCCATAGGCTAAGGATAAATTAATAAAGTGGATTAATCTATTAATAATATATTAATTTATCCAAAAAGGTACTTTAAGTCTTAACTTTAGAAAATGACACTTAAATAATTATTATTGAATGGGGCCAAAAGTAATTATTGGATACATGACCAAAAAATAGTTAATATTCATTAATTAGAAAAAAGTGATTATTAAATTAGAAATTAATTCTAATTACTTTAGGGTTATGGTTATAATGAAAAATAAATTTATAAAAGGACAAGCAGGGAAATGAATAAAATACTATTTAAATCACTCGAACAAAAATAGAAACTTTTTTTCAAAGTAAAAGCATGTATCTTATATAATTATTCAGAGGAACAAAACCCTTAGATTTGCATGTATGAGGATGAAACCCTTCATACTAATATGTAGTTTCTACAATTATTTAGAGGATTTAAACCCTCAAATTTCTAGGTATGAGGATGAAACCCTTGATACCCATTGGGTAATTCCATATAAGGATTATAATTGTGCTACCAGTTTTAGGAATATCAATTTTATATCCCTATTCATCAAGGGTGTCACATATTAAGAGGGAAGAAATATCAACGTGTAAACTAAGTCTACAATCTACCATAATAATAAAAGGGTAGAATAGGAGGATTTTTTTTTTTAAAAATGGTACTTTGATTTAATGTAATTTTTACTTTTAAATTTATTTTTAGATAGTGTTTTATGTGTTCACTTAATGGAAATAAAGAAGGGAACTTGCATGTGGTTAAAAATCTTATTGTATGTATTATTATATTCAATTGATTATTTGATTATCTTGGTGAAAGACATATATACTATAATCTATATATTACTATATGATATTAATAATTAAGTTCAAAAGGGTTTTGAATTTATTTTATAAAAGGGGTTTTGAATTTGTTTCTTCTAATAGAAATTTGATTACCCTTTTCCAAAATATATCAACAATCTTATTTTATCCTTAAAGGGATATTATCATGGTATCAAAGACATTTTCTTATGAACCTATGAAAAATTGAGGCCACTAAAAAAGGATATTATGGCCAATGTTGATTTATACAAAACTCTTCTAGCAAAGATTTGAACAAAAATATCTTTTACAAACTTTATGGAGTTGATGGAGTCACATAATATAAAATGACACTATGAGGAAGTGTGGGTAGATAAAGGGAAGAGAGATTCAATGTTTAGACCTCAAAACCCTACTGAGGAGCAAAAGGAATTCAACATGCAAGTCAAAGGTAAGAATATCTTATTTAAAAAGGAACTAGAGAATGTGGTTGAAAATAAACTCACCACATTACATACAAGCATAGAGGATGTAATGGGGACCTAGAAAAGGTGTGATGAATGGCTAATCAGAACTAAGGAAGCTAAGTTTATATGCATCGATGAAAAACAACACCCACAAAAAATTAAGGGAAAGAATTCTCTAATTGTGGTGGAGAAGCATAAGAAAGAATAAAAACCAAAGTCATAATAAATTATAGAGATCAATGTAGAGAAACATGAATATGACATACAAATATAAGTTGGAATTAACCTACAAGGCAGTAGTGTGGAGGATCATAAAATTGTGAAGAAGGTGGAATTTGGCTTCACTAATATGCTAAAGATTTAGGTCACATGGATATGATCACAATCAACCAATGTCAACAGGCTGAAATGACATGCATAAAGGTAATTGAAGAAAAATCCAAGGCTTCAAAAACATTGAATCTTAATGAAAAAATTATTTATATGAAGATCAAATATGAGTAGTGCAATAGAAGTGGAATGGAGAAGTCATTGTCCACGAAGAAAATTTTCTAGGAAAGCTAAAAGTTGTAGATACATACTTTGGGTTAACCGAAAACATTTTACATATAATTGAAGATCAACAAGTAAATAAAATTTAGGTGCTCACATTTGGATGGGAATTAGAAAGAATGATATATGATCCTAGTATTTGTTAGGATAGTTCAGGCATTATTTAGGGGCAAGTAATTTTGGGAAGGGTAGGTTGTAATGTCCCTTTTTTTTAATTAAATAAACTTGAGGACCCAAAGCTTGTTCTTATTTACCATAAGTTAAGGGGAAATTAATAAAGGGGAATAATCTACTAATAATTTATTAAGTTATCCAAAAAGGTACTTTAAGTTATAACTTTAGAAAAGGACACTTAATGTATTATTATTGAATGGGGCCAAAAGTAAAATTTTGGATATATGGCCAAAATGTAATTAATATTCATAAGTTGGAAAAAGGTGAATATTTAATTAAAATAAATATTATTTTAGTTTAGGGTTGGAAAGGAAAAGTGAATAATAAAAGAATTGGGTGAAAAAGGAAATGATTATTGAAAACACCCAAACAAAACCAAACACATTTTCTAGAGGAAAATCTTATAGCTTCTACAATTCATCAGAGGATAAAAACCCTTGGATTTACAGGTAAGAGGATGAAATCCATCAAATCTAATTTAATTTTATACTAAGGAATCACATATTTGTTACAATTTCTAGGATAAATCATCTTTAGTGGCATATTCTACTAGGATACCACATACCCAGGCTTGGCATGAGGGTTTCAAGATAGGACATAACCACTAGTGGGTCATCCAAGGTTGGGAGATCCTTCCATTATTTTATACACTATCCTAATGCTAAAGCATCACACTTTTTGAGGGAAACATGGCCCTTAAAGGGGAGTTCATAGCCATTAGGGATAACTAGCAAGTCTATACATACATCCAACTACCATACATCAAACTTTCATATTAACTTTATAACATAATCATTCCAATGTAGTAAATATGGATAAACAATGGTGTTTATTATTTGTAATCATTATTATTTCTATAATTTTAGAAGGATTTTATCCAGTTAATTATAATATGTAATGTTCCCATTTTTGGATCACTTATGATTAGATACTAAATACCTTTAGTCTACTTTCCCCATAGATTAAGGGATCACTTTTGTGGTTTTAATTTATTAATTAATTATGGTCACCTAAATAATGATTTTTATCATTTATCCATATAAGATAATTCTAGTTGATTAATAGAATATTTTAAAAAATGGTTTTTGCCACTATGGTAATTAAAGGATGCAATAAATATTGGATTACTACTTAAAATTAACTTTAATTACTATTTGTTATTAAGGCAAGTAATTTAATATTATAATTGGAAAAAGAAAAATACCGGCTTGGGAGATGAACAAAGAAAGGAAAGTATATCTTATTAAGTTGGCAAGAAGGTGTTATGAGGTATTTTACCCCCAAGGTGGTTCTTCATCATTTTTAGCGTAAAATTACAAGTTTTATATCTTATTATTCATAGGCTAAATATTATTTTGTGAATCTTCATGCCTGAATAATGATTGGGATGTATGTGCAATAATTGATCCCATAGTTTTGAGATGAATTATCAGTAAAAAGGTATTTTTTGATACCACCTTGAAAAAGAATATTTTTTTACTTACCCTAGGTTTGGAGTGATTTTACTTGGTTTTATTTGAAAATTATTTTGAGGAATATTTGGGTGTCTAATTACTCAAAACTAGTTGAAATTTATTGCTAATTTTTTCTAAGTGTGCTGTTGGGTTTTGTTGGATGATTGGTAAGGTTTTCAAGGGTCATTTCATTGAAAAAACAAATAATAATTTTTTGAACTATTATTTATTAATTTGACATAATTTTATGGTGAATTTGGATTCATGAAATGACAATTGGGTCTTAATAAATAATTTATAATTTTTCCTAATTTTGGTGATTTGGTTAGGCAAGCTTAGAAGGTCCTTAAGGGTGCCCTAGACCATAGTTTATGAAGTATATTTAAATATGATTTTATTATACCCTTTTAATTTGGGGTGACTTCACTTGGAAGGTTATTTGGTCACTTTGGGTGCCCTAAAAAGGGGATAGAATTATTTATAAATTTTTTGGTATTTTTTCTATGATGTTTGCAAGGGTTTCAAGAAGATTTTAAACAAAGAACTACTATTTTTCTAAGAAAAATCATATATTTTATAGAAATAATATTTCATAATTTTATCTTCATTCAAGTGGAAAATGGTATACTTTAATTAATTTTCATTTATTGCTCATATTTTTATGTTTAGGTGTGAATTAAGGTCAAATCAATTTTTAAAAATTATCTATTTATCCATTGTACTTTAGTTCCTAGGGTTTGGTGAGATTGGGTGTATGTTGAAGCTTCACTTTTCGTCTAGAGTTGGTTATTTTTTAAAATTTTATAATTTAAAATTTATGTGTAGAATATTGGGATTTTAGAAAAACCCCATATTTGGTCTTTTAGCCCAAAACAAGAACATTACAATTATATTAGAACACTAATCATGTTCACCTATGAGGTTTGGTATTAATTTAGATGTAAGAAGTTACAAATATATTGTATTATTAGAGAAGATTAAAATCCATGTATGACCAAGGGTTTAATTTAAAAAATGTTAAATTTTTATACGGCTTGATCAAAGAGAGCCAAAATGACATTCAACATACATTGGGTATGCAATTTGTAACTATGTTGATGGCTACTTTAACTCCAATACAGATCCATCCCTTCAATAGAGAATGAAGATCAAGTTATAATGAGAAGGTTTACACCAAACCTCCTCATAAATTATTCAAGTCTATCTTTTTTAAAGAGAACTAATGATTAAGATTGAGACATAGATGTGTGACACACTAGATACACTCTAACAAGAGTATGCAACCCTCAGTTTTGACAAATAAGAACTCTTTTATTTTCATGATTTTTATGAGATGAAGAATGGGATAAAATCAACAAAGCAAACATGCAACCTCATATATATTTGTAAAGGATTTATCTCCCTAATTTTGATGGTAATGATAAACTTCTAGTGAGATCATGGTTTCAGAAATTAGAGACCTATTTATCACTCAACCCCATGTTTGAGGATGAGGTTCTCAAATTTATCACACTACACTTGAAGTATTTTGTTCATGAGTGGTGGTTTCATGGCATGAATAAACAAGTCCATGAATATATTACAACATTTAAAGAATTTAGTAAGATTATAATGGAGAGGTTTGATATAAGAGATCCATAAATCCACGTTCATGAGTTGGCACAACTCAAGAAAGATTATGATGTTGAAAGGTATGTTAATTATTTCCAGAAAAAATCCATCATGGTATTAGATGTTAATGATATAAGGTTGGTTTATATATTTATGAAGGGTTTGATTAAGCCTTTGAGAGGTTTGGTAATTGATTTTAACCATATTTCTTTGTAAGATATGATTACTAAGGATTTGAATCTAGAATGGTTAGCTTATAGGGGAATTTTTATCCAAAAGAGTAACTATGAGCAGCCACATATTCACTATCAAAATTTGGAAATACAGGGTAGCTAAGGTATTATTTTAGTGGGCCACCAAAGGAACCAAGTGGGAAGCCTAGGATAAAACATAATATGCCACCAAATAATCATTTTCAACCTTATGTTACTCTACATTAAGCATTTCCCTATAACAATAATATTAAGGAGGTAAGATATGAATTGAGAAGGAATGTTTTGTGCTTAAATTACAAAGATCTATGGACTAAAGGTCACCATTGTATGGTAAAAGTACAAGTCCATTACATTAAAGTAATTGGTGATGATTTAGATTTAGATTTTATTGGTACTAATGTTGAGGAAAATGAAAATGTTATTGATGAGCATATATATGAAGAGGACAATCAAGAAATTTGATTCACTCTTGATCCTCATTTTGGGACACCAAAGTATAATCCTTTCTAGGTGAGTGGGACAATAAAGGGACACAAAGTAACCATATTAATTGATAGTTGGGATGCCCAAAATTTCATTGGTAAAAATTTGGTGCCTAAGTTAGATCTTGAAATAGAATATTTTAAAGGATTCAAAATGACAATAGTGGTTGTATTTTCCCTACCATGCACCAAAATAATTACCAATATCACCCTTTCACTACGGGAATATGAGGTATGTGATTATTTTTACATGATTGACATAGGAGATATGGGTCATATTCTTGGGATCTAATGGATGAATTAATTAGGAGAATTCACCCTCAACTATAAAATCTTGAGACTCAAACTCAAGGTGGATGATAAGGAAGTGAGTCTTAAAGGTATGATTAATGGGTCTCCTCAAGTAAATTTTTCATGTTTTAAAGTTTTAAAAGAGGATGTATAATTTTTTCTATGTCATTTATAGCAACATATTGGAGAGAGTTGATCACCATGGAATATGATAAAGAATATTTTTTTAGTGACTTGCTTGAAGGGGTAATTGTTTATTAATGATTCCAATTTGTAGATGGGTTTATACTCTATAAAGATAGGGTCTATTTGGTAATAAATCTAAGGTAAAGCACATGGTTTTATGGGCTACCCATGACACTCCACTGGTTAGACACTGAGGGTTTTTCAAGACCTACAAGCTTGTGAGAGAGAAGATCTATTGGAAGGGATTGGATAAGGAGGTACTCAAGTACATTCAAGAATGTTTGGTATGTCACAAAAATAAAAATGAGCATGAGTTTCCAGCTAGTCTCTTGCATCCCTTTCCTATTCCCTCACAAAAGTAGGAAAACATCTCCATAGATTTCATTAACAAATTTACTATGATTCAAGGTAAGAATTGTTTATATGTTGTGGTTGATAGATTCACAAAATATGGTCATTTTTATCTAGTTCTAGACACATGTAATTATCCTATGGTTGTTGATGTGTTTTTTAGATAAGTGTTTAAATTGCATGGGATACCCAAAAACATTGTAAGTGACAAGAATAATATGTTCATGAGTTTAATTTAGCAAGAGATATTTCATTTGATAGGTACTAATCTCACACCTAGCACAAACTATCATCCAAAAACCAATGGGAAAATGAAAATTGTAAATAAATGGTTTGAATGATATTTAAAAAACTATGTTTTGGGGTAGAAAAAAACATGGGTAAAATGGTTTCATATGGATGAACATTTTTATATCACAACTTTCCACATGTACATAGGTATGAATCCTTAGAAAGTGCTTTATGGTTATGATGAACTTTTCTTCATTAATTTAATTGTAATGGATAGTAGAAATACTGGGAGTAAAATATTTGGTGCAACAAGGTTATGACATCACAAAAAGAGAATTTAAAACATTCTTAAAACTAGAAGAAGTTGTATGTGGATCATCATAAGATTAAGAGATCCTTTGAGGATGGAGATTGGGTCTTTTTGAGGTTGCATCCCTATAGGCAATCCTCCCTCAAGTAAAGTGGTTCTAAAAAGTTAAAACCACATTTCTATGGGCTATATAAGATGAAGAAAAAGGTGGGTGAAGTATCATATGATTTGAAGATTCTAAAAAATGGTAAGATACATAATGTGTTCTATGTTTCTTATCTCAAAAGGTTTATTGGGCAACATACTACTTCTTATTTAGAGCTACCCTCATTGAATGAAGAGAGTAAATCAATCTTGATTTTGGATTATATCATTAAGATATGTGAAAAGAAGCTAAAGAAATATTGCATCAAGGAATATTTGGCTAGATAGAAGGACTTGCCACTTGAAGATTCCACTTGGGAAGTGAGTCAATCTTGGAGCATTTGATTTTATAATTGCTTGAGGGCAAGCAATTTTGGGAAGGGAGGAATGTAATGTCCCTATTTTTGAATCACTTATGAACAAGCAATAAAGTCCTTTATATTAATTTCCCTATAGACTAAGGGATCACATTTGGGGTTTTATTTTATTAATTAATTATGGTTACCCACATAGTGATTTTTATCATTTATCTATATAAGATAATTTTAGTTGATTAATAAAATATTTTTAAAAGTGGGGTTTACCATTATGGTATTTAAATGATAAATAATTATTGGATTATTGTGTAAAATTAATTTTAATTACTATTTTTTATTAAGATAATTAATTTACTATTATAATTAGGAAAAGAGGAATGATGGCTTGGGAGATGAACAAAGAAAAGAAAATATATCTTAAAAAGTCGGGAAGAAGGTGTTATGAGGTATTTTACCCCACCAAGGTGGTTCATCCCCCCTTTGTAGGGTAAAAATACAAGATGGAGATATTATTATTCATAATTTGAATATTAATTTATGAATCTTCATGATTAAAGAATGATTGTGATGTATGCCCAATAGTTGATCCTATGTTTTTGAGTTGAATTATCAATAAAAAAAGGTGTTTTTCAACACCACCTTACAAAGGAATATTTTTTTACTTGACCTATGCATGAGGTGATTTAACTTGGTGATATTTGGAGAGGGTTTTGAGGAATAATTGAGTCTCCAATTTCTCAAAACTAGTTACTAGAATTTATTGCTAATTTTTTGAAGTGTGGCAATGGGTTTTGTTGGATAATTAATAAGATTTTCAAGGGTTATTCGATTGGAAAAATAAATAATATTTTTATAAATATCAATATATTTGAAATAATTTTATGGTGAATTTAGATTCTTTAAATCATGATTTGGGATTAATAAATTGTTTATGATTTTTCCTAATTGTGGCAAGCTTGGAAGGTCCTTAAGGGTGCCCTAGACCCTAGTTTGTGAATAATATTTAAATCTGACTTTATTACAGCCTTTTGACTTGGGATGACTTGAATTGGGAGGCTTTTTGGTCACTTTAATTTCCATAGAAATGATATTGAAATATTCATATATATTTTTTCCTTTTCATATGATATTTACAAGGGTTTGAGGAAGATTTTAGAGAGAGAATACTATTGCTTTTATGAGAAAAATTAGATATTTTCTAGAAAGCATATTTAATAAATTTATCTTTATTCAAGTGGAAAAAGGTACACTTCAATTAATTTTTAGTTGTTTCTCATATTTGCATGTTTCAAGGGGAATTAAGGTTGAATCAATCACTGAAAAATTGTCTATTTATCCCTTATACTCTAGAACCAAGGCTTCAATGAGATTGGGTGTGTGTTGAAGCTTCAATTTTATCTAGGGTTGGTTGACTTTTCAAATTTTAGATTATAGAATTTATGTGCATAATATTGGGATTTTAAGGAAAACCCCTATTTGGTTTCTTAGACCAAAAAGGGAACATTATAAAATCAATAATGGGTCACTTTACATAAGTATTTTTATAAAGGTTTATGTTGGCTAATTTTTTCCCACATACCAAGATTCTACTTGGATAGAGAGGGTGACTAGAATTCCTAATGAAATGGATGATCAAAAATGACTTGCACAAATCTAGAGAGACTAACCATCATGGCACATGACATAAAAATGAATGGGTAAAATTAATTGTATATTTAATATGCTCACTTAAGAGGCCTCTTAGAGTTCAAAGATCACATGGGCATAAATTTATTCATGCCTAAATCATTCTCTAAAAAATTCATATCTTGATGAGCTTGATATCTCAAGATATAGGTCTTTAAAGTTAAGATTATAGGATGGGACATGTACATAGACACCAAATTTAAGCTTCATGAATTAGATATTTTGATTCAAATGTTTTAAGGATGAATGCATGGATGAAAAGTTTCGAGATCATGGGTGCTTAAGTCAAGATCTAATGGTGTGCATCGAATGACAAGGCCAGTGGCCCCAAATAGATCAATGGTGCATGATTCATTGTACCAAAGTAAATCAATGATAAGCAGTAGGTCAAAAGGTTAATGGATCTTAAATTAAATTATGTAGGTGATAAGTGTCTTAATTATGTTAAATTATTATAAGATCTATGACTTGCATTCATTCATATATAGAAAGATTGATAGTGCATGTAGTGTCAAAGGGTAAATACTCCTAAGGACAAATGTGAGAATGCCATGTGGTGAAAGTGCATTAAATCATAGAATGGATAGAAAGATCTCATCAAATAATGTGGAATTAAAAAATGTCATAATCTAAAATGCTCAATTTAACATTAATGGATGACATTAAAATTTGAAAGCTAGGGATATCATAAAGAACAATTACAACCTAGGTCAAAATAAAAGTAAGTCTTGAAAATATCATCCTCTCACCATTATAGTTTGATCAAATTTCAAAAGTAGACATAGTCATAAAATTAGGGGTTGTTAATGATGAAGTTTTGCTGCAATTAAATTCCATTATGAAGCTTTAGTTTAAAGATTTGTAACATTCAGTGTCCATCTTCTATGGTCACAACATTATTCTATAACTATGTTCACTATTTATTTAAAGAATATCTATGCAAATAACAAGTCCTCAACTTACACAAGGTTCAGAGTTAGAATAGGTTTGTTTAAACCTAATATAGTTCAAAAAAGGAGATATGTGACCTATAGGTTTTCCATTGATATTAAAGCTATATGAAAACCAACAAATAAGATTGGTTTTCAATTTATAGTAAGACCTATGATTATATATTATAGTAGGGTTAGATATGAATGGTTATGAGTGTCTTATATTCAACCTATATAGATCCTCGATAAACAAGTACCTATAGCCACTCAAAGTAGATATGATCATGGATCTATCAAGTCTAAAGATATGAGGATTTGTCCATGTAAGCAAGTTAGGTGGAAGATGGTATAGAGTCCCAATCAAATGAATGCATGAAGAGCTCAAGGAGTTGGTACAACTATTGTCTTGATCATTAATGACTCCTTATGTATTATCCCACACATGTTCCCCATCTCTCTCATTCCCTTCTACTATAAATACGGGATTCCAATCCTTTAAATGGATCTTTCTCTTGGGCATGACTAAACTCTACCAAGATTGAGCTTTATAACCTCTTGAGATGAATAGATGATTTTTTCAGATTTCATTGTTTTGGTATGGTGTGTTAAAGTCAGTTTTATTTACATATGTGGTAGAAATCTCTCCCTTGTCAAGTCATAATCTCACCTAGATACTAGTTTATCTTATTATGTATGTCATTTTTAGTGTTTAATGCCATTTGATTAAATATATCAAATGGATACATTTATTGGTTAGTTCCTTAAATTAGGCCTTTACATCACTTCATTTAGGTTTTGATCACTTGGTGAACCTCTACATGAAATATTGATGTATATCATACATTTGGAGTTGCATATTTAACCTTTTGCTTATATCATTAGTGTTTTTAGAAGTTCAAATAAAGTGGATGAGAAATAAATTTAGGTGCATCACCAACATTAGATTGTAATTCCCTTTTAGTTATCTTTCTCTCCCTTTTCACTTGAACAATTAGTAGGCTTAAGTGGAAATGAGCTAAGTGATACATCAAAGGAGCTAGCTACATTAGAAAACATAGAGGTCTAACCCAAGATTAGGTAACCCATATCCTAGGGTCATTCCCATGTTGGACCATATTTGAGTAGAGAACCTAAATAATCCTTTACTTAGCTAGGTTGTAACAAAAGCCTCTAATAGTTTTAGCATGCCTAATGGACCAAGATCTAAAAAAGTGGAAATATTTTTAGTGTGTCTTTCCTATAATCATCTTTTAGAAGTAATCAAGTTAGCACCAATGGTGAGTTTGAATTAAATATTTTGGTTGTAAGTAGCCTAGGTATTTCTTATTGGATATTTTAATTATTTTTTGCATCTAAGGTTTATATGAACAGCTATGGTGGATAACCCTATCATTCACCTACTTATCAACAATTCCAACATGATCCTCATGATCCATATGAGCCTAATCATCCTTACCAAGAGTTATATCAAAGATATGATGAACCTTATCAACTTTATCATGATCCTTATTATCAATATCATGTCTCTTACCTTCCTCATGACCCATATCAGCCCTACCATGATCTCTATCAGCCTTATGATGAGCATCACTAACCATGTACAAAGCCTTAACAATAGTATGGTGACCCATACTAATCCTATGATAACCCTCATAAATCTTGTTGTCATAATAATAAACCCATTCAAGTCCCAAATGAATCCATATCAAGATTCAATAAAACTTTGTTTGGATATGGTAATGAGATGATAAGCATAGAAACTAGGAAGAGCTATAGAAAGGAGATCTCCAAGCATGAAATTCAAACAATAAGAGATAATTTTTAGTAGGATAAAGAGGTATACTCATCTTTCATAAGGTAAGGACACTCAAATTTTAGTGTTTATATTCTAGACATAATTGGTCTAATAGTAAGCATTGAAGAGAGGCTAGTAGTTTATGAGAAACCTGAGGGTCATCATAATCATCATCATGTTCCTATAGAGTTTCCCTTTTCCCTTCATGAATTCCAAACAAATGTTTACCATATCCCTCAAGAGTCCATTCAAAACTTGCATAACTTTCCTACCTATAAGTCTATCCAAGAGAGGCCTTGGAAGGTTGAACAAGCATGTTTTGAAGAGACTAATCTCAATGTTTCTTAGTAGATCATATATGATACTTCATATTTATTATTTTAGGGAGATATCTCTAACCAATTGGTCTATGATTTTAATGATAATTTAGCCAAGAAAATTAAGTTTGGAAACTAGTATCTCTAAAATTCAATAGAAGCTACAAAGGAAACATATCATCAAATTTATTCTTTCCCACCCATAAAAAAGACAAGTCCAAAATAAGAGGTTTATAAAACTTAGGTTATGACTTAGAATCAGATTCAACAATCAAGAGAGAAGGAAGAAAAATTAGGACTAGGCCAAGATGTTTAAGTCAATATCAAGAAGGAGATCATTATACCTCCACTCATTTCCCCTTAAAATCCCAGAGCCTTTCTCTCATGGAGATCCATTCAAGAAGTAAAGCAACAGAGAAAAGAGGTGAAGGTGATTCATGAAGAGCAACTTCATGAGCAAAATTAGGTATCTATGGTAGCTTCTCTAGACTTTTCTCATCTTACTTAATATTTTTAAGGGTTTATCATGACACTCTTTGAGAAAGCTCCTCTCTTTGATGAGGTAAATCAAGAAGATGTAGCTAAGGAAACATATAATGAAGGTGACTTGAGTGACCAAGAAGATTAAATCATGATCAAGACACCTCTTGGAAATGACAAACATGGTTTAGTCTTCCATAATGATGCAAATATGGAACAAATACAAGAGAAATCTAAGGTACAGGTTAAGATGAAAGTGTAAGAACACGTACATGAAGAGGAGTTTGTTGATGTTCAAGAGGAAGACACTCTAATGGTATAAGTTGAAGGTGTTTCCCATGAGTTCTTTGATGACTCAAGAGATAACATAAAATATGAAGGACAAGATATTACAAAATTAATATAACACAAGTACCAATCATAAAAATAAGGTGAAAAATAAGCTAAATTTAAGAGCATGCTCAGTCATCATCTTGATGGTGAATATGAAGCAATTTTGATTGACCAATATGAGATATCAAAAGAAGACTTGCAGTCACATGATTGTGGTCAAGGAATTGATATACTTACTTCTAACATTAATCTTGAAGGAACCCCAATTTAATTGTAGATTCATGAAGATAAATCTTTGGATTTGTGTGATGTCTTTCATTCAAGTTTTTCTTTACTTGAATGTGGTCCACTGTAGGCTAAGGAGAGTTATTTCATAAAGAAATAAGCAGTTGTTTTCTTAGGAGATGACATGTTTAAACTATTTAAACATGGTTATCAACTTTTCTCTTCAACTTTAGACATCTATCTACGTTTGTAATATGAGAATGAGCTCAAGTGGCCTTAATAAGTCTCAAGATCAGATCCAACTTCTTTAGAGCTCATCCTTGTAGATATGTGAAAGGAGACACACCAAGTTCCCCAACATGATCATGGTCAATAGATGATAAATGAATAAGAATTAAAGATATTCTTACAAATTCTATAAATTTTGGAGGAGCATGATCAGATCTTAGACTCATGTCTACAATTCATGCACCTAAAATTGGTAGTAGAGGAATTAGTTTCTTTCCCAAGAAGACATGAACATGAAAATGCTCTTAGCTATATAAGAGAGCTATCAAGAAAAAGCAAGCTCACTTCAAAGTTCTAAGGTTGACAAAATATATTTCCATTTGATCCTAAAGGGAAACATCTTTTTTAGGGTAGTTATTTTTAGGTTTGCTTCATTTTAATAAGTGATTAGCACAAGTAGTAGTCTCCTTCAATTCTATCTTATTTTCCTTGTTTCCTTAGGTTAGAGGTCCTTATTTTGTTTAGGTTAGTTTCCCTTCTATTTTGTGTTTCCCTTTGATAAGGGCCTTGGGAACATTTATTTGTTTCATTCCTTTTGGTCCTTATTTGTCTCATGAGGAGTTATCTAAGGGTTGGTAACCAGTTTTAGCTTTAGATCAATATGTTGAACTAGAGTAGAGACTCCATGCCCAATGGACTAGACAAGGCAACTGGTCCAGGTTCTCAAGCATAACAAGAATGATTCCCTATGATTTTAAAAATAGGTTCCAATTTTGGCCCACATACCAATATTTTTCCTAGATAGAGAGGGTGAGTAGAGTTCTTGATGAAATGGATGATAAAAAATGACTTGCACAAGTCTAGAGAGACCAAACCATCTGGCACATCATGTAGAAATGAATGGGTCACCTTGATTGTACATTTAATAAATTCACTAAAGAGGCCTCTTAGATCTAAAAGGTCACATGGACATGAATTTATTCATGCCTAAATTATTCTCTAAAAATTGTGTATCTTGATGAACTTGTTATCTAAAGCTATAGGTCTTTAAATTTCAACTTACAGAGTGGGATGTGGATGCAAACATCAAGTTTAGGATTCTTGAAATAACCATTTAGATTAAAAATTTTCAAGGATGAGCATGCAAATGACAAGTGTCAAGATCATGGGATATTAATTCAAGATCTAATGGCACATATCAACTAACAAATCTGTGGGCCCAAATAGATCAATAGTGCACGATTCATCATACCAAAGTAGATGAACAATGAGTGGTGGGTCAAAAGGTTAGTAGATCCTAATTTATAAAATGTAGGTGAAAAGTGTCTTAAGTGAATTAAACTAGAAATGTCTTGCATTCATTTATATAGATAAATATTGATGGTGTGCATAATGTTAAAGAGTCAATGCTCCTAAGGATGAATGGGAGAACATCATGTGGTGCAAGTGTGTTAAATCACAAAATTGATAGTAAGATCCCATGAAATGTTGAGATAAAAAATGTCATAATTTGGATGGCTCAATTCAAGATTAATGGCCAACATTAAATGTCAAAAAATAGGGACTTCATAAAGAATAATTATGAACTAGTTTGAAACAAAAGCAAGTCCTACAAGGATCATCCCATCATCATTAGAGCTTAATTGAATGTCACAAGTAGATACAATCATATAGTCATGGGTTATAAATGATGAAGTTATTATGACATTAAATCTCAGTATGAACATCTATTTCAAAGATTTTTATCATACAAGGTCCATCTTTTGGGTTTGCAGTATTATTCTATGAGTATATTTATTATTTCTTTAAATAATATCTCTACAAATAACCAGTCCTCAGCTTCCATAAGGTTTAGAGGTAGAATAGGTTTGTTCAAACCTAATATAGTTAAAAGAGGGAGATATTTGGCCTATAGGTTTTCCATTGATATTATATCTATATGAAAACCAATAAATGAGATTGGTTTTGAATATATGGAAAGACTTATGCTTAGTTATTGAATTATGGGCATATATGAATGATTATGAACAAATGTTTCATATTTGACATATCCATATCCTTAATATTTAGGTACCTATAGCCACTCAAATTAGATTCATGGCTATATCAAGTCCAAAGATATGAGGATTTTATCCTCATAAGAAAGTCAAGTGGAAGATGACATAGAGTTGTAATGATATTAATGCATGAGGAGCTCGAGGAGTTGGTATGATTTTTTTCTTGAAATTGATGACTCCTTCTCCATTATCCCATGCATGTTCCCCATATCTCTCATTCCCTTCTACTATAAATATAGGATTCTATGCCTTGAAATGGATCCCTCTCTTAGGTATGACTAGACTCTACAAAGATTGAGCTTTGTAACCTCTTGAGATGAGTGGATGCCTATTTTAAATTTCATTTTTCTGGTATAGTGTGTTATTTCTAGTTTGATTTGTATATGTGGTAGAAACACCTCTCTTATTAAGTCTTTATCTCACTTAACTACTAGTTTATCTTGTTATGTAGGTCATTTTTAGTGTTTAATGTCATTTCATTGAAGCTAGTAAGTGGATATATTGACTAGTTAATGCCTTAAATCATGTCTTTCCATCACTTCCTTATGTTTATGATCACTGGGTGAACCTATGCATTAAATATTGATTAATAATAGATATTTATACTTGTATATTCAATATTTTTTCTTGTATCATTAGTATTTTAATAAGTTCAAATAGAGTGGATGAGTAATCATTTAGGTTCATCACCAACATTAGCTTTAATTTCCATTTTATTTGTCTTTCTCTCCATTTTCACCATAGAAATTAGTAGGTTTTAGTGTAAATGAGATAAGTGATATAATATAGGAGCTAACATCATTAAAAATACTAGAGGTCATACCCAAGATTAGGTAACCCATAGCCTAGGGTCATTCCTATGTTGGACTAGATCTGAGTAGAGGACCTGAACAATCCTTTGCTCATTTAGGGTGTAATCTAAACCTTCAAAAATATCTACACAGGTAATTAACTAAAATATATAAGGTCACTTGAATGTGGTTGAAAATACTATTACATGTATTGTTCTATTCATTCAATTATTTGATTATGTTGCTAAAAAGCATATATCGTGTGCTCCAACTATTCCTTTATGATATTAACAAACATATTCAAGAGGGTTTTTAATTTATTTTAGAAAATAGGTTTTGAATTTTATTTATTAAGGGAAATATGAGTACCTTTTTACAAAACAAATCAACATTCGTATTTTATCCTAAAAGGGATATTCTACAGCTCAAGATAAGTATTTATTCCTATCCCTATACTCATACTTTAATTACTTTGGTTGATACAATTCTATGTGTTATGTTAATATGTTGTTTTAATCAATGTTTAGATTAGTTTATGATTGTTAGTGCATGCCATATCTAAATTATTTGTTTCCTTTATTTACACCTCTTGCTTACAAGATTAGTTTAGATACCTCTTGGTTATAACCCCTTATATTAGATATATTTTGGTTACTACCTAATGGAATTTTTCTCTTTGTTGATTACCTCTTTTAAATTTGGGTATAGTCTTTGTTAGTTAGTTCCTTTCATAGGATTATTAATTATACCCTTTATATTTTAATTAAAAACAACTCTTGCTTATATCTTTCCTTGCCTTGTGATGTGACATCTTGTATGTATGTTGGGTCTAGTATGGTCTTCTCCTTTTTCCTATATTAGAGGATATTTATATTACTAATTGTATTCTCCTTACATACATTATGGTTAAACCCACATAAATATTACCACACGATTATGTTGGGTATTTTTCCTTTTTCTTAGCATTAACAATTTTTCAAGCATCTTTTTCTTACCATATTTGATAGTCATCACATCAAATTCACCATCATTACATTCTAGTGAACCCAACATGAATATTACCCCCTCACCATATTGGGTAAACTTCATGTCTTTTTCTTAATTTCTCATTATAGTTATTGGTTTGTCAATCACCCCTTGCTTGTCAAATTTGGTTTATTATCAAATCAAATTAACCATCACTACATTTTGGTCAACTTGACATGAATCCTACCCCATCATTGTGTTGGGTCATTTTCATGTTTTTATTTTCCTATATTTTTAACTTTGTCCTTCATTTTTCAATGATATCTCATCTTAGGGTTTTTATAGAAAGACTCAACCAATTTAGATTCTATACGGATAGATTTTTTTATCCCTCACATGTGAAAATTGTAGGTAACTCCTAATGGTGCAATTTTCCTCAATCTCTATTTTAATCTCTTTTGATAATGATCTAGAAAATCCTAACCGACATATCAAATATCTCAATTGAAAATTCATCTATACTTCTTCCAAAGATGGAAGTTAAAAAAAATGTATAACTTATATATCAATAGTTAGATCATCAAACTACATTCTTACTCTTAACAACAATACCATCAATCCTTCTCCTAGCAATCCTCCTATTGACAATGCTAGAAAACTAAACATGAAACTACATTCTTACTGATAACAAAAATGTCATCAATCCTTCTCTTACTAATCCTCATATTGATGATGATACCAATAGTTCTACTAAAAATCCTTCTATTAATAATACACAAGTCCTTACTAAGGTGATAGACCAAATGGCCCTTATGCAAGATACTAATAGAATCAAATTCTCTAAATGCAAACCCATCTTTTACAAATGGCTATTCAACCTCAAAAACTTATTTGAAATCAACTCAATAAACATTCCACACCTCCTCCTCTCATTGATGATAATGGTAATCTTATTCCCCAATATACTATTTGAAACAAGTTCCTTTAAACTATCCAAAATGATCCTCTATTTCTCTATGTTGTTTCTATGGACATTAGAGGTGCTTCACCAACCACAACATACGATGGACTACTAATCCCACTTTACATCTTAGAAATTTTGGAAAGATCTACAAATAATGGATTCAAACCAACATTTATTTAATTACCAAGATTATATTAAAAACTTTAGTTGCATATTCATTAGAATGGTATAGTTAACTTCCAACCCATTCAATTAAAAAGATGGAAAACCTAGTTAATTCTCTAGTCAAAGAATTATAATATCACAACCTTCCCAAAAATAGCCTTGGTAAATTTTTTAATGTCAAGCAATTAACTAAGGAATATACCCATGAATTCATCAAAGAGTTTAAATATTTGGTGCATAAAGAAGATCACAACGTGAGTGACCAAATATTTTCAAAAAAAATATTATTGTTTTAAAACCTCAACTTCATTATAAATTAAGTTCCTTATCTCTTAAAACTTTGGAAGAAACCTTTGATTAAAGCTAAAATATAATATTACCTTATAAATTTCCTTCTCACCCAAAAATTTAGAAGAAGCCTTTGATTAATCTAAAATAAAATATTAACTTATAAACCAACTTGAAAACATCAAAGTTATAGTGGGGAATCTTTCCAAACATCAACTAGTGCAGCCAACACCAAAACATCACAAAGCAAACTTTCCAAACCTAAATTAGGAGTATCTTATTCAAATTATCCAAATAATTAAAACCATACCTACCATCCTTTGATTCTCTAAAAGATCAAACAAATGATCTTGTCTTTTAGACCTTTGAGTTTTAACCTTGTTAGGGCCAACATACCCCCATTTTATTGAAAATTAGGACCCTTGAATGCTTTGAACCTTAACACTAAAAATTTGGCATGTTTGAGTGTTACTAGAATTTGAAGATCATCCTCTTTGACAAAATGGCTTATTCTCTTTTCATTATTAAACTTTAATTTTCCTAATCTTAATAATGATTTACCTTATGAATGAAAATTACAAGTTTTATGGAGATAACATTGATAAATGTTAATCAAAAGTTTCATAGTGTGGTACAACCTAGGATTTTATCAGCCTTTATTCTATGGGGATTAGATCCTAACCCTCCTTCAACAAAACCCTAAGCCTAAAACCCTTGGTTAAAATTTAAATCTTGGTGAGAAACATTTGGGGAGAATGTTTGGTCCTATTATAGACTTAAGCATAATTTTATATTAAGTATTGGTTGTGTTTCTTAAACATGACCAAACTTTAACATAAAAATATGCTTATTCCTCATGTATTTTTTTCCCATTTTCATTTCCTATTTTATCTAACCATATCTAAAGATGGTTTTGCAGGGTTCCTTTTTATATTTTCTAACATGGTCCCTTTTTGTTTATGCCTTAGCCTATGGTTTTAAACCTAAGGCCTAATTTTATTTATTAATATGAATGAGACCTTAGCCTTAACATCTTATCCTATGTTTTTAATATCATATGGGTCCTAACTTAACGTTCTCATTCCTTCATAGATCCAATGATCTTTGTTTCATCGTGGGACATGATCTAATGGAGTGAAGACAACCCAAGTTTTGACCTTAAGAACATGCATCTTGAGAGATCCAATAATCCTCTCTTTCTAAATTTATTTGATCCAAAAAAGCAAAGAGTTTTGAAAAAAGTGAACACTTAAATTTGGGATCAATCATGTGTAATTATCTAAATCATCATCTGATGGTCCTCGCTACTTCTTAGCTTTTAATCTAATGGAGTGAAAATGATATTGAAAATTTAAAATTCCATGGATAAGTTATAGAGACCCTATGGGATATTAAGAGTGCCTAAAATAAGTATGGAAGTGCTTGGTTTTCATCTTGTCCTTCATTGTGTTCATTTGGACATTCTGATCAAGTGGTAGAAAATTTGAGTAGGTACTTTATTGACATCATCATTTTGACATGTAGATAAGTAAAGTAAAATTGGTCATATGGGTGTGTTCAAATTTATGCCAATTTTATATGCCCTATGTTTCAACTCCACATAATCACACTAAAAGTTATTAGACTCCAAAGTTGGTCTCTAAAATAAACTCTATCATTTTCCCATACTTAGCCAATTTTTCAAATGGTTTAAAAAGAGCCTGGTAGGAATTTTAATGAAGCCATATCTCTCATGTGCTAGAACTTGAATGGAAATGGTCAAATGAGTTTATTCACCTTTGTATAAGGAACATTTTTGATAAGTTTTATCTCATGTGATATATCACGTCAAAATATATAAGTGTGCAAAGTTGGTTCCCAAGCAGTTTTAGAATATTTTCTTAACAAGTATATGAATGTCATGCAAAATCATGGAAAAAGACTCATTTCAACATTTCATAGGTGTATTTATAAATATCTTAAGACCAATGGATCAAATGGGTTTATTCCTTTTGTTATTAAGTCCATTATCTATAATTTGGTGCCTTAATGAGTTATGTGCTTCAAGATAAAAATTGTAAAGTTGGCCAAAAAATAGATGGTCTCACAGACGTCAAATTTAATCCCATAAAAATACAATCTTAGATTTGATAGTCTTTGAGACATCAATGATTGTACCATGAACGTCAAATGATGGTCTCACAAATGTTAAATTTAAACTTAGGAAAGAAATCACATGAGTTTAAATTTGACGGTCTTCAGGGCCTCAAATACAATTGAATGAATGTCAAATGCAAGTGAAAATAAACCTAGTGGGCATATTAAACATGCCATATGTCTCATGCAATGCAATTTTAATAGAAATGGTCAAATATATTTTTTAACCCTCATCCAAGGAACATGTTCACTAAATTTGATCTCATGTGGCATAGTGTTTCAAAAGTTACAAGCATGCAAAGTTGACCTTCAAAGCATTTTGGTAGGTCTTATGGGTCCAAATAGAGCCTAATGGGAAAAATTTATAGGTCATATCTCACATAGGTTGCATCTTCAGGACAAATGGTCAAATGGGTTTGTTAATCCTCACATATGGAATATTTTTTATAAATTTGAGCTCATGCAACATAATTAATCAAAACTTATGGATGTGTAAATTATCCCTCCAATGAATTTTCTTTTGGTTTTTCAGACTTTGCCAATTGTTTATGGTGCAAACATATCTGAGTGAGAATATTGGCAAAGCCATATCTCACAAGATCTATAGCTTTAGGAGAAATAATCAAATGGGTTTTTCAAAATTATGCCAAGATCATATGCACCAAAATTTAACTCACTTTCTACTACACAATAAAAGATACAAAGACCTAAAGTTGTCTTCCTTTCCATATTTCACTATTTTTTGCATATTCAATAAATTTTTAGGGATTATATATAGCATCAAGGGACTTCACCAACATAGGGACCACCAGCTAGTTAATAATATTTTATTTTGTATAATTTTGTGACATTCTAAAATAGAATATTTCATTGAAAAGGCATATGCAAGTTTGTTAGCATATTTTCCCATATGTCAGTCCACTTTGGAAAAACAAATTTATGTTGTAACTTGGTAAAAAAGACATCTATCCTTATCTCTAGGATATTTTATATCTTATGACTGATTGATATACTAACTTATTATTCTATATAAAAAATCATTTTTTCATTGTGTAGGGGGGGGATTTTGAGCAAATTGTATACTTGGAGTAATTAATTTAGCTAAGAAATTTTGCAAATATTGTCCATGTGGCTATGTTAATAGTTAATATCTTTCTCCTAATTATTTTTTAATGCCTTCAATTTTGAATGGTCTCTTGAATGTTGAGTTATATTTTGGTTGTAGGGTTGCTAATCTATGTTGAACTAGATTAGCTAAAAATATTTGAATTCATTTCATTTTATTTACTCTAGATTTTGATGTGCATATGTTATTTAAATTTTGGTATCTAATCTATAAAGTGAATTTTATCTTTACTTACGCCTTTTGTACTCTCCTTAGAAGTTTGCCTAGTTAATAATGAAAATTGAGCTCATGTTATTTTACATTATTAACTGGTTCAATGTATGGTCAATTTAATGGAGACTTTGTCATTTTATTCTAGGAAAAGACTGGCAATCAACTATGTTCTTTCAGCACTACCTTTCCTCTTTTTCCCCCTTTTTTAATGATTTATTTTAGTTTAAATTTCAATATAAATATCCATTTAGAATAGTTTGTAGTCAAATTTCTAATCATAATCCATCATCAACAACATAGATATACATAAATTCAAGACCAAGGTGGCTCCCAACCAATAAATTATATAAATGTTATGGATATTTTTTGCATTACTCTACTTCTATTCCATCACAAGAAATTAGAATTATCATAAACTGCAACTCATGCCTTGGATTCTTAGAATCCTAAAATGATAAGTGTTCTTCAACACTAAGATCACCTGTGAGGCAAATGGAAGCATCAACAAACCCATCCAAGCCTTTCCCAACATGGTAAAATTTTGATAAGTTTTGTTGGTGTCATACTAATGTTGGTCATTTTCATGAAAACTATCTTGAACTCAATAAACTTGCTTATGATGTCATGATAGGTGAAAACATAAAAAAAATGCTATTACTAAAGTGTGTTATAATGAATATCTCAAAACTTCTAAATCTCAATACAAATAATTACATCATTTTAACTAATCTCAACATCAAAAATATGAACACAAACCTCAACAATCTTCAAATACCAATACTATTCTAGTGAATAACTTTGAAGGTGCTATTGATACCAATTATGACCAATACAATATTAACTCTATACTATTATGGTAAATTCTAACTACCGACATAAGCCCATTCATAAAAATATTGTTACCAAACCTAAGATACCTTTCCAAGATTAGATGTTTCTCAAAGATACAAAAACCTCTAATACAACTTCTTACACAACATTTATTGATCCATCTACTCCACCAATAAATACTTAATTTAATGATCAACCTCTTACAATTATCAAATATCTAAAACCAAATCATAGCTACCCACTTAAATATTATTATGATTTTTACAAAAATTATCTGAATGAAATTTCTTAGAAGAACTTAACACTATGCCTTTCAATATTACTCTAATAGAACTCATGAGAACATATCTCTATCATCATATGTTTCTCATGTAAAAGTTGTATGACATAGAAATATTACTCTCTATAAATTAAATCCAAATATCTAGTCAACCTCTTGAAGTTTCACAAGCTATGAAAGTACATACTATTGAAACCATATCCCATCCTTAATTAACTAACAAACTCTTTATAAAGTTTTTCAAGGATGATATGATCAATGATGAAATTATCTATTGAGTTTATGATTTACATATTTTCATTAGTGTCATGATCAATGATTTTTAAATAATAAAAGTTTTGGTGGGTGAAGATTTGAGCATTAATGTCACTTTCCTATGGTTAGTCAAAGAACTAAGGTATTCTGCTAAGTATCTAGAAATAAATGTCTTTTCATGTATTTAATAAGAACAACCAAAATCCTCTTGGTTTCATTTGACCTGTTCTTATTATAGAACCTAAAACCATATGAAACAAGCTTGTGGTTCTTAATCTTCCACTTTATTACAACCTGTTCCTAGGTTGTCCTTTGATTCATTGTATGAGAATAACTACTTCCTTCAATAGCCATTACTTATTTTATTCTTTAGGGAGTTAATTATAAACATAAATTCAATCCTAACCTAAGAGATCTCAATTTATCAAATCCTATGTCAAAATTTCCCATTCCTACTACTAAAACTATTAATAATATTCCTTTTCTTGAGTTTGTCAACATGCCTTCTAATATGCAAGTCACTATTGTTGAATTTGATGATGATGAATTCACTAAGATTAAAAACGCTTATAATATAAATAAGTTACCACCATATATATTAGAGTGTATTATTCCATTTATTCTACCAAGAGATATATCCCTTCCTTTGATTGAAGATGATAATGACAAACCACATCATTATAATGACAATGAAGCTTCATATGATGAAGATCCTTATGAATGTAATTAATATGGGGTAGCTAAACTTTTACAAGAACCATTAACACTCTCTCTTCAAAATTTTAGTCAACTTGGTATATTTTCTAAGGATACTTCCAATGAAAACCCTCTAAACTCAAACCAAAACATGCACCATTTCACCATATTATGATGGAGCCTACATTTTTTCCCAAGATCAAGAAAGACATTTTGATGCAGTTCATTATCAAAAGACCTTTTATAAAATGTATGCTTTCAAAAAAGATGTTAATGAGTCCACCTTTATTATGATCTTGATCCTCACTATGATACAGGTGACAAAGAAATATGTTATAGACATAGAAGTCTATGTACCTCCTATTAACCGACCCTTGGGAAATTCCAAATGAGTGTTAAAACAAATCTTATATTTTTATTACAAGCCTCCCCAAAGATCATTTTTAGAAATTATTTATCAAAAATCTATCTTAGCTGAGTTGACACAATTCTAAAAAGTTTGGAAAATTTGATTAGTATTGGCCAAACTAATATTATTTAGTAAAACCTCTTATTCAAATCTAATTATATTAATTAGGATGTAGTTCTAATTTAAGACCCAAAAAAATTAGGCTAATACATTTCATAAAAACACAAAATATAACTCAAACTATATTAGTTAGAATACCCCCCACCAATTCCAACTATATTATCTAGGATATAGTTCTAATAAATTAACCCAAACTACAATTATATCAGGCATGATATAGTTATACATAACTCAAATCAAATGACTGTATTGACACTACAACCAAAAATAATTGTATCATCTAAGACACATGTAATATTCCTAATTAGAATATAATACAAGAATCTAGTTTGATAAAAAATTCCTTGAAATAATATTTTATAAATGTAAACTTGTACTTGAATAATATTTTAAACAATAAAAATCTAATTGTACTAATAATAAAATATAAATCATCAAGGGTTTTCATCCTTTGGATATAATGATTACAAGGGTTTATGTCCTTACAATCATATTACATGGTTAAGGGATTTCATCCTTAAAAGAGTTTATAAAGCATAATGTTTGTATAAGTTGAATTTTTCAATGAATATGATTGAATGATTTCCTTCTCACCAAATTTTGAATATAAATACATTCATAGCTTTCCACCAAATGACATGTCTTCTACAAGGATTGTGACCATTCATTAAATGAATGCTAATTTTTAATTAATTAATAATTAATTCTATTAATTTTTTTTATTTATATGGATAGGGTTGATCTCCTTTTATAATATTTAATTATTATTTGGTGTGGCACTACTTTAATTAATTATTTTTTGGGATATTACATAATGGACAGTTCCTTAACAAATTACAATGCTCCTCTTCAAGATAGCAATTGATATCATTGGCTAGTAATTAGTGATTGGATGCTAGTAGTTGCTTTGATAATGGAAATAAGGGATATTACAGTTTTCCATTACTAAAATGGTTTATCCTTAAGAAATCATAAGTTAGGATGCTCTAAAATGGTCATTCCTTCCCATGTTGCATCATCAACCAACAAATTTTTCTAATGGATCAAGTTTTCTTTAATACTTTAGTTTCTTAACTTCCTTTCACAGACCTAAAAGATGTATTTAGGTATTAAGTTCAACTTGCCTTCTTCATCTAGTGGATGTATCTCTATATAAGGGGTAATATTTTTCCAAATACCCTTTTTAGGCATGAAACATGGAAGACATTATGTATTCCACTACATTTGGTTAATTCTAATTCATAAGCAACTTGCCCTACTCTCCTCATGATTCTATATGGATTGTATAATCAAGGTTTGAGTTTATCATCATCACTTTTCTTGATCAAAGATTTCCTATAGGTTTTTAATCATAAATATACCATGTCCCTTAATTTAAATTTTGTTTCCATTCTATGCTAATCAACATACAACTTTTGTTGATTTTGTGTTTGCTAAATATTGTCCTTGAGAGTTATAAGGATATATTGACTTTGTTGGATCAAATATTTATCTCACAAAAATATACTATCAAGAATTAATAAATCCAAAAAATACTTTGCATCATACCCATACAAAGCTTTGAGAGGTGTCATTTTGATTAACATGTGACAAGAATTATGATAGCATAATTCTCCTAAATACAAACATTTAATCCATGCATTTATTTACCCCAAAATATAACTCCATATATGCCTTTCAATTAATTTATTGATGAATTATATTTGACCATCCATTTGGGGATGATAACTTATACTCAGGGAAAATTCAGTGCATGTTAAGTTAAAGAGTTCTTGCCAAAATGAACTCATAAATTTTTTATCTCTGTCACTAACAATGGTCTTTCGTAGCCCATGTAATTTAAATATTTATCTAGAAAATATTATAGATACCAATGCAGAATCATACTTAGTGTAGAGTGAAAATAAATGAGCATACTTTTTCAAACAATAAGAAACTACAAAGAGGCAACTCTTTCCTTGAACCACAGGCAACCTAATAATAAAAATTCCTTGAAATACCTTCCTATTTTTGAGTTGGAATAGGCAAGGGATGAAACAATCCTTCTATAAATTCATGGTTTATTTTTTTCATTAGAAATTAACACACTCCTGAATGTACTTATTAATTTCACCTTTAATCCCTTTCCAAAATAAAATTTCTCTTACTTTCTTATGTCTTAAAATAGCCTGGGTGGCCTTCCAATGGACTATCATGAATATATTTTAACTTTTTATTCTTAATATTTGATTTTTTTACTAATAATATTCTATTTTTATACAAAATGACACCTTATACTACCTTTTGACATTCATCCCCAATATTTACTTCTAATACTACATTAGCAAACTCATTTTTTGCATACTTGACTTTTATGAAATCCTTCTAGTTAATGCCAATCATCAATATCAAGCACAAAGATGGTTTTCTTGATAATGTATTTACCACAATATTATTTTTACCTTTCACATATTCAATTTCAAAATCAAAATCTTGATCCTTACTCACCCATTTTTACTATCTATCATTCAGATCCTTCTGACTTAAGAATTTTAGACTATTTTAATCTATTCATACCACAAATTTTACACATACAAAGTATTGGTGAAACTTGGTTAGTGCATATATGATTGATAACATTTATTTATCATATATAGATTACTTACTCTCATGTTATTTAAGATTTAGAATTTTGAATGTAATTGGATAATCTTTCTACATTAGAAAAACACCTATTCCTTTACCTAATGCATCACATTCCAACACAAAGGGTAATGAAAAATTTGGTACAACCAAAACTGGACATGAACTCATTTTTTGATTAATTTTCTCAAATGTTTATTGAGCTATGTCTGACCATTGAAAGGCTACTCTTTTGTCAAATTATTCAAAGGGTTAGCTATTCGATAGAATCCTCTAACAAGCCTTTGATAATAAGTGTATAACCCCAAGAACCCTCTTAATTGAGTCATGGTAGTAGGTAGAGTCTAATCTAATATATCTTGTATTTTTTATTGATCAACATGCACTCCTTACCTATTAATGACATACCCCAAGTATAAAATATCTATTATTATGAATTTGCATTTAGTCATTTTTAAAAAAAAAGTGATTAATGCTCCAATATTTATAAAAATATATCTAAAGGTATTAAGTGTTCCTCCCATGATGTACTATATATCAATATATCATTAAAAAAAACCATTTATTTAAAATGATTACTGAATATGTGATTCATGAAAGAATGAAATGTAGCTGGAGCATTGGTCAATATGAAAGGCATAACCAAGAACTCAAAATGTCCATAATGAAATTTGAATGTCATTTTTTGAACAACTTATTCTCGTATTTGGATTTGATGATATCCTAATTTTAAATCTATTTTTGAAAATAAAATATCTCCATGGATATTATCAATTATTTCATCAACTCATGGTATTGGATATCTATTCTTAATAGTATTCTTATTCAATAGTTGATAGTCTATGCACATTCTCAACAATGTATCTTTCTTTTTAACTAGGACTACATATGAAGCCAAATGGATTGAATTTGGCATAATATGCCCCATTTTTATCAATTTCTTTATATCCATTTCCATCTCTTCTTTATATATTCTAGGGTAAAAGTATGGTGTGGTTATTATCAACTTGGTATCTATTTATAACTCTTTAATATGTTGAAACCCTCTATCTGGGGGCAACCCATGTGGAATATTCTCAAAAAATATAGCATGTTTATTAATTATGAGATAAATATCATCATGATGTCTTTGCATCTCTAATTTGATAGTTTTAAATTTTATTTCCATGGTTTGATAGTTTTGGGTATATTCCCCCAAATAATGTAGCCATTGAACACTTAACACCAAATCTATTTCACCAATGCCTATGATATATAAATTGTCATTTATTTGATGTATTCTCAATGTGAGATAGAGTTGTTGAATTTTATAAGTTCATGGAATGGGTAAACCATCAAAATCTATTACCTTAAAACCTTGAAATTATTTGGCTTTTAAACCCATTTTTTACCAATCATTCATCAATGAAATTTTGGGTGGCCCCATTATCTACCAACACAGTGATTTTTCACCCTTATAGACTCCCTCTTACTCTAAAAGGATGGTATCTTAGAGTTCTTGATAAAGTTGTAAGGGTACTCACCAATGTATTTTCTAATTATTTTGGTTCACATATTTTTTTTCAACTTAAATTGCTTCATAATTGGGGTCACCATTGGAAATAACTTCAATGCAATAGACTTTCCCCTTTCCCAAATAATTGTGACCTGGCACCCAAGGGTCTTTACAAGTGAAGCATAAGTTTTTCCTCCTTCGCTCATTTTTCGTTTCCATCTCTTTACATGATTTAGGTGTATCCCTTGGTTAGAAGCCTCCTAATTGAAATGGTATTCTTTGTTGGCTATATGTTATTTTGCCTTGTTTCCCTAAAGGCATGGTCTATGGTTGTCCACTCTTAGTTATTATCAGCTGTATAAATGACACCACTTTATTTATTGCCATTGATGTCTCCAAAACCATTGCCTTTCTTAATTATTTTGGGAAGGAGGAGAGATTAAAGGATTTGAAGAAACCCTTGAATGGCTCAATCAATCCTTCCATGAAAAATACTATGAACTACCTTTTAGTGACATTCAAAACAATCATAGTGAGTCTTTAAAAATCCATCACATAGTATTCTACATTTTTATTTTATTTTAATAGGACCAAATCCTAAAAATGAATTTAGGGGTCAATTATAGCAAACATTTCAATCAATATCTTATTAAATTCACTGTATGATATAACGAGATCATGCCCTTGTGTAATCCACCCATGATACCACCATTAATGATTTATTCTTTCAAGATGAAGGGTTATGAATTTGATCACTTATTCTTCCTTTATAGGTCAGAGAGATAAATAGGTATCCAATTTTTTATCCTTGCCCATTCTGTGTATTTTCTAGATCCATCAAAAGTTTACAATTTTAATTTACCCAATGCATGTTGTAGATATCCTTGAGTATTTTGGGGTATATGCTCCATTCTAGTACCATTTCAATGGATTTTAATTTCAATGAAATTTATGAGTGGTACATACCTTCGTATCTCATCTAAAATGTCTTGATATTCTTTAAAACAAGATGTAAGGTCCTCTCCCAATGAATTTTGGGTTTTGTCTTCCATAATCAACTTGTTTCTTGAAATAAAATTAGGTTGAAAAGGTCTATTTGAATAACTCATGTTTGTTTCTGGTAGAATTTGATTATGGCTAGTATTAGAATGGATATTTTCACCATTTTGGTATCTAATATTTATCTTTTGATACCTAATTGAGTCATTATATTAGCTAGTTGTTCTTGACCTTGGATAAGCCTATCCATCCAATCATCATCTCGGTTCCTCTCTCCCATATTTACCCTTTCATCTCCATTTTTAATTTATTCCCTTTTCTGATCATAACCCTTTGTTTTAGTTTTAAATAATATTATATTTAATTATCCTTACCTTTCCTAAAGTTTTTGTTTCATAGGCTAGCAGGGTAGAGAGCTCTAATACCACTTTAATATTCTTAATCAGAATATTATAAAAAAATCTAGTTTGCTAAAAAATTCATTGCAATAATATTTTATAGATTTAAAGTTGTACTTGAATAATATTTTAAATAATAAAAATGTAATTGTATTAATAATAAAATATAAATCCTCAAGGGGTTTTGTCCTTGGGGTATAATGATTGCAAGGGTTTACATCCATTTAATCTGATTACACAACTAAGAGATTTTGTCCTTAAAAGTGGTTGTAAATCATAATTCATGTCCAAGTTGAATGTTTGAATGAATATGATTTAATGTTTTTCATTATCACCAAAGGCTAAATATAAATACCTTTATAGCTTTCCACCAAATGACATTTCTTCTCCAAGGATTGTGATAATTCACCAAATGAATGCTAAATATTAATTAATTAATTGATAATGTTGTTAATGATTGCTATTTATATGGATAGGGGCAATCAAATTTTATAATATTTGACTATTATTTTGTGTGACACTTCATAAATTAATTACTGTTTGGGATATTAAACAATGGGCAATTCCTTAATAAATTACAGCACTCCTCTTCAAGGTAGTGATTCATATTACTAGTTGGTAATAAATTATTGGTTTTTGGTAGTTTATTTTTTGATGGGTAGAAGAGATATTACAACTATAGTCATATAAAATGCAAAATTGGATGACTTAAGCATGGCTAATGACACCTAATCTATAGGTCTTCCTACTTGCTTACACAACCCTTTTAGGTTGTTCTTTCACTAATTACAAATCATCCAAAACCTTCTATACTCAACCCTTATAGACCCAGGCATCTGTTTTAGGCCCATATCCATCCCATATTTCTCATTCCCTCTAGACAATAGTGTCTAATTTGGATAGGAGTGCTGAAACCCAAGGTGTCCTAATTTTGGCATTGTTGTCCAAGTGCAAAATTAGTCACAATAGTTAGATTATTTTGGATCATTATCTTTTTTATTATCAACCTAACATGAATTAATTTAACCCATGATCATTAATTTCCCTATAAAAGGCCATTCAAAGTCCATTTAGAAGGGTTGAGACTCATTTACAAGAGACAAATAAGAATATAAGAATGTACACTCAAGCACTCTTCCCTATTCTCTGCATATAGCCTTCCAAGATCATTTAAAACTTATTCAAACCTTTAAATTAGTTCCTATCCATCCAAATTACATCTACATTTACATCTAGTTAAATTTATCATACACAATTACACCAAGCACTTCAAAGGGATATCTACATTAGCTTGATCCCTCCTTGGAGTATTGGTATGTAGGCAACATGACCACACATGGAGTGTGAAGTATATCCAACATATCCTTTACACACTAACCCTTCTCTATTTCTTCTAATTTTCTAGTCAAGTTTAAGCATAAAGATCTCCTAGGGATTTTAAAGATTAAAAAAAGATGCACGATGAGCTCTATAGGCTTTCATGCTTTGATATTTCATTAATAGGGTGACACATGCCTTCTAAATAGAACCTAAAAAGCTCAAACCACCTAAACAACAACATTGAAAAAGGACTACAGTGCTGGATAGTAGGGTGTCCCACTTTTGGTGTTCCTATCCAATCCAAAAATGAACCTCATGGATCTAGTTTCTAATAGTTTCCCAGTCTTGCTCCTCTAGTTTTAGACCCTGTCTCAATCTAGATCATTCATAATAAGATAAGTTAGATTTCTCTTATTTATTAATATATTTAGAAAAGGAAAAAATACAAATCTATATACACATATCAATAGCTTAATTCTTGTATATTATTTACTAATTTTACTTTGCTCAGATTTATTTATTTAAATAGAAATAAAACCTCATTATTCTAAAAAAAAAAAAATAGTGAACCTAACATGAACCTATAGATGGAGTAAGGTATGCAACTACTGAGAATGCCTAGATAATAATGTTTATTTGAATGTCTTACTTCGAATTGAATAAACATTTAGTGAACCTGACTTACTTTGAATTTTACACAAAAACCCTAGAAAAGGATGATTATTTTTAATTTTTTTCCATAATCTCCTAGTTTTCCTATATTTAAAAATTACAAATCTACAAAGTAATTTCAAAAATATCACATATTGTTTAAAACCCTAGTTTTCACATACTAGGTCATTCTTGCATACATTCACATTCCAAACACTAGGAAAAATACATTGCTAATTTTATAAATATTTTTTGATTTTTTCTAAATTTTTAAAATTATTACATTAATTTTTAAAATTCATAAAAAATACCTAGTTGTATATACTAGATCCTCCTTTGATTTATGAGGTATCACCTTACATCCATATCCAAATCACAAAAATGGTGCTCATTTATTTAAAAACTTTTGTTACATTTCTTACAAATAATAAGGAAACCATAATAGGCCATCTCATGTACATGAATGATGAAGTTTATCATATGTTAGTACAAAGCTTCATTCTTTTAAATTCATGTTTATTCTTCATACTAAGGGATGATATTACAACATTTATGGCTAAAATGACACAATATTTCAATATGCCTTTTACATACTCTCTATCTCTCATATGGACAAATATTTAAGTTTATCATGCTAAACATGTTAGCCATATTACATTATAAATTTAGGCACAAAATCACGTTCTCTCCCCTTCACTCTCTATTTTACATATGGAAAATTATTCATATTAATTATTCTTAACACATACAAAATGTTATGTTGTATGTTAGAATTTTTTATATTTTCATACATAATGTCACATTTTCTATCTCTTACTTGCTATCTTACATGTGGAATACTCTTTGTAAGTATATATTTACACAAATTATCACTCAAATTACATTCATTTCCCTCCAAATTCATGCATTTTGCCTTAATGCATATAACTCATTAGCTATTTTTGAGTATCTCCCTATCATTACTAGATGCTAGCAAACACTATCAGTTATATCCATCCCTCCTTCCTTCAAACTTGGTACATCTAGATCTTATCCTGTACCTACTACCAGCTTTATGTCTATAGTAGATCATGCAGTCCATGTTATCACCCAAATTTATGAAGATAGGTAGGTTGATTATACACAAGGCCATAGCTTTACTGCCCAAACTAGCACCACTCCAGATATAGTTTCTATTCTTGATCTCCTTCAGCAATCAGATATTTACACATATGTATTGTTGCATCCCTTCATAATACTAAAATTCCTATTTCCATTTAACCAACCTATGTTGCATCCATCCTCAACACAATGCAATGGATTAAAGAGTACATCTCTTTTGAAAAAGAGGATTTACCCCTATAACACATCATTAAACAACATATACCTTTTTACATTTAATTACAAATTAATGATGTGGGAGTCAAAAGAGTATTAGTTGATAAAATTTCAAGACTTAACACTTGCAACATATCCTTTCTTGAATGTCTTAACATATAACATCAAGATTTAGATCATTCTGATATGAGCATTAGAGGTTTCAACAACATTCCACAAAAAGTAATGGATCAAATAACACTCAATATTACTCTAGGGCCTAAGACACTACCAAAAATCTACCAAGTCATGCCAAATAACCTAAATTTTAATTTATTACTTGGTCAGTCGTGGATTCATGATATGCTTGTAGTCCCTTCCACACTCCATGCTTGTCTAAAATTTAGTCACAAAGGTTATATATACATGTTCCCAATAGACCACAAAAATTTTAAATATTATCAAGCGGTTGAATCTCTATAGAATTATATCTCATAATTTCATCTAGGTAGTATACCTACACAACCCATCACTCACAATGAACCCTTAGACCATATACAAAATTATATAACTCTAAATTTTGTCATAACACAAGCACCAATTACCAATTCACCTCATCCTTGGCTCTTAAATATCTTAACAAGATGGGATATCAGGGTAAATGACTTGGAAAGCATAAACAAGGAATAGTCAATCCTATCGAGGCATCTAGACAACATAAATTATAAAAGATAGGATACTAGTTTCACCTTAATCATGATAAATCCTTTTCCACACTTTCAAAAAATATAAAATTTTGTCCACTAATTTCATTCAATGATAATATAGTTAATCATACTTCTACAATATCATTAATCTACCCTAATCTTATTGACAACACAAACTTTACCCAACATGTTTACATTAGATGAATTTTATAGCGATGAATCCCTCTTACAATATTTTGATGTATATAAGGACCCCCAATCTTGTTACCATAAAAATATATTTCCAAATGACACAAATTCCCACATCTACTTTAGAGAAAGTATAGACTCCTCCCTTGATATACCAGTTGACTCAGATAATATTTTCCCTACAACTCCATATACACTCAAACATTCCACATTACATAATGAAAAAATAATAAATTTCAATTTTAGAACTAACAAGGAAACTTGCATTATCTTATTAGGTACTACCCTAATAAAGGAAGAGGATGTTGATATTCATCAAGCTTTAACAAATTTTCCAGAACTTTTTGCTTGGTCATATTTAGATATGCTAGGAATTTATACATCTATAGTAGTCAATCAGATTCCTTTATACCCCAATGATAAACTAGTTAAATAGAAAATTCAAAAAATGCATCCTAAGGTGGCTCTCTTAGTCAAGGATGAAATCTAACACCTCTTAGATATTTTTTTCATTCATCCAGTGGCACATTCTGAATGGATTTCCAATATAGTTCCCTTAGTCAAACCTAACATACAAATTTGATGTTTTTTTGATTCATAATATTTAAATAAAGCATGCCCCAAAGATGATTTCCCCTTAAAAAATATCACCATGATAGTCGACTCCATAGCTAGATATGAAATGTTATCATTTATGGATGGTTTTACCAATTATAATCAAATCAAAATTGCAAAAGAAGATGAAAAAATGTCTTTTATAACACAATGGGGTATATATTTTTATATTATCATGCCTTTTATATTAAATAACACTAGAGATACATATAAGTATACTATGATGAACATATTTCATGACTTAAATCACCATACTATCAAGGATTATGTTGATGATATACTAGCTAAATCCAAAAAATGACAATATCATGTTACTAATTTAAAAAATATTTTAACATGACTTAGGCAATACAATGTTCAATTAAACCCAAAGAAATGTATGTTTAGAGTTATGTCATGGAAAATCCCAAGTTTCATTATATCACATTATGGCATAGAAGCTTATCCTAAGAAATTCAGAGTAATTATTGACGTACCACCTCCTACCAACTTAAAACAACTATGATCCCTCCAAGGAAAGATATAAGAAATCCATCATTTTATAGCCTAACATGATGATAAAACATAGTCCTTTACTCAATTACTAAAAAATGATACAATGTTTCTTTGGGACTAAGCTTGTCAAAATAAAATTGACATAATAAAAAAATATCTCCTTAATACACCTATTTTAATACCACCTATCTTAGATAGGCCTTTTTTGCTTTATATCTCAGTAACAAATCATGAATGAATAGTGCTCTTAGTATAACATGATTATCAGAATAGTGAAGGATTAGTTTATTACATCAGTCACAGACTAGTTGATTATAAAATAATTATTCCCAAATAGAAAAATTATGTCTAGCATTGGTTTTTTCCACACAAAAAACTCTGACATCATATGATCAATAATGAGACTCAAGTTATCATAAAAGTAGACAATTTAAAGTTCCTACTAGCTAAACCACATCTTTTTGGATACATCATAAAATGTGTTATGTTATTAATAGAATTTAACTTTAAAAAAATCCTCCAAAAATTGATAAAGGGACAAATCATTATAGCCCATATGGTAGTATCACTATCATTAAATACCAACCCTTAAAGTGACACATTAAAATATGATTTCACTACCTATTCTACTCATTCAGATACTTAGACCATGTTCTGTGATGGCTCTGGATGTGCATCTAGTACAGGGGTAGGCATTATCTTTATTGATCTTTTTGGGCATACAATTCCTATAGCATACCAATTAAGTTTCTCATGCACAAATAACATAATGGAATATGAAATATTATCTTAGGACTATTTACTACACAAACCCTCTAGATCAAATCTATTCAAGTCTTTAGTGATTTCTAACTTGTGGTCAATCAAGTCAATGATGTTTATCAAATAAAATAAGAACACCTTATCCCATATCACAATATGGTACAATGTTTATCATCACAATTTGATTATTTTTCCATTAAGAGCATTCCCCAAAAAGATAATATACTTGCATATGTAATTTCTAGTGATGTATATTTAATCCCCATTGACATCAATGATAATCAATAAATTTTTATAACTAAATGATTATAATCACCATCAATATCCAATGAATATTTGATCTCTCTTTTCATCTTAGCTACTATACATAGCTCTGCAACCCTAGAATGGTTCTCTAACATTTATAACTTTCTCAATAAATATATTACACTAGACACTTTCTCCCAAAACAACAAATGTAAGTTACAAAATCTAGCAGTCTGTTATGTCCTCATTGACAAAGGCATTTTCAAATGATCCTTTGATAAACACTTACTATGGTGATTAACCTCATCAAAATAAAAAATTACTCTAGCTCAAATACATGACAGTGAGTGTGGTGGTCATTTCAACAAAAAATCCATGTCATAAAAACTCCTCTGACTGAGGTTCCACTGGCCTACGATGGAAGATGAATATTTATAAAATGTGAAGTTATGCAATAAATTTCAACAACATAGTAATCTACAACATGCACCATCATAATAATTATAACCTATCATCTCTCCATGGCCATTCATGTTATAGGGATTTGATCTCATTGGAAAAATTAACCTCAAGTTTGTTGATGGACATAAGTTCATAAGCATAGCAATATAATACTTCACCAAATGGGTCAAAGTAGTTCCGCTTCAATCTACCATAGGCAAAGACATTTGTAGTTTTATCATGGCTCATATTATTTCTCACTTCAGTCTACCTATAGCTATCATTTTTGATAATGGAACATCATTCAAGAATAAAACTATCAAATTTTATGTACCAAATACAAAATTAAACACACATTATCCACTACATATTACCCACAAAGAAACAGTCAAGTAGAAGCCACTAAAATAATAATTAATAACATTTTGAGAAAAATAGTAACCAAATTTGGTGATGATTGGAACAATCAACTAGTTTTTGCACTAAGGCCTATTGCACAAGCATTCATATGCCCATAGAGGCTACTCCTTATTCACTCATTTATGGCACATAAGTAGTTATACTATTAGAATTAGAAATTCCATCCCTTCATGTCTCCCTTAATGGTATTCTCAATAATGACTAGTATCAAGAAAAACATCTACACCAACTCAAATAGTTAGACCATACATGCATTCAAGCTACTGAACACCTTAAAATTTACCAAAAATGCATATAATTATCATATAATAAGTGACTTCACATAAAATAATTCAAAGTTAATGATCTTGTTCTCAAATAAAACCTTCACAATGTCAATGCCAAAGAAGAAACCAAAGGGAAGTTGAAACCTAATTGGTTAAGTCCTTACATCATTACTAAAAAAATTAGCCCTAGAGTGTACCAAATAGCCTCACTTGAAGGAAAGAGACTCAAAAATCTAATAAACATTATGCATCTATGTATATTTCATGTATAATATGTTAATTCTACATAGTTTTTGTACATAATTTTTTTTTCAACATTGATTGGACATAATCTCTTTTGCTTTGTTATACATAGCTTATTTCAAAATATAAAAACATTCACATATGTCAAAAATACCAAAAACATTTTGATTGTATGCATCATTCATTCTTTTCATTACTACTATAATGATAGGATCGATGGGGCATTCCTATTTCTACATTTAAAACACACATCGATATACATACCCACCGGTGGAATCTTCTACATGAAAAAACCATCCAAGTTATGTCATTCCTACACTACACACTCTGAGGTATCATGCTAATGTACATTCCTTTCTAGATTACATAAATTACTATATCAATATTTCACTAGTATCTAACACCTATCAATTTATGAGTATATACCTAATCTTTTACTACACATGTTTTGCATACTTTCACATTTACTTTGATTAGTTATATGTGATTCTACATTTATAATTATTACATGATTTCTCCTTTTGCATAATGTAGTTTGTGTGATTACATTTCTAGTTCCTTCTTGTATCCTATTTGTGTCTTAGGACATTTTCCAATGTCCTTTACTTATATTCATGTGTGTGCCTTAGGACATTTTCCAATGTCCTTTGCCTTTACTCTTCCATGTGTTTATGGCCCCTATGCCAACTTTGCTTATTTCAATTATATGTGTATATGGCATTTGAACATTCCTTTTATGATTGGTTTCTAGTTTGAGTAACATGTGCCTATGTCCCTTGTTTGTATGGCCCCTTGGCCATCCTATTATGCTTGTTTCTTGTTTTCTTGATTGCTTATTTTTTTCTCAATGTGTGAAATGTCATGATCCACATCATGTATTTCCCTTGATTTCTTGGATGCCATGATGGACATCATGCTCCATTCCTCTAATTAATAACTAGCAACAAACATCAAACACTTCTAGTTCCAACTTAGTACTTTGCACATTCTTTTACATTATTATATATCTAGGCATACCCCTGTTGATCTAACAATCTATCAATACAAACATTTCTATATCTACAAATATCTTGTCAAATTTCACTACTATATCATATATATATACAACATAACACACTTGAAGGACTCTTTCTTCTAAGGGTAGTCATTACAGGTTCATCATTCCTAACATCAAAAGAGGGGGGAAAAATAAGGGTTATGTCATACAGATAAAATATCTTAACAGTTGAAACAATAACATTCAGATCACCCAGTTCAAAATTTAGAGGTTGAATTAGTCAAAATAAAGCAAAAAAATAGTGACAGTTCTAGATCAACCACTAGTTCAGCATAGGACAATAGTGCTAAAAATAGATATTAGTTACAAACATAGGGGTGTCCTCATTTTTTTGCTCTTTTTTAGATAGAAAAAACTTGGGTATTTTTATAAATAGGCAAAACATTTAGTTTAGATATAGTTTTTACACATCTAGATTAGTCAAAATTAGTAATTTAGTACAATTTTCTCAAATAATCCAAATATAGGGGGTTATCATGTGTATCATGATGGTTATCACTTTTAATTTCAGATTAGGTAGTTTACATAACTTATAGATCATAATCCATGTTTTAGACACTAATTATTGGGGCCAATGTGCATGGCACATTGGTCTTCTTTTATTTTTGAGTTTAGTTTATTATCTAAGAATTCTTAGTAGTTGCATACCTTACTCCATTTATAGGTGGTTGGCATCACTTTCAAGTTGAAATTTCTTACAAGTCTAACTTTTTGAGTACTTGAGTCCCTAATTTGGATTTCATATAAGCCTAGTACATTAGTTTTAGAGCAGATTTCATACAAACCTAACCTCCATCTTTCAAAATGGCCAAGAGTGGCCTAGTTTCCAACATAAAATTAGGCTATCCATGCCACATTATAAGATTTTTAGAACATTCATGGGTTTCATAAGCCATCTCATTCGACATCTATTCTATACTGGTATCACTTCATAACCTCACTTCACGAGGCAATGATGGAGCCAAAGGTCTAGCTAGGTTTGGTATTCTTGAGCCACCTATTCAAAGGGATTGGGCATACCATCCAGACATAAATTAGAACATGCATGATTTTTTAACTTCACTTAGTTGATGATGATGGATCTAAATTGATATCCTTTGAATTCTTTTTCCACTTTCTAGGGAATTGAGCTCTAAACTTTGTTCATCATATTACTCTTGATTCAACACATACCCAACATCATCTATCATCACAATAGGTTTTATATTGGTTCATGTACCTAGTGAGGTGTATTCATTACTTCCTCTTCCTCTTATTCAAATTTTATATGTTTTTATTTTAGATATAGTGTATTTAGTAAGAACGGATCTACTTTTATTTTTTCATTACAGATTCACACTTCACAATGTGCTCTCTCTATGCACATATAGTATCATATTGCTTCATGAGCTTCTCCTTTATATTTAACTTTATGTATTCTTTTTACTTTCCTTTATACTAGTATTTTTCTTTGCTACATCACTAGAATAAATAGGGAAAAATTTAGTCATATAAAACTTGATGACTTAAGTATGGATAATGACACCCAATCTATAAGTCTTCCTACTTTCTTACACAACCCTTTTAGGGTATTCTTTCACTGATTATCAATTTCCCAAAACCTTTGATACTTAACCCTTACATAACCAAGCATCTCCTTTAGGCCTAAATCTACTCCCTAAGTCCTATTCCCTTTAGACAGTAGTACCTAACTTGGACAGGAATGCTAAAACCCAAGGTGTCTTGATTTTGGTGTTGTTTAAATGCAAAATTGGTCCTAATGGTTAAATTATTCCATATACTTATCCTTTTCTTTATTATTGTGATGTGAATTTGTTTCACCCATGATAATTAATTTCCCTATAAAAAGCCATTCAAATTCTATTTAGAAGGGTTGACACTCATTTATAAGAGAGAAACAAGAATACAAGTAAGTATACTCAAGCACTCTTCCCTATTCTCTGCATGCAACCTTCCAAGATAATATCAAGCTTATTCAAACCTTTGAATTAATCCCTAACCACATGAATTACATCTAGTTTTGCATCTAGTTGAATTTATCATATATAATTACACTAAGCACTTCAATGGCAGAACTACATTATCTTGATCCCTCCTTAAAGTATTGGTATGTAGGAAGCATGCCCACACATGGGGTGTAAAGTGCATCTAATGCATCCTTTACACACTAATCCCTTCTCTATTTATTCAAAGTTTCTAGTCAAATTCAAGCACAAAGAGTTCCTAGGGATTTTGAATATTAAAAATAGATGCATATTGAGCTCCATAGGCTTTGAAGATTTTATATTTCATTAATAGGGTAACATAGGCCTATTGATTAGAATCCAAAAAGCTTAGACCACCTAGAAAATTGTGTCTAAAAAGGACTATAACACTAGACAATAGGGTGTCTAAATTTTGGTGCTCTTTTCCAATCTAGAAATGAACCTTTAGATCTAGTTTCTGATAGTATCCTAGTCTTTCTCCTCTAGTTTTAGACCCTATCTTAGTTTGGATCATTTAGACTAAGCTAGGTTATATTTCTCTTATTTATTACTATATTTATAAAAGAAAAAAAAACAAATATGTTTACACAAATTAGTATATTAAATCATGTATATTATTTATAGATTTTACTTTACTCAGACCTATTTATTTAACTAGGAATAAAACCCCATTATTTTAAAAATAATAAAATAGTAACACATTTTAGAAAAATTCATTCAAAAATAAGTCTATCATCTAGGATATATTTTAGTAAATTCAACCAAAAAACTGTATTGGCTAGGATATATATTAAATAGATTCAAACAAAATCAATTGTATTGGCCAGGTTGATTTGATCAAACCTAATACATTAAAATATATAGCCATAGGCATGGCCAATACCATCGATAAAATTTCAAAAACACTAAAAAATACAAAAATTAACCTAGATGCCAAAGATACTATTGTGAGATATATTCATACAAAATATGACAACAAAGGTAATAAATATTTGATCTTGAAGTTGATATCCAATATCATGAACCATTACCTCTATTTAAGTCATGAATGGGGCATCTTATGATGCCCATCTTTTTATTAGTTTACACTTAGGGGCATCTTGAAATGCCCACCCTAATTTTTTGTCAAAATTGCGGTCATTTTATGATGCCCACCCTTCTCAACATTGCCCTATCACAACAAATACAACTTCAATAAATTTTCAAAGAGCCAAATAATTATTAAGCTTGATGTATGTTATCTATAGTTCTTATTTCTTGTAGATATTTCATGTTGGTATATAGTTAGTTTATATTTTTTATGTTAAATCTCTTTGTAGGGTTTTCCTTACTCTATTGTGTTGTAACTTAGCATACTTTAACTACACTTCTAATTTTCTTACCAACCTTATCATCCCCTATAGGATTACTCATTATTATACTACACCCTTTATTTTCATGTCTCATCACCTCTTTATTTATGCTTTTAGGCTCCCATATATTTATTTGTATTCCTCTAGGCTTTCAATTTGTGTGTTGCATGATAAGACCTTGAGGAATTCAACTAGGTCCTAGTAATAAGTTCCTATCATATTACATTTTCTATCCTATATTACCTTTACTCATGCTCCCACTCCCAACCTTGGCTAGATGTTTTCTTAGAAAGATAAGGCAATGGTCAAGAGTGATGTTTTATCGCTTATAGTCAATTATATTCTCTTGCTGAGAAACTATTATAGTCTATCTACACCTTTATTATCGATATTTAACCATCTTATGCTGAAGTATCAAACCTTTCTATCATTATATCATTTTTTTAGTGATTGGGGAAATCCATATCCTCTTGTGTTCATATTTGTTTTTTCCTATTCTCACCTCCTTTTAGGATCACCAAGTTTAGTTTTTTGATTGCACTCTTTTTTAGCATGAAACTCTAAAATTATCTAAGCATTTTGGTCGCTAGGATCTCTTATTTAATGGTTAGGTGTAAATTCATTTGTGTTAGTTATATTAAGCACCCTTTGTAGGTCTTCTAAATATATGTGGAAGAAGAAAAGAAAAAAAACCAAAAAAATCAAAATCCAAGATATCAATGAAAATAAAAATCAAAAGATAATTTTAAAAGGTAAAATATTTTTCAAAACAAAATCACACCAAATGATTTGATCATATCATTGGCACACCCCCTATCCTAGTTGAAACTCAAAATACATAATTGACCTAATGATAGAGATAAGTTTTGTTAGAGTACAATAGCCTAGTAGATTAGGGTAGGAATATTTACACATATATCATTAGTTCTACCTATTTTATAATGCAATTATCCAATCTTTGCAATTGACCTATGGCCCCATCAGGTTCTTAAGGAATGGGAAACACGTTATGGGAAGATATGATCCTTTTAGTTTCATTACATATAGCCTTCAGTGGATGATTATAATGTCCCCAACTTGGGATAATTAAGTAAAAATATGGTTTTCACCCAAACACTTAAAAATATAAAAATTATGTTTGAGATTACCAACCAACCCTAAGCAAGGTAATGTTTCAGAAACCTACACAATATTACAAACCCAAGGCACCAACTTGATAAAATTAAATAATAGATTCCAACTTGTTATTTCAATCTCAATTTCACTTCACCAACATAAAATAAATAACATAAATATTATAGAACTGAAGCACTATAATAAATACCTTTGATGATCAATGGTGATGTTAAAATAAGTAAAAAAAATAGTATAATAAATTATAATATTATTCTTGAATTTTTTGAACATTAACAAGGCCTAAAAAGACCTCAATACCACTCTTTGAGAAGTTTCCCAAGGGAAAAAATACAAATAAACTCTAGATTTTTATGCATCCATAATTTAGGGGTCTTCAATCCATATATCTATCACATAGCCCTATATGGAGGGGCATTCCTATTCTAAAAACTTTCCACCCTTTTAGTGGTTCCAAACTCAATTCAATATTCTCTCTAGTAAGGTCACTAGGCTATGGAACACATGCCTAACTAGTTGAAGCAATTCATTACCCTAAAATAGGGCCTTTGCAAGGTAAACCTAAATATTAAAGATAATTAAAAACCTTGAATAGAGTTTTCCAATGAAGTAGTATGGAGTTTTTCATCCTCAAGTAGCTTGTTTAAGATTGACATACTTGAGTAATTAGATTCAATATCAAAATAGATTAATCCTCTCAATGGATGGCTTCACTTCCTTTTATAACCCTTTTCTTTCCAAGAGTGGCACCCCATCCTTTTAAAAAAATATAATCCTTATAACTTTCACTTAAGTGCAAGAATGCTCATGACCCTTAAAAGAACACCATTTAAGTGAAAAGTACAAAAGAAATTAATTTTTCCCATTTGTCTTAAAATTATTCAAATTCCCCTTTATTTATTCATTTTTATTAGCCTTTGGGGATGAAATAAGGCTCAGGGTCTTCCATATTTGCTAGTTTTAAAAGATGGACATGATAGTCCTCCCTTCCCAAATTTATTTGTCCTTAATCAATTGTAAACTTAGATGTTGAAGGATGGTTTCCCCTTCCCACATTGCATCTTTAGGTGGCATATATTTCCATTAGACCAAGTATTATATTATGGTTTGGTTTTGAAGCATGTTCTCACAAACCCTAAGGATAGTTTCTAGAGTCATTATTAGTTTACCTGCATCATAAAGTGGTGTAAAATCAATGGAAGGTATTATGGACTACCTAAGGGCCATTTTTAGTCAAGACACATGGAATACATTATGAATCTTGATATCTTCCAGTATGTTCAACTCATAGACCACTTTGTTAACTCTTTTTTGGATCTTACATGACCTATAGAAGCATGGTGTTGATGTTATTTTTATGCACGCCATAGTTAATGATGTAACTTATAATGTTTTAGGATCTCAATGGAGGTAAACTCCACTGTAGGGCATGAGTTTTAGGTATGTGGTTTAAAAAACCTATTGATAGAATAGATGATAGGACATGTAGGTTGTTGACAAGGTTTTTGGATGGAGGTGTGATTCTTAAAGGGTAGTGTATTCCTTCATGAGTTGGATGGATGGGTAGTTTCTAATCTAAAGTGGGTAGGTCTAAAAAACAACTAAAAAAATAGGGAAGGGTATGGAAAAAAATAAGACTCTATGGTTTTTAGGAATCATCTCTCTAGCTGGTTTTTAAATGGATAAGTTCTTTCAAAACCAATGCCCATTATGAGAAGCTATTTCACACACATGGTCAGACATATTTTAAAAGTCTAAGGGGATATTGACATGGGAAACTCAAAATCATTACTCAAATGTTACCCCTTTTAGAATAGCTATTTCACACCTTTAATCAGGAGATTATGGCTCTAGATAGTGAGATATCTAAAGTAGTTTTTGCACACACATAGAAAACTACATCAAAGAAAGCACTCATACACATTCATAACATAAATCAATCAACTTAATTTCCAATAATCAATTTTACTAATCCTTCAATATCTTTTACACATCTAAGACTAGCGTATCAATCAAGACAAGAAAAAATTCATTATAGATAATAAAAACTAAGAAATATTAAACCATACAACCAAAAAAATAATCCTAATCATGAAAAAAATGGAAAGAGAATACACAAACACATTTACTAACATTCAAAATAGCTTCTATTCTTGTATATTGAAATTTTTTCCCACCCTCTCTCTAACTAGTGGATTATAATTATTTTAATAGGCTTGGGGAAGGGGTCGCCTCATCCTCCAAGTTTATGCAAAGGTCATTTACATGCATAAGTTCTAACATAAGTTCTAACTATAGTCAAAATTGTATAAGAGTAAACTTATAATTATCCATTAGATAAGTTGACTTTTTCAAAACCATGCAACATGTGCATGTGTGAAAAATACAAAGGTAACTTTATAATATAAAAGCTTGAATTACAAGGAAACTATAAATATATAAATCATTTACAAAAGTGTACATGCACAAAATCTTAGACTCATTAAGGCTTCATAGTCTAGATAATTGCATGTACTTTGCTTGGTGTAGTAGTTATGGTGGTGAAAACTAGTACTACAAATATTGATGTGGTACTATAAGTGGTAGCTTGAGACTACTTATTCTTCACTTCATTATCTTGATATCACTTGTCTATTATATCAAATTGTTTTTGTATAATACTCAACTTAAGTAAAGCTGGTTGGTAAATTCTATTGGCTTGGCCGAGGAGTCTTGCATGTTAGGCCTTGGTCATCTGGAAATTATTCTTGAATATTTTTACCTTAGTAACTTTTTTTAAATATAACTTAAGTTGGATTATATCTCCTTTAGTGTCAAGCCTTGTAAAATTTGTTTTAAGTTATCCACCACTTCCTGAATGAGTTTATCAAAATTAATCTTACTAATCAATTTTCCTATCAGATCTTTTACCTTTGATAACTACAAATCATGTAAAATATGGAGAATTTAGGCCTCATGTGCCTGATATTTGGGGATTAAATTTATAATTGATAGTAACTATTTCCATGCCTCTTCTTACCTTATGACAACCAAATAAAAGGAATTCAATGGCTCTAATATTGTCATTAGGTCCAGATGACTATATATTTTATTACCTATATATACAACTAGCATCTTCAAATTAGTACTTTCATCTATAAAAGAATTATAAAATTGGTTAGTATTACTCACATGGGGGCCCAATTCAGCCCTCATAAACTCCAATCCCTCTAATGAGTTATAACATATGGAAGTTACTTCTTGAACCTCTACTTTTGTACCTACAAGGATATACAATCTTTTCCTACTCCTTTAATTCTTCTACCTAGTCTTCTAGCTCTTTTCAAGCCATATTTGTGCTTCATGGATGGCTACTATAGAATTCTTATGTGCTTGGGTTATGTATACAAGATTCTTGACATAGAGAGACTATCCTAGCTACCTATTTTGCCTCTTGATGAGGGAGAATACTTTGTACTTTTCCTCAAAAATTCACTCTCTACATCTCTCATCCTCTAACTTCCTCTTCTTGACTCTCGATATGCTATCAGATGGTGGGTCAAAAAAAATAGAGATGGAAGGGAGTTGAGTGATATTGAAGCTATGCAATTTGGAGGCCTCATTTCTTAATTCTATAACCCATGGAGGAATATCAAACTATGATACATCTAAGGTTGTAACAACAACCTCTTCCTCAATCTCTCCAATAACTATCTATTTATTTTGAGATTTGACAATGATATCGAGTAGGGAATGCCAAATGAGCTTAGACCAGTCCACTCCAGCAAATTGAGAGAGTGGATGGACTATGATTAATTAAGGCTTGGCCTTCCTTCCCCTTCTATAACTTGCCACAATAGTCTCTTTTATGGAGGTGGTGAATGGCATAGGAATCAAAATCTATGTGTACTAGATATGTAACTATGGTGTGGCCATGGTAGCATATACCTTTATAGACACCTTCTTATTCTCTATGGATCTAATGGTGGTATTTACAAAAGTGATAGAGGAGGTAGGCATGATGGATGAGATGTAAGTGGACTATGGATCAATAATAGTGGTGGTAACATCCTTTTCAACCTTAGGGGTGAGAAGGGAGAATTAAGTGAATGTGGTTGGGGAGAAGGGTTCAATGGAGGTGGAAGTAGGCACTTCTGCCTTAGTTGTCATCAACATAAAATAAATAGGAACATGGCAAAATATTGGAATAGAAGATAAAAGAACACTCATGAAAGACTAAGTACCTAGGGAACTTTGTGTTATGGGTTCTACTTGAAGGCTCATGGCCTTAGCTATTTCTATCTTTGAATCATCATCAAAATCTTCTTCATCCCTAACATCCTATATTACAATAGTCTCTCCCTCTACCTATTTTGAGTGTTGTGGTATGACAAGCAAATCTTGACATGACTAAATTATGAGACTCATTTTAGGGGTCCTCATCTTCCTTATGTATATGAGAGGTGTCTCAACTATGTGAGGGAGATTTATTAGGTTGATGCAACCACCTCTTATATTATTATCCAATTGATGTCATAATATAAGCCTATAACATAATAGTAGTCACTTAAATAAATCCTTAGATGACTTTTCTTCTATTTTATCTTCCTCATCAAAATATAAACTAATGGGGTCCCTTGCTTGTGCTCCGTTTCTAGTTCTAGGTCTAGGTACCTTGGGCTATTTCTTCATAGTCTTAAGCTTTAATTTGAAAGGGAGTCCTTGAGATGAGGAACCCACCTAATCCTTGGATTAATCCTTATATTTCCCTTTCTAAAAGTCTTAGTTCTACCATCCCTTATAAGGAGCCTTCTTGTCATCCAATTATTTGATAGTAACTGAGGGGTCTTCTTGGATCATTCTTAAATGATCTTCCTTCAGTCCATCAACCCTTGCATTCTCCAAAACATCTTAATCATACTTTTCATTTAGAAATATAAAATCATATGAATAGGTATCATAGATTTAAGGGATATTAAGACCCTATAGATGCTTCTGAATAAGACCATGTGTATTCTAGTCTCTATATAGAATCATGGGGAAATGATAGCTCCTTTGTTTGCCTTTAATTTCTCCAAAATTATTTCTCAAGGTATACACCATTATAAATATAACTATATTATGGAAAAAAATTAACTCTTATTTTCTTTGGATAAACCTTCTTCAATACTCCACCATAATTAAAAGGTGATCTCTTGCTCTGTCAGCTTGTTTGGAACATATCTTGGGAGGCATGGGGGATGGACTCTATTTTACCAAATAATTATAATAGTGAAATTTAGATACAAGAAATAATCTCCCATTCCCTTTAATTTCATTACAATGTTTTCTCCAATTCTAGGTAGGGGCGTACCATGAATGGCTTTCCAAACCTATGGATATACATCATTTGCTATCTTGACCATGTTCTTGGTGTAAACATATATATGCATCAATAGGTAGTAGTCAAAAATTCTATTTTTGATTTAGTCCATGGTTTAAATCCATAGCTTACCAAGGAATTTATAATAGTTTCCCATAATATCATCTAGAAAATAGGACATCATATATAAATGGCCCATAGTTATGGGGTGCTTGTCTATGTGAAGTATTTATTCTCTAAGATGAATGCTAATTATTTATCCTAGGTTAAACACAACATCATCAATCAACATCATTCTTATAAATATAACATAATTTATATTAACAAAATGGATGCCTGACATACCATGGAGTCATTTTAGAAGAGCCATGTCAATGTGTATCCCCATTTTGAATTTGTCTATAGAGAAAGTCCCCTTTGGCTTCTTCCCTTTCCAGGTGATATTCTAGTCTGGGAGTAACGATGATGAGAGTTCCTACTCAATTAAGATTTCTATGTTGAACTATATGAATTATGCTTATTGAAGTAAGCATCCGGTATGCTTAAGGATAGGTATCTTTTGAAGTTGACTCTTAAAATGCATGTGATAATTGTTTTATTATTGGAATGATGAATGAATGCATACTAGGTTATCTTATGATGAGAACATAAAATGGCTCATTACATCCATTAAATACCATTCTTTTTATTTGAATAAGAAGTGGATCTAAGTGTGGTTTTTGAACATATGGTTTATTTAGAATGAAATAGAGAAATATATCTTATTTATTTCTTTATAAATCATTATCTTTTTATTTTTTGATTCTTGTTACTAAATATCTAGAAAAAGTTATTAATGTGTAAATATGCAGCCCAAAAAAAACTATATTAGACATGATCATGAGGTAATAATCAAATATCACCTTTGATGTGGGCTACAAGTAGTCTAGACATAACTATGGCTCACTTAGTCTAGCTGCAGACTCGCCTAAATTTACTATGAACTCACTTAGTTCATATCTATAGACTCAACCAGTAGCTCTACATCCATGTAGTTAGTTTATTAAATACTAGTTCAAAGCATCAAATGTCAAGGGAGCTATCATAGTTATCAATAGTTCAAAGAATACAACTTGAAGAAATCTACGGACTCTATAGGTCTAAAATCTATGAACTTTATAGGTTCTAAAATCTACAGACTCTATAAGTTATAAAATCTATGGACTCTATAGGCTCTAAAATCTATGGACTCTATAGGTTTTGAAATCTATATACTCTTTAGGTTTTAAAATCTATAGACTCTATAGGTATATCTATGAACTATGTAGGCAAATATATGGATTGTGTTGGTCTATCTACAGACTAGTTCAGGATTGTATCTAAATTTAGATTTGTATAATTTTATTCCATAAATAATTCTCATCATTTTTCATGAAGATTGAGCTTATGTTGTAAATACATAGTAAGTCTCTCTTCATATTTTGTGGAAGATCAAGATAAGCTAGAATATCTAAGTTGTTATATTTTTCTCCATATTAGGTGGAGAATATTTAAGATCATTATTCCTTAATAAGGATTTGGTTGGAAGCATGAGATTATAAATGTAACCTACCACACCATTTTAATCAATCTTGGTTATCAATATTACATCCTGAGGTTTGTGACAGAAAATATAGTGTTCTGATTAAAATCCTCTTCTGAGGAATGAGTTGGCCACTCATTCCAAGGAATATGGATAAATGTATTTTTACTTATTTATTTATTATGTAATTATTCTTTTGAATTTTTATTAGTTTTTTTTTATGTACACATTTATTTTTTATAAATTTTATTGTGAAACTGTAGGTGTTTTCTATGTTTATCATTTATTTCAATTCAAAAATTTACATTATTTTATTCTCAATTCAACAATTTACTTTCCTACAAGTGTGATTTAATTTCTATAAGTGTGATTTAATTTTATGCAAAGTGTGATGTGATTTACTTTCCTAAAAGTGTGATTTACTTTCTTGCAAGTGTGATTTACTTTTTTGTAAGTGTGCTTTTCAATTCCTGCAAGTGTGGAGTGTGGTAGAAGAGATCGGCTACTAGAGATCTCTTTATTTTATTACATACATCCTTGGAAACCTGTCTTATATTCACATTATTAAATTATGAACTTATTACTCATAATTTTTTGTGCCATTTCCTAGGACACGGTGTTATACGAGATTCAGGATTTGTCAAGAGAATTGTGTAATGGCAGTAGATAAACAAATTCCTAGTGAGAGGGAATGTCTCTTTACAAATTTTGTCATAGGAGATACTTAGTTAATATTTTATTTATAATTTATTTTCTTAAAAAATATATTAGAATTTAGTTTCCTGCAAAATATATTAAAATTTATTTTCTTGCAAAACAGATTAGAATTTATTTTCCTTCAACATAGATTAGAATTTATTTTTATGCAATTAGCTTCAAAAAATTTAATTTCATGTAAACCGAGAAAAATGGGCTGATTTTTTGTAGCTATTCACAAAGTAGAATTTGGATTTTATGCCTTGTACTTGTTAAAGGATTAATTTTCATGTTTTAGGTTTGAAATACCTTATAAAAAATTTAAGATTGACTATATATAAGATGAGACATAGTTTCACTTTTTCTAAAATAATCAATAACGGATCACGTAATTTTTTGGTTAGTTGACTTTGAAAATATTTCATATGATTTTATAAGTAAGATAAGGAAAAATAATCAATCAAATCAATCTCATTATAATAAGGATATGATATATCATATCTTAAAATTCCATGCATGTGGGTTAATTCATAAATCAAACATTGCATGCAAATATATCTCCATACATGTGGGTCAACACAAAAATCAATCATTGCATGTAAATAAATCTCCATGCATGTGGGTTAATGTAAAAATCAAGCATTGCATGCAAATACTTGTCATGCATGAAGTTGGTTTCATAAATTTAGATTACATGCATAAATACAGGTGTAAAAATAGCATGCATGAAGTGAGTTACATAAGTTTAGATTCCATGCATAAATTTAGGTGGAAAGATAGCAGGTATGAAGTTAAATGCATAAATCTACATTACATGCATAAATCTAGGTGGAAAGATAACATCCATGAAGTTAGTTGTTTTAGATGGATTTTATGAGTCAACATATATTTGGTAAATAATTAAAAACACTTGCAATACATATTATATTGTGCACATTTTTAGGGTTGTTATGGTTTGAATGTTTTATACAAATGTTGGAATGGGTTGTGAAATGAATTTTACATGTAGGAATATCCTTAAAAATTTTATGAGAAAAATGATCACATCCCAACATTACAACTAGATTTTACGAATGCCAAATGAGGACAAATAGAAAGATTTATGGCTATAAGGAGAAGATTGAAGGTTTAATTTAAATACTAGGAAAATAATGATCAATGAATAAGAATTTATTGCAAATATTGGATGATTTAATGTTGATATGAATGGAAATGTTAATATAAATAACAAGGCTAAGGCTGAATTATTGACATTAACATTGTAATAGAGACCTTGATCTAGTCCTTGATTGTTAGGACTAAAAAAAACATTGATCTAATATACTAGTAATAGCAAGGATATCCTATAGTACAATCTTATATATGAATAATATTTAGGTATGTTTTATTATACTCTATTTTTATTTTAGTTTGGTATTTTCATACCATTTCTCCATCAACTACTATACATACAAATCATAGGTCATTATATATTCACTCCATTCATGCATTATCATTATCCCTATGCATATCACAATTAGAATTTCCTACTCAACCTATAATTAAAAATATTTGATGACATTTATCTTCATTCCATTCCATCCATTAATCAAAGCCATATTCACCAATCATAATAATAGAACTTATCTAATGGATTTCTTTTTTCCATAATAAAAATCCATTATAATTTGTGAACTACCAATCATTCTTAAATAGGATAAAATACATTCATTCATGTGTTTTTAAATATTCCTCTCAGTCTTCATGTTATTGACATTCAGATTTATTTGATGTAGCTAATACTATGTTGGTCTAGAATGTTTTTGTGGTTTTGAGTTCTTGCAAGATAATTTCATGAAGATGGATCAACAAGAAGCTTTCAAGGTAGAATAGATGAATACAAAGTTGCTTCATTACAAGGGTAAATTATTTCATAAGGCTTCTCCTCAATGAAAGAGATTAGAGGAGACAAATCAATAGATAGGAGTTTAAATAGAAAAGAATCACCTACAATCCTACACCTTTGTGTATATGGACTCAAATTTAGGAGATTATGGAGTTATTTGAGAAGATAAAAATATCTCAATTTATATCCATAGCTTCATGAAGTACCTGACACTTTATCCTAAGAGAAAAACATAATCAATAAGAATCTTCCACCAATGATTGGTCATCACTACATAGACCAATGATGAAGAAGGTCAAACATGCAAAAAATTTATTGATACATTTGAAAATAGTATGAGGATGTAAATAATCTATTGCTAACATTTTCTCTATCATCATTTCTACATATATATAAAAATTTGACAATGAAAACCCTTGGGTGTTGTTGGTAGTCTTGATTTGAAAACCAGCTTTTTGGTGGGCCAAGTACTATATAAATGATCCTTGATTAGAAAGCTAGTTTTACTAGCTAGTTAAGGGCAAAAAACAAAAAAAAATGGGAAATATTGAAAACTAGCAATCATTGCTTTTCCCACCTATAATAAATACTTGGTTACTAAATTTTTATGCTCTCATTTTCAGCATTTCTTAGGCTTACATTCTTCAAACATTTTTTCCAATATGCTTCATGGGGTTGACATCAAGCAATACAATGTGAACTGAAGATGTGCCAAGGTATGTAGTTTCTTTTATTTCACTTTTGAATTTATTTTCAAGTTTTGTTATTACATAAATATCCAATTTTTTGGAGAAGGAGAAAGAATAAAATATCCCCACAAGATAAAAATTATTTTACTCATACAAATTCAAACTTGGAAAGCCTATTAAAAAATAAGAATATCTAACTCATGCATCTGTATCCTAAAGAATTTTCTAAGAAAAGAATGACATAAATGAGGACATGCATGAGGTTAGGTGTGGGAGAGATGATGAGACCATAAAATGTCTCATTATATCCAATAAATAACATCATTTTTCCTTGCATAAGAAGTGGATCTAAGTGTAGTTTCAAAACTTATGATTTATTTAGAATGAAATAGAGAACTATATCTTGGTTATTTTTTTATAAATCATTGTCTTCTTATTTATTGATTATTGTTACTAAATATATAGAAAAAATTATTAATGTATATATATATATATATAGTTGATAAAAATATTTATTAGACATGAACATGAGGTAACAACTAAATATTAGCTTGGAGATGAGCTACAAGTACTCTAGACATAGGTACAACTCACCTAGTCTAGCTACAGACTTAGCCAAATTTACTATGGACTCACTCAATTCATATTTATAGATTCAGTTAGTAGCTCTACATCCATGTATTTCATTGACTGAAGACCAGTTCAAATCATCGAATGTCATGGGAGTCATCATAGTCATCAATAGTTCAAGGAATACAACTTGAATAAATCTACAAACTCTATAGGTTCTAAAATCTATGAACTCTATAGGTCTGAAAACTATGGACTCTACGAGTTCTTAAATATATAGACTCTACAGGTTCTAAAATCTATGAAATCTATAGGTTCTAGAATCTATGGACTCTATAGGTTTTAAAATATGGGGAATTTTTAGGTTTTAAAATCTATAGACTCTGTAAGTATATCTACAGACTGTGTAGGCATACCTACAGATTATGCAAGTTTATCTATGGACTAGTTCAGGATTGTATCTAAATTTAGATATGTATAATTTTATTCCATAGATAATTATCTTTATATTTCATGAATATTGAGATTATTTTGTAAATAGATAATAAGTCTCTCTCCATATTTTATGGAAGATCGAGATAAGCTAGAATATCTAAGTTATATTTTTCTCCATAATAGGTGGAGAGCATCTAGTATTGTTATTCCTAAATAAGGAGTTGGTTGGAAGAATGAGATTATATATTCAACCTCCCACACCATTTTAATCAATATTGGTTATCAATATTACATCCTAAGGTTTGTGATAGAAAATATAGTATTTTCATTAAAATTCTCTTCTAAGGAATGAGTTGGCCACTCATTTCAAGGAAGATGGATAAATACTTATTTATTTATTATGTATTTATGCTTTTGAATTACTATTATTTATTTTTAATGTAAAAATTTATTTTTTGTAATGTTTTTTCTGAATCTGTAGGTGTTTTCTGTGTTTATCATTTATTTTCTATCCAATACTTTACAATCTTTTATTGTCAATTCAACAATTTACTTTCCTTTAAGTGTTATTTGATTTTTTCAAGTGTGTTTTAATTTTATACAAAGTGTGGTGTGATTTAATTTCATAAAAGTATGATTTACTTTCTTACAAGTGTGATTTAATTTTTTGTAAGTATGATTTACTTTTATGCAAGTTTGTTTTTCATTTCTTGCAAGTGTGGAGTGTGGTAGAAGAGACTGTCTATTAGAGATCTATTTCTCCTATTACATACAACCTTAGACACCAACCCTAGATTAAAATTATTAAATTATTTATTGATGACTCATCATCTTACCTGATAATAATAAAACACTTAGAAGTTTAATGCATGGCATCACATCTAGATTGGTAGTGGCAAAATGTAACCTTTGTCATTTAAAAGCCAATAACTATTTGATGAATAGTTGATTATCAAGTGTCATCTCATCTTCCAATGAATATGTGTCCACATAATCCACTACATCCCATAACTTTGAATATTTAGTGTATCTACTCTTGAATATAGTAGTGTCAAATGCTATATTTGTGAACTTTATAGAATCCTTTATTGAATATGAGATGGTGGATTTGCTCCTTCAAATGCCCTGGATGATGATTGCATACTTGGATATAGGTTTTGTGATGTTTACACTTTTTTTTATGTGTTATGTGCTCTAGATGATCTATTTTGACCTCACTTTATCATTGTTTCACTTGCAGTCTCTTTGTAAGTAGTAGCTAGGGTTCTTCATCACTTAGGATAATAAAAGGCTAGTGATAGAAATATACTTCAAGTATATGTTTGAATTTAAATAAATGAAGGATTTAATGGTTATGAATCACATATATAGTATTTTCTATTTAATAATAGTTCATATGACATAAATGGCCAACATTCACTTCTTGTATATTTCCTATATAGTTCAAATTCCATTAGTTCAAGTTGGCATGTGTCTTTAACATAATATTAGGAAATATTTCAAATTTATTTATCTAAGTATAGAAAGTGCTAGTATTATCCTATGAAATAGGGTATTCAAGTTTATGTTGGGGACTGGTCTTTATAAAAAAACCCACAACAAAAATCTCAAAGACCTATTTCTATCATAAAAATGTTCATAACACAAAGCCTAAAATGTGTATATAAATCACTTAGGTTTTATCAAATAAAATATCTATAAAAAAAATTCTAATGACCCAAAAGTTTCTCAAGGAAAATGTCTAAGGTATAAGTTTTGATAAAGATAATTTATATTAGGGAAATTATTTCAAACAAAATATCTAATATCAAAACTCAGAAAGAATTATTTGTTTTAGGCAAAAGTTTCAATGGCCCAAAGTCTGAATGAAAAGAAATGCTAAAAACATAAAACCTGAAAAGTTATTTAATAACCATCCCTAAAGCACAAAACCTAAAAACTAAACTTATTAGATAAAATGTCCAAATGAAATGCCTAAAAAAAAGGCTAATGAGTAAAATATATCAATAGCATAAGTCCTAAATATTTTCATAGTTTAAAGCTCCTAAAATGCATTAATACAATTAGCCCATACATAATACAATGCCATTTTACCAAAGTAATATGGCCAATAATCCATATTTTCTAAGTATTTGTAGAAACATATAGAAGAGAGGTTTCAAAAATAAGGCCAAAATTTGGAAAAAAAAGTGGATCCCCATTTCTTGATGGGAAAGGGGAAGGTTAGGTACAACAAATGGAAACTTATAGGAGGAGTACTCCTAAGTATTCAAGAACCCATACTTTGGTTAGTAATCCTTAGATCAATCAAAAAGTGTGTCATAGAATAATACTTAAATCAAAAACATAAAAGAGGCTCTTATGTTAGATTCACCCATCATACTTGCCTTCTAATTCTTTAGATCTTTGTGTGTTAATATGTATGGTTCATTTAACCTTTACTCTGATGAACTTTTCTAAGGTTTTGATGAAGCTGTAGGTTTCATTCCAATATTTATTAAAGCATATAAAACACAATGTAAACTTAGGCATTGCTCTATTACTAGCCAAATGTCCATAGACTTGATAGAGATACCTTAGATTTCCTCTCTTCCCTTTAGTTTTTTTAATCGTGATGTGTGGTTAGTTGACATTATTTCATCATGTGAGACTTTTAATTTTTATTTAGAATTTACTTTGATATGTTGAACTCATTGGTTCTTTCTGCTTTTATTTTTATTTTTATCTTTCATGGAAAGAGAAGAGATGGAACCTCGGTGAGCTAGTATAATCATAAAATAAATCATTACTAGATCATCCCTACTAGCCACATCTATACCCAAAATTTTCACTTCCAATAAGTATTTTAATATAATATGTGTTTGATCTAAAAGATAAGAAAACTTTATAAAATTGTACAAAGTAATTTGAGAACAACTTCCACATACTTGGTGAAAGTATTCAATTGTAACACCATCCAAAAAAATCCATTATTACCTACCTTCATCTTGAAAACTTGAAACATAGAAATACACCCAATTTTGTGAATAAGTCCAAATTTATTATTCCTACTCAATCCTCCCCTTCTATACAAGTCTATTTGAACATAAACTCAATTGGTTTGGATTTTAACTTGGTTATGTTTGATTCAACACAATTCTGATTGTCGTGGAAAGCAACAAAATAGCTAATCTAGAGAACATATAACTCTACTCTAACAAAGTAATAAACTATCCTAAGAAAGCAAGGAATATATCTTATTGAAGCCAAAAATATAATCTATGAAAGTAGGAAATCTAATGTAATCTTACATCTACCCTTTCCACTCTTCTTTGTCAGTATGATGTACTTTTAGATGGTATATCCATGAATTAGCGTTTCAAAAAGTAACCATTGATTGGATAAGTAAGTTCATTGCCATGTAGGTCCTTTAAATGAAACACTTAAATTCCCATTATTTTTAAAATTTGATATAGTCCAATCAATAATGGGGAAAACTTATCATGGTATCCTTTTTCTCATGGGCTTTATCCCAAAGTAGCACTAGATCAAAAATATTGAATGCTTTGACATTTGATCTCTTATCAAACCACCTTGTGACCATAGATTGGTGTTTTTTCAATGTTTATAAGGTATATTCTTTAATATTCCATTTATATTATGTCTAGAAATCTTTATTTTGCCTTATCACTTGGTTCTATGAAGTCTTACATAAACTAATAAGTGGGTAGCTTCAATATGATAGGGAATATTGGCCTGCATCCATACACTAGTAAGTAAGGTGAAGCTTTAAGGGCTTGCTTATATATAGTTTAGTCTAACAAAAGAACATATTTAAGCAAATTGTGCCAGTTCATATTCTTGTCCCTTGCTAATTTATTAATTACATCAATCAAATTCTTGTTTATTGATTCTACCAATTTGTTTCCCTGAGGCCAATGGTTATAGGATGACCTGATAGTGATCAAGTTATCATGTGCCCACTTAGTAAAATATATTGATATGAAAGCTTGTCCAATATCACAAACCAAATAAATAGGTGTGTCAAATATGGTTATTATGTGTTCCTCCAAGAAGGGAATCACATCTTTTTCTTTATAATTATTTATCGCAATGGATTCAATCCATCTAATGCAATAGTCAATAGTAGTAAGTACAAATTTATGTCCTACTAAGGAATTTTGGTTGATGACACCAATGAAATATAAACCCCATTTGTCAAATGGTCTTCCTTAAAAACCATCTATAGAGGCATTTCTATGTGTACTTCTCTTTTAGCTAGAGATTGACATTCATGGCATGTTATTATATGAGTGTGAGCATACTTAAAAATTATTGGTCAATAGTATCCCATTATTAATATTTTATGGGTTATGGGATTTATAGAAGGATGATCACTACCTATCTTCTAATGCAAGTTCTCTAAAATTTCTTTAACTTCCTCTATGGATACACACCTGAGATAAATACCTTCATAATTGCTTTTATAGATGACTCCCTTCCTAATCATGTAATGAGTATCTTTGAGCCTCAAATCTCTTCTTATCTCTTTATTGAGCTCTAGGGAGCAAGTTCTTGTAATTGGATTTTGTATTATATTAGTATACCACTCTCCTTTAGATACTTGAGATTCACATACCTCTTCAATGGTGATATGTGGATCTAGTTAAATCATAATTTGAACAATGCCTTGACCTCAAATGATCTTTGTAGGATTGATCTCTATATTAAATTCTTGTATCTTAGCCATCCATTTGCCTCAACATTCTCCTAGCTCATTCTATGATAAAGTGAGCTTGATCATAGAATCAAGCACAATTGAATTTGTTTTATTCCTCAAGATATAATGTTAAAATTTCTTTATTACTTTAACTAGGGAAAAAATCTATTTGTCAATCATAGAGTATCTAAGCTCTGAATATTTTAGATTTATGCTCATGAATTCAATTAGATGATCAATTTCATTCTTCTTCTACATTATGACAATAATAATTATATTTTATAAAGATAATGAATACAGGTAGAAATCTTTATTGAAATCTAGACTGATTAGTAATGGAGCCTATAATATTGCATCTTTAAGGTTCTAGAAGGACTTTTAGGCTTCAGTATATTTTAGCTTCCTCTTTGAGCATGGTGTTCAAAGGTCTAAAAATGTATCCAAATCCTAAGATTAACTTCCCTATGAAGTTAATATTTTTGAAGAATGATTTGATCTCCTTCTTGATATTTGGTGATGCGATCCTTAAACTTCCTTGAATTCTATCTGGATCAATGGTGATCTTATCCTTGGTGATGATGTGCCCCAAAATATTTCATTTAATTATTCCAAATTTTCTCTTATTTGGGTTCAAAAAAATAACAAACCTTATATATATCTCAAATATGGACTTTAGGTGACTTATGTGATCATTTCTACATTTTTAAAATACCATAAGATCATCCATGTAGATGATTATGCATTTTTATATTAATTCCTTGAAAGCATGATCCATTACATGTTTAAACATTACTTCTATGTTTATTATGCCAAATGGAATCCTCTTATACACATAATTTCTCCATTTAGTGTTAAATGTTGTCTTCATTCTATCCTTGGATTGCACTATACCTGATTATAGCCTGAGAATCCATCCAAAAAGGAAATCATTTCAAAACTACTTACTATATGAATAGCCTCATCTAGAGATGGGAGGGGATAATTGTCCTTTTTGGAATCCTTATTTAGGTTCCTAAAATCCACACATAGTATGATCTCATCATTATTCTTTCTTACTAGGATAAAATTAGCCACCTAGGTAGAATGTCTTACTGGAAAGACATTTTTTTTGCTTGACAGTTTCTCCACTTCTCCTTGAATGTGAGGATGTAGATTAAGATTGAATGATTTCTACCTCTATTTAAATGAATTATGATCTAGATTCAAGGGAATCATATGAGTAATTACCTAAGGTCCATATACTTTCAATTCTTCATATGTCTAATAAATGGTGTCTTTATAGTGGGTGATTAAATCTTTCATTTGTTAACTCTTTTCTTGGGTGCAACTGAGACTGATATTAACATAGCATGGGCTATGTTCATCTCCTAGATTTTCCTTATTGAAATATGATTCATTAAACTTGGGATACTTGAGCTACTAAGCTTGAGGGTCTATGTTAAAGGACCTTTCCAAATAAACTAACCAAGTGGAATACAATTTTATTTGAGTTGGAGAATGGCCCTCATGTCTAATTCCTTTTAACAAAGGTGATTACTATCCTTGTCATTAATGATTTGGGACGTAAATTCCATTTAATTTTTTATAATTTAAATAATTTTTTGGTCATCATTAAATACTTGTAAATTTTATATGTTATCAAGAATAAAGGGACAAGGCACTAATTCAATGGAGAACCTCTTTACTTTAGATTCTTGGAGAGGCTCTAGATCAACAATAGTAGTAGTTAATGAATAGGAAACTTGAATTTTTCTCTTTGGGAAGGGCCACTATGTTGAAATATTCAAATATTTTGATCAAGTCCCATGCTCTATGCTTGTATATTCTCAAATAAGATAGCTTGTATTAATATTTGTTTCAAACTTGGTTAACTACCAAGTCTAAGTCACCAAATACTATTACTTGCTTTAAATTTTTCGTAAGTGTAAATTTTAAACCCAAAATTAAATACTCATACTCAGCTCCATTGTTTATGCATGAAAATTAAAATCTATATGTTACCAATAAATTTTTACCTTGTGGATCAACTATCTCAATTCCCACACCTAGTCCTTTCTTTGATCTAGTGTCATCAAAGTGTAAAGTCCATAGCTATTTGGAACCTTTGGGTTTTGGATTTTGTTCTTGATTTTGAGTAGTAAAGTTATAAATACCAAGCCCAGGAGACTCATACTTTACCTCTTCATTCTTGACATTGTATTCCATGATGGGATACTTCATTCCTGACTCTCTCTTGATTATGATTTGATTTTCAACTCCTATCCATGGTAGCCATATATGATAGAAGTCATTATAAAGATATTCATTGAGTGATTTAGACCAATCTCTACTTAGAAATAAACCATAACCTTTAGGGATATCCTCTACCAACATATCAATAGTCATCTAAACATGAAGATCATACACTACTTGGATATGAGTGTCCCTTAGTTTACCAACCATTGACATTACTATCTTGTCCAATTGTGACACTATCTTCTTTGAAGGTTTTAGTGTCAAACCAATATTTTGATATTTGGAAGTAGGCATCATAGTTGTAGAAGCTCTAGAATCAACTAAAGAATTATGAATATTCTTACCAAATACCCTAATAGTTAGTAAAAAGGATAAAATTTTTGGCTTGATCTTGAGATAACTTTGGTGTTAAATGCTTTCAATTTTTCTTTGGATGATTTCATTTTCTCCATATATGTCTTCCTAGTAATAAACTTATAGAGAAGCTCCTTTTGTTTGGTAATCTAAGATAACTCATAAATAGTTATTTTTTATTTGATCTTCTTCATGTCTTTGATAATGTTATATCCTCTATGACTAGGTTCCTCGGTCTAATGTTGATCACTTAATCTTGGAGGAGGTGGATTGTTATCAAAATTAGGATTAGGAAAATTTTAGTAGTATTTAGAGGAGTTGACATTGTGAGTGGCTACTTATTCCTTATATTATAGCCACCTTTCTAGAATTATTGTAAAACATGGACTTCATCTATGTTTTCCTCTGGTTCATTGTCATCTTCACTTAGAAAGTGAAACTTGTGAGGTTTAAATAATATGGAAGTGCTAGAAGGGTTAGAATTCAAATGATGTTTAGGTAGATTATGTATCTAGTCTTGCCTAACCACCTCTCTTCTAAATATTTTGAATGCCATGCAAAATTCAACACAGTTGAGCTCACCATGCTCGGAAGTATTATGAATTCTACACCAATTAGGAATAATTATTTTTACATGTTGATCTCTAGAAACTTGTTAAGATGATCCATATTATTAGAAAACCTATTGATTGGTAAATTATATCTATAAAATCCAATGTTTTCAGTACCAGTTAGGCCATTAACATTACCCATATTCTTTTACATATTTAAGAAGTCATTGCTCATATTTTGAACCACCTTCTAAATAGAATCTAGTTTTACCTTTTTAAAATTGGTACCTTGTAAAACAAAAGTACAAGGCATAGCTGATTCTTAATTCTACTAGTAACCATTACCTGATGTATGAATATTTAAGAAGATAACATTTGGTTGTGTCAATGGAGGTAGTGTGTACATCTAGTTCTAATTAAATGTTAGAACTTTTTACTTCACATGAAGTATCAAATTTAATGATGAGAAGCCACTACTAACCTAAAGTGTGCCAAGATTTTGAGGATTGAGTTACTTGTCTATATTGATGACCTCTTCATATCTTAACACTAAATTATTTATTATGACTGATCTTCTTAGGAACATGATAATGATTGGGTCTAAAGATTTTTTGTACATATCAAATTCTAATAAAACTTATAGTTTATACCTTGGAGTTAACCAGTTCTAAATTTTTTAAACAATGCATTGAAAGCATAGATAGGCTCATTAGGCTCTCTCTTCATGCTGGTGAAGTGATGATATACAAAACTAGGTTTGGTAACATTTCCAAATTATGAAAAATAATTATCTTGACACTCATCCCAAGAAGTGATGGAGTTTTGCATTAGATTTAAATACAAATCATAAGTAGCATCCATTAATGTAAAAGGGAATAATATGCATGCTACATCTTCATAAATAACATTAATTAATCTTAGCGCATATTTAAAATATTTGATATATTCATATATTGTCCTTGATCTTGAAGGAGGAAAGGATGGTAGGTACTTTTTTGGATTCTTAGGCAAATCATGCACATCTCATGGGATGGCAATAGTAAATCCAACTAACCAAGGCTAATCCATTAGTTTATTAACTAGTAAAGGGTTCCTTAAAGGTAAAGGATTCCTTATTATAAGAGGTGGATTGTTATGAACTATGGTTATTGGCATAGTTATAGATTTATTATGACTTAATAGGGGTGAGAGTAGAAGACTAGCCTAGGAATTAGATCTAGTCACTCTATTGGGTGACTTTAGTGAAAATATATGCAAAGGATACTACTATTATTAGATATTTGACCCTCCTTCTAGTGCAAGTAAAAATTCTTATGTGGTTTTTATGAACACCACAGTTAACGAAGTAACAAATAACATTTTAGGATATCAATAGAGGTAAAATACACACTAGGGCATGAGTTATATGTATGGAATTTAGACAACCTATTGGTGGAATAGGTGGTAGGGCATGTAGGTTGTTGACAAGGTTATTGGATGAAGGTGTGATTCCTAAAGGGTAGTGAATTACTACATGAGTTGGGTGGATGGATGGTTTCTAATTTGAAGTGTATATGTCTAAAAAATAAACTGAAAAAAGGTAAAGGGTAAGGTAGAAAAGAAGATTCTATGGTTTTCAAGAATCACCTCTCTACCTATTTTCTAAATAGACAAGTGTTTTCAAAACCAATGCCTATTGTGATAAGCTATTTCACACATATAGTTAAACATAATTTATAAGTCTAAAGCAATATTTACATAGGAAATTCACAAGCCTTAGTTAAAGTTTTCCATTTTAGAGTAGCTAATCAAGAGATTATGGCTCAGGTTAATGAGGTATCTAAGGTAGTGTTTATAAAATCACTCATACATATTATGAACATGAATCAATCAACATACTGGTAAATAATCAATTTTTCTAATCATTTAATAGATTTTTCACATATAATATTAGTGTATCAATCAAGACAAGAAATAACTCATTGTATTTGTTGCACACTAAGAATTATTGAATCATATAACCAAAATGGTAATCATATTCATATAAAAATTGGAGAGAGAATACACAAACACACTTACTAACAATTGAAATTTCTTACGCTCTTTTATATTGAAAATATTCCCACTCTCTCTCCAAGTAGTGGAGTACAATTATTTAAATAGGCTTGGAGAAGGGGTTGCCTCATCCTCCAAGTTAATACAAAGTCATTTACATGTGGTAGTTAGAACATGATTTCTAACTGTTATCAAAATTGTATAAGAGTAAACTTATAATTATCCATTAGATAATTTGAATTTTTAAAAACAATACAATGTGTTCATGTGTACAAAATACAAAGGTAACTTTACAATAAAAAAACCTAAACTACATAGAAAATATAAATAAATATGCCATTTACAAAATTATACATGAACAAAATCTTAGCCTTGTTGAGGATGTGTAGTTTGGATAGTTGCATATTCTTTGCTTGGTGTAGTAGCTGGGGATGTGAAAACTAGAACTATAGATATTGATGTGGTACTAGAAGTGGTAGCTTAAGACTACTTCTTCTTAGCTTCATTCTCCTAATAGCACTAATATATTACATCAAACTATTATTATATGATACTATAGTTAAGTAGAGGTAGTTGGTGAATTTTATTGGCTTGGGAAAAAAGTTGCATGTTCAACCTTGGTCATCTATTAATTATTCTTTAATATTTTTACCTTAGTAACTTTCTTTCGAGTATCACTTAACTCTAATTCTATCTCCTCCAATATTAAGACTTATAAACTTTATTTGAAGTTATCCATCACTTCCTAAATGATTTTCTAAAAAATAATCTTACTGATCAGTTTACCTATGGCATATTTTACCTTTGATAACATAAAATCATGAAAAATATGGAGAATTTGGGTCTATTGTGCTTGATACTTGGGGATAAATTCCTAGCTAATTGTAACCATTATTTTTTCTCTTCCTTCCTTATGACAACCAAGTTTAAGGCATTGGATGCCTTTAGTGTTGTCATTAGGTCCAGATGATTATATTTTTTTTGCCTATGTATGCAACTAGCATCTTCAACATAGCACTATCATCTCTCAAATAATTATACAATTGGTTAGTATTATTCACATGAGGATCCAATTTGTCCCTCATAAAATCCAATGCCTCCAAGGAGTTGTAACATCTGGAAGTTGCTTCTTAAACCTCTACTTCAATACTTGCAAGGATATGCATAGTCTTTTCCTATTCCTTCAATATATAGCCCATAGAATAATATCTAATTATGATACATCTGAGGTTGTGATAATAACCTCATCCTCAGTCTCTCTAAAATCTAGTTATTTCTTTTGGGATTTTACAAGGACTTCAGGTAGGAAAGCCAAATTATCTTAGACAAGTCCACTCCTTATAGCTAAGGGATTGGATGGACTATGATCAATTAAGGCTTGGACTTTCTTCCTATTTTGGAAATTACCTTAATAGTCTATTCTATGGAGGTGATCGATGACATGGGAAGGGAAATCTAAGTGGAATAGATATGGAATTGTGGAGTGGCCATGGTAGTCTATAAATTTTTAGACACCTTATTTATGGATCTAATGGTGGAAGTGATAGAAGGGATGGAGGAGGTAGGCATGATGGATGAGATGAAATTGGACTATGGATCAGTGGAATTGGTGGCAATATCCTTCTCAATATTAAGGGTGAGAAGGGGGAATTAAATGAATATGGTTGGGGAGAAGGGTCCAATGGAGGTGGAAATAGGAACTTTTACCCTATGTGTTCTCAACATAGAACAAATAGGAACATGGCCAAATATTAAAATGGAAGATAAATGAACACTCATGAAATATTGAGTACCTAGGGAGATTTTTTCTGTGGGATTTACTTGAATGCTTATGGCCTTAGATATTTATAGATCTAAATCCTCATTAGAATATTTTTCATCCCTAACATCCTCTATTACAATATTATCTCCCTTTGCCTATTCTAAGTGTTATGGTACAATAGGCAAGCCTTTAGATGCTCAACTACGGGACTCCTTGTAGGGCTCCTCAACTTCCTTATGTATATGAGAGGGGTCTTTAACTATGTGGGGGAGATTTATTAGGTTGATAAACTACCTCTTATGTTACTATCCCAATAGATGTAGTAATTTGAGCCTATGACATAATAATAGTCACTTTAATCAATCTTATAGTTGACTCTTCTTGTGTTTTATCCTCGTCATCAGAATCTAAACTGATGGGGTCTCATTCTTGTGTTCCTCTACTAGTTATAGGTTTAAGAAATTTGGGATCTTTCTTCATAGTCTTAAGGTTTAATTTTAAAGGGATTCCTTGAGATGTACCTGGTCTTTGTATTTCTCCTTCGACTAGCCTCTCTAAAATTCTGAATTCTCCCATCCTTTATAAATAGCCTTCTTGCCATCTAATTCTATTATAGTAACTAAGGGGTCTTCTTGTATCATTCTCCAATTATTTTCCTTTAGTCCATCAACCCTTGTTCTCTCCAAAACATCTTCATCATCCTTTGCATTTATAAACAAAAAATCATATGAATAAGGCTCATGGTTGTAAGGAATATTAAACCCTTGTATATGTTTCCAAATAAGACCATGTAGATCCCAATATATATTTGGAAGCATGGGGAAATGATAGCTCCTTTGCTTACCTCCAACCTATCCAAAATGATTCTTCATGGTATAAACCATTCTACTTATAACTATATGATGGCCAAAAAATGAGATCTTTTTTGCTTTGGACAAATCTTCTTCAATACTCCACCATAATTAAAAGGTGATATCTTGCTCTAATAGCTTGCCTAACACATATCTTAGGAGGTGAAAGGGATGAAATTTATTTATCTAAATCATTATAATAGTAAAATTTGGATACAATAAATAATCTCCCATACCTTCCAACATCTTTAAAATGTTTTCTCTAATAATGGGTAGTGGTGTATCATGAATGGCTTGCCCAACCTATGTATATACATCCTCAGCTATATTGACCATGTTCTTGGTGCAAGAACATATATGCATAAATAGGTAGTATTCAGATATTCTATTTTTTATGTAGTCCATGGATGGAGTCCACATCTCATTAAGGACTTTGTAATAGGTTCCCATAACAACATCTAACAAATAAACACATCATATAGAAATGGATTACAAGAATGGGGTACTTTTCCTTGTGAATTATTTGTTCTTTGAGATGAAAGTTGATTATCTCTCCCAAGGTGAACATAACATCATGGGTCAACATCATGTATAATAATGAAACCCAATCTAATTTAACAAAATAGATGCTCAGCATACCATAGAGTTAATCTAGAAGAGCCATGGTGATGTGTATCCCCATTATAAATATATCTATAGAGATAGTCCCCTTTGGCTTCTTCCCTTTTTAAGTGATAGTTTTGTCTAGGAAAAACTATGAAGAGAGTGTCTTCTTAATTGAGCTTTTTATGTTTAACTATAACAATGTATACTTTTCAAATTAGACATTGGGTATTATTAAATATAGGTATCTTTGGAAGTCATCTCTTGAAATTCATGTGATGAATATTTTATTGTTAGAATGATGAAGGAATGCATCCTAGGTTATCTTACTCAAGAAGAACAAATCACGTAGGAGGTTAATGCATGGCATCACCTTCAACTTGATAGTATTAAAATGTAACCTTTATCATTTTAAATCCAAAAATTCTTTGATGAACAGTCAATCAATAAGTGTCATATCATCTTCCAATGAAAATGCATCCACAAAATCTATTATGTCCCAAAACACTAAATAGTTAGTGTAGCTATTCTCTAATATAGTACCATCAAATTTTATATCTATGAAATTTTTAGAATCCTTGATTAAATAGGGGATGGTGAGTTTACTCCTCAAAATGCCCTAGATGAAGATGTCATTTCTAGATATACATTTTGTGATGTTTGTAGTTTCTTTGGATGTGCTATGTACTCTAGATGATATATTATGACCTCAATTTATTATTGTTTCACTCATAGTCTCTTCCTAAGTAGTAGCTAGGGCTCTTCATCACTTAGGATAATAGAAGGCTCATGATAACAATAGACATAGAGTGTAAGTATGCTTTAAAATCGAAGATAGCTTCAATGGTTATGTATCACATATATATGATTTTGCACTGAATAACAATTCATGTGACATAAATTTCCAATGTTCACTTCTATCTTATTTACTATATAATTAAAATTCTATTAGTTCACTTTGATGGGGGTCTTTAACATACTATTAGGAAATATTTCAACTTTATTTGGCTAAGTATAACAATTGATAGTATTGTCTTAGGGAATAGGGTATTCAAGCTTATGTTGCGGACTGATCTTTCTAAAAAAAATTGTAAAAAAAATCTAGAAGACGTATGTTCATCAGATAAAATGTCTTTAGAACAAATCCCACAACATGTATATAAAAAAATTAGTTTTTATTAGATAAAATATCCACAAAAAAAATATTGAATACATAAAATTCCATTGGGAAAAATGTTTGAGGTATAATTTATGATAAATATAATTTGTATCAGGGAAATTATTTCAGACAAAATGTCCAATGTCAAAAACCTGAAAGAATTTTTTGTTTTAGGGAAAAATTTTGAAGACCAAAAGTCCAAATGAAAATAAATGATGAAAAAATAAAACCCAAAAATTTATTAGACAACCATCCCCAAAGCACAAAACCTACAAACCAAACCTATTCAATAATAAAATCTGAATGAAATGCCTAAAACAAAGCCTGATGAGTAAAATTCTAAATAAATTACTCCAAATTTTATAAGTCCAAAAAATCTACATAGTTTAAAAATCCCTAAATGTATTAATATAATTATCCCATACATAATACCAATGCCATTTTGCCAAAGTATAAAGGTAAATAATCAATATTTTTATGTAATTTGTAGAAACATATAGAAGAGAGGTTTTAATAATAAGGCCAAAATTTGGAAAAAAAAAAGTAGGTCCCCATTTCCTGGTGGGAAAAGGGGAAGGTTAGGCACAACACATGGCTTCAACTTTTTTTCGCTAATTAGTTTGAGGGAAGATTATTTGTAAGGCTATTTTCTTAAGTAGACCATGTCTCCCACTACAAATTGTCATTCCACCCTATGTTATTCTGCATAAAACTTTTATTTATTTGAGCATGTTGTGAATTTCCCTTTAAGAACTTTGTTATAAAATATCAACATCCCTAGGAACTTTACTATCCTCCAAAATGAAATCAAAAAATAAAATAGCTTCATATCCATATAAATATTTTAATGGTGACATACCACTAGACATGTGCTAGGAGGTATTATAGAAAAATTATGATATGTACAACCATCTATTACACCCTATTTGTTTCCCCAAAACATAGTTTTGTACATACCCTTCCACCCATTTATTCACAATTTGAGTTTTTCCATCTATTTCAGGATGGTAACTAGTACTTGGGAGAAATTACGTGCTTACCAATTTGAAGAGATCTTTACAAAAATGGCTCATAAACTAGTTGTCCCTATCACTTATTATGTTCGTTAGTAAACCATGCAACTTGAACACTTACTTGAAGAAGATTCATACTATATATATGGCATTGTACATGGATGTAAGTGTAAAAAAGTGAACATATTTTGTAAATCTATCTACTACCACAAAAATACCACATTTACCTTATGATGTGGGCATCTTGGTAATAAAATACATAGATATACTTTCTCACTTTTAGTGAGGAATAGGGAGTAGTTGTAAGAGACTATCTATAAATGTATTAGCCACTTTGTTATTTTGTCATACCAAACATTCATGAATGTGTGATAAAACATTTCCTTTTAAACCCTTTCATACAAACCTTTTTCTCACTTGTTTGTATGTTTTGAAGCATGGATGGAATACTTGATGAGTAACTACCAGTTGGTCAGTTACTCACCTAAAATCCCATATAGAAAATACTTACCACTTAAAACTACTATAAAGTCCAAAAAAATGTAAAAATAATCTGAGTGATCGCTAGTTACTTGTTGGCTCTATGGCACATAGAACCCATGCAGAAAACCCAGAGAAACCATAGCGAAACCCTGGGATTGGCCTCAAACACTGAAAAATTATAGAAATAGCATGGAATTGTGTCATATAAAATGCAACACAGCTCCTCACATTTCATTCACATAATATTTGAAGCATTTAAGAGCATATTGGAAGGATAATTGAGCAAAGATATTTCCAAGTTAGTGCATTTTAAAAAAATCCAAGCATGTAAAGCAATTGTAATTTAATTAAAAACATGTTTGGAAAATATTTTTAATTTTAGTATACAAATTTGATGCATTCCATTTTAATTTCATACATTTTTAAAATTTTAGTTTTTAATAATTATAATTTATGCCTATTTTTTGAAATTTTGATTAAAAATGTTATTTTTTAACCATTGGCATTATGGTTAGTTTCTGTTTATCATTATAATTTATTTACTATTATTTTTAACCATTATATCTTTTAATTTTCAAATTTTATGTTAAAATTTTAAATCATAAATGTATTTTAGTTTTTGTTTAATAATTTACCATTATAATTTATTTATCATATTTATATTGATAATTTGTACTAAATGTTTTTATTTAAAAAAAAAAGAAAATTAACATGTTTGTACTTTGTATGTTATCCATTAGCAAACAATGGCACCTAGTAGTACATCAAGCTTGAATTTAGTCAGTAGTGCCCTATTGGCTCCCTCTAATGCTTGCACTGGTGCTTGGAAGTATACCGCATAGGTTAAAATGTCATAGATGATTTTAATTTGCAAATTTTACTTGAAGACAATGTCAGAAGGCATAAATCACATGAATTACCATCTTTCATGCATTTCTTGCCACAACATCATGCTTTATCCCAATTTTAATTAAGAGGCAAAATGAGATATGATGGTGGAGATTACATCACTAGTTGAAAAGAAACTAGAGAGGGAAAGGATGCAAGCAACCCTAATAATTACCATTGGTGCCACATTGGTAGAGGAATAATTTAAAATGATGATATAAATAATGGGATCTAGTCATGGTCCATGCAAGTGTCATAACACATATGCACTGGCTTTGACTTATACTCATTTTTTGTGCCTAAAAACACACCTATGGCATAATCTTCACTGTAAGCTATAGGACGGAACAAGAAAGCACATGTAGAATCAAATAAATATTGCATACATTTTTGGTAATTCAACAACCTTCCCTTAAACATGGAAAGGATATTGTATTGAGAATATTTGGTTACGCCATTGATAATTATAGGGATAGGGTACAAGGCATCCTCTCTAAAAGACTTGAGTGGGAAGTTACTCAAGATTTTAGTTGAATATGAAAAGGTGATTGTTTAAGATTATAAAAGGTTATGTTATAAGTTTAGATGCATCATTATATTTGATGAATGGATGGATAGAATGAACTACACCCTCATCAACTTTTTTCCATATTCAAATGGTGAAATAGTTTTTTTAAAGTCTTGATGAATCAATTAAAATAAAAAAAATGCATAAAATTTGAGCTTAATGCTAGAGGAGGTTATTTTATATGTGGGAATAGAGAATATTATTCAAATTTTCATAGATAATACATTATCATATGTGATGGCTGGGAGAATTATTAAGGAGAAACATCCATCTATCTTTTAGACACCTTTTGTAGTGCATTGCCTTGACCTTATTTTAGAGTACATAGGTAAACTTGATTGCATGTGAACAATTGTAGAATAAGATAGATAAATAATTAAATATATCTACAATGACCTTTTGGTTTTTAGCTTGATAAGAGAGCACACCAAGGGAAAAGACATTGTTCAAATAGGGGTCATTAGGTTTGCAATAAAATTTATTACATTGTAAATTATTTTCAGTTTATTGACTCTTTTGAAGTAGATGTTTGTGTCTTAAGCATGGATAGAGTCATACTATTCCAATAAATCTGATGGAGTGAAGGTTGTGAAGATATTTTTCAATGAGGCCTTCAAAATAAGAGATATAGAGATCATCAAGGTAAATTATAATTATAGTTTAAATTTCAAGTGATTTCCCTTGTTTTCAATTTTTTAAACTTAGATGATTTATTTTATAATTTATCTATAAGTTTATAACATTAACTTTATTTTTTTAAAATTTGTAGCTATCTAAGCTTTGGTGAGTGTTTTTCAATTGGTGGATAGAGAGAAAAATCTAATGGGTTATATTTATGAGGCCATGGATAGGGCCAAATAGGATATCCAAAATTGTTATAGAAGCTATCATGCCATATTTTATCCCATTTTGGAGTTGATTGATTAGAGGTGAAGCAATAAACCATACTAACCCATCCATGCAGTGGGGTACTACCTTAACCCCAAGTTTTTCTACTCTAATGGCTTCACAGATGCTAGTGGAGAGGTTATGGAGGGGCTTTCAAAATGAATTGAGAGTATGATACCTAACATTAAGGTGAAAGACCTCATTATTTTAGATTTTTAGAACTAAAATAAGGTAAGGGGAAGGCTCTTTTACTCAACACTAGCTATCTAAGGGAGATCCATGTAGTCACTAGCTAATACAAAATGAATTCTTTACTTGTACCTTACTAGTTACATATTTACAATTATTAATTTCTTACATAGTTTTGAATATCTTGTTTTCAAGGTCATGATGGGAAGTTCAAGTGAAAATACCCTAAATATTTAAAGGCTAGACATCCAAATTTTATCTCAACCTTGTAGTGCTTCTATATTTGAGTATAATTTAATATTGTTTGAATCTATTCACATGAAGAAGCATAACAAGTTGAGCCAACAATGCCTCAATGACTTGGTTTTTGTGCAATACAACGTTTGAATTCATACAAAAATGTTAGATAATACATCAGTGGAGACTATTGATCTAGATGATATTGATCCCTATAGCAATTGAATTACATAGGGGAAGGAGGCCTCCATGTTCAAAAAGGAGGAGATTTCTAATTTTGAGAGGAAATATATGGAGGGTGTAGCTGAAGTAAGAGGAGAGATTGCATTAGAGGACATTCTTGAAGATGAGGCATAAGTAGAGGTAGAGGTAGAGCCACAGGGGTATATGTAGCCTTTTAGATAGAATAAGGTATGGAAACTGAGTGGGAGGACTAAATTTTCTTAGTGTCCCTTACTTTTCTCAAGACTAGGGAAGAGAAAATTATAGATTATTGTAATTTGTACTTGTAGTTTTGTATATTCTTGTATAAGACTATAAGTCTATAAGTATTATTATAGTTTATTACTATATTGTATTCATATGATTAGGCAATTTTTTACTTTGTTTGTATTCAAATATAATATAAAACACCTTTCCTATGTTTTACAAATTCATTTCATCTATTTTTCTTCTATAATTTCTAATTTTTTAAAATAAATTCAAGCATGTTTTCCTTTTTTGGTTATTATTGGTTATTCGATCGATTGGGTTGAATAACCACCTATTACCCATTTTCACCCCTTAGTGAGTACCTTCCCTAACCAATTATGTGAATTTTCTTGAAGTACCCTTGGTGGTTGGATGTAGGATCATCATGAGTAGTCCTTATGATTTGATGTTTTATCTTTGAAAGAGGGATCAATAAAATTCTACCCTTATAAGAAAATAGATCTTCATACACATTATGTCTATCATCTATCACATTACCTTCAATAATGTTTTTATCCCACTTATCCTTTGCATACTTAGTTGTAATAAAAACCCTCCAATTGGATATTAACTCACTTAAAGAGAAAAAATAAGGCTTTCTTGACAAGGCATCAGTCATATTATTTTTCTTTTCATATAAACAATGTTAAAATCATAGGATTGTAATTTTTTCACCCATTTTAGTTTCCAATCATTAAAATATGATTATGTGAGGATGTATTTGACGTATTATGATCTATTTTGACAAAGAATCTCCCACAAATCAAGTATTGACAAAATCTAGCTAAAGCATGCATAATAACTAACATCTTCTTATCATACATAAAAACATTCCTCTCCCCTTCCTTGAGTTTTTTGGTTTCAAAATAAATGGGATGCCATATTTGAATGAGGATATCCCCCATTACTTCTTCAAAATCATTACATTCTAATGTGAAAATTATTGAAAAAATAGGAAAAATAAGTATTAGACAAGAGCCCATCACTTCGTTGAGCCTTTCAAAAGCTTCCAATGCAGTTTGGGACCATCCAAAAGAACCCTTATTTATAAATTTTGTAAATGGGGTAATAAATTGATAATAACCCTTAAAAAACTTTTTATAGTAGCTACATAACATAAGGAAACTTCTTTGAGTCATAGTAGAGTGGGTTGGCCATTCACATATAGCTTGAATCTTTTGTCGGTCACTTGGACCCTTTGAGAATTAATCACATGTCCTAGATACAAAATTTCAAAGGTAATAAAATTACACTTAGATTTTTTTGCAAAGACATTTTATTGCTCCAACATTCTTAAGATAATGTCTAAATGATACAGATGCCCCTCCCAAGTTTTTTTGTACACCAATATGCCATCAAAGAAAACTAACACAAACTTCCTAAAATGTTGTTTAAAAATGTGATTCATACAAGATTGAAATGTAGTAGGGGCATTAGTGAGACCAAAGGGAATTATAAGAACTCATAATACTCATAGTGACAACAAAAAGGTGTATTTTTCACATCTTCATCCCTCACACAACTTTGATGGTAACCTAGTTTCAATTTTATTTTGGAGAAGTAAATTACTCCATAAAACTTATCAATGATTTTATCAATCTTGGGTGTGGGATACACATTTTTTATTTTAATTTTATTCAAAAATCTTTAGTCAATATACATCTTCATAGTCCAAACCTTTTTTTGGCAAGCACCACTGTGGAAGCAAAGGGTCTAAAACTAGGCCTTATGTTCCCCATTTCTAATAGGTCATGTATGGCTTTCTCAATTTACTCCTTTTATATTCAAGGGTGTTAGTAGGGAGTAGTTATTACCGCTCTTGTGCCTTCTTTTATTTAAATCATATGCTCAAACCCTCTTTTTAGGAGCAGCCCCTATGTTATATTATCAAACAGCCCCTTGTGTCTATCTAGGATGGCTTGGACATCTTTATGTTGTAGTTGTTATTCTGAATCAGACTTGGTATCATGCACAAATAGATATGTTTCCCAAGTAATATAATCCTTATTAAATTCTCTCTCCATCATCTTGGAGGCCACCACCATAGGTGATCCATTACTAAATCCATGAAGAGTCACTTGTTTGTTGGCTACCATGAATTTTAGTTTCAATGTCTAGAAATTATGAGTGTATTGACTAATAATCATTGAACCCTAAGCACCACATCAGTTTATCCAATGTTGTAATTTATCATCCAAAACTTACTCTTTGATGGTGAGTATCAATCACATGGTACTATAAATGCATGTGATGAAGGATCCATCTACCAAAGTCACATGGAATTCATTATTTTCTTTGGTGGGTAGCCTATGCCTTTTAACCAAATTAACATCTATTAAATTATCTGTGGCTAAACTATCAACTATTATGGTAACCTTTTTCCCTTTGAGAGTTCCTTTTATCTAGAATGAGTGGTACCTAGAATCATCAAATAGAGTTTCAACTACCTGTTGTTAAATATTATAATAAGACTTAAATAATGTTATTTAAGGTCTAAACTAATAACTATTATAACCACTATAACCATTGTTGTAACTAGTTTTACATACCATATATAAGATACCACTAAATCATCCTTTTCCTCTTATCTTATTCATACCCTAAAACTAGGGTTTTCTCAAAAATATAAATGTTCCTACCATTATTTGGATTCCTCAAGCAGTGGATCTGATACCACTATTAATAGAATATAATGTTGAGAAACACACAAGATATTTATTTGTGCTTCTCAACACTGTCTCTAATAACTATGGTATAAGATCCATCACTCAATGAATCTAAGGAATGATATGAGCATCTACATGTTTGAGGAAACCCTAGTTCTAGGGTATGAATAGGAGAAGAAGAAAAGGAAGATACAATCATGTGAGAGAGACATAACTATAGAATGTGGAAGGAAAACATAGTTGGTGAAGGAAGGGAATTAAGTTTTAGTCATAGATAGGACCAATGGATTTTGAGTCCTATCGACCTATCAAAGGGATTTCACATGGAACACAATCTTATTGAACATTAAATAAGGGCACAAAATAAACATTGTAGATTATTTTCACATCAAGGAGAATAGATAGTCCCAAGGATTTAAAAAAATCATAAAAATAATGAGGAATGGTACAAAATCGAACAAACATCATAGGAAGGGTCATGTAAGGATTAAAAAAGCTCATACACTCATTAAAAATCATCATGAAATGTACTCAAGTTTCTAAAACACATTGTAGGAATGGTTTTTTAAGGGGAGAAAACTATAGTGAAGGGCATAAAATCAATGCGTAGTGCACAAAAATGATGTGTGAGAAATAAATTTAGTGTAAGGATCAGTGAGTTTATTAAAACCGAATCATGGAAAAACGAGTGAGTTATTTTTTTTCACAATTTTTTTAATATTTTTAAAATATCTAGGTGTTTAAAAAATCTTGAACAAAATTAGAAAGATAAAAGAACAACATTAGAAATATAAAAAAAGTTCAAATTTTTCAAAATGTTCTTCGTAATATTTTATTGGTTAAAAATTATTTTTTAGAGTGAAAAATGGAAAATATCTAGAATCTTGTCCTTCTCAAGGCCTAAAAATTAATTGGGTAGAATTTTAATGTGTGGAGTCATAAAATCTTAGCAATTGTAGAATTTTTTGATTGTGACAAGATTATACTTGACACAAAACAATGACTCGAAACATATTTATTTGATTATGAAAAATGTCGTATATAATCCCTTATTTTGTTGAAATTTTTTATGTCATATGATATTATTTTAGAGGCTCAAAATCATGCACAAAAAATTATATATGGACCAACCTAAGGAACAAGTACCAAACTTTGGAAAAGAGTCGAGTAATTTATTTGAAAAAACTATTATTTTCCACAAAGATGATAGAAGGTCAGTTTTTATCAGAACATTTATTATGGATCAAATATTTCCATGACCAATCATCAACCATAAATAAATAAGTGGATGATAATTATATGGTGGATATTGTTCTGAATAACTTGACACCTTATTATGAATCATTCATGGAAGCTTTGCACCTGATGATAGAGAGTAACACTCTCACTTTTGATTAGGTGAGTTCAAATTTGATGAAAAAAGAATGTAGGTAGACACACCTTAGAAAGTGATTTTTCTACCTAATCAAAAGGTAAATGGAAAAGACATTTAGATATGTCTTCATCTTCCTCAAAATTCAAGGTAGAATGTTATTATTGTCAAAAATTTGGTCATATTAAGAAATAATACATAAAAAGACAATATGATCTAAACATAACAAGAAGGCAAAAGGGCACGTAAATATGGAAATAGTTGAATCTAAATCTAAATAATAATATTCCCTCATGGCATCATGCTCTGATGAAAATTCTACTAGTTACTAGTTTTTTCATTATGGTGCATTAAGGCATTTTACATGTCAAAAAGACTAGTATGTTAATTTCACTACAAAACAAAGTTTTTTTAATTTAATTTCCTTGGGTGGTGATAGGTCTCCTACTATAGAAAGGATAGGAGATATACATATTATATTGAATAATTCTATAAAGTTCTTAGTTAAGAATGTTAGGTATATACCTGAGATGAACAAAAATCTTCTATACATTAGTTAGTTAACTAAAAACCCTCACACTATAGTAAATTTCTCAGGAAAGAAATGCATTTTGTTTGATATCAAAAATGATAAAGTCATATCCCTAGGCATTGGTCAAAATGGCTTGTATAGACTTGTTGATCCTACCACTATTAGTTTAAATGTATTAATTATGGATGATAATACCAATATTGTATGGAATGAGATATTTAGACATATCAATATTTAGTCTTTGGCTAAACTCCAAAAATAGAATATGGTTCTTGGATTTCATATTATCCAAATCAAGTAGGATAGATGTGCAAGTTGTTTGGCTAGAAAATAGAATCATAAACCTTTTCCCATTGAAGGTGATGAGAGTGAAAAGGGGTTCTTTAATCTTGCTCATGCATATCTATGTGATTCATCTTGAAAGTCATCTACTATTATTAGTGTCATGTATTTTTTTTGTTCATATATAATTTTTCTATAAAAATTTGGGTCTAATCTTGATCAAGAAGTTTGACTATTTTTCAAAGTTTTTAAAATTCAAAGCACTAGTAGAGAATTAAACAAGTCAGCAGATCAAAATCCTATGATCCAATAATTTGGGAGAATTCACTTTAAATAAATTTTAGAACTATTATGGAAAGGAAAGAATTAATCAATAACTAACAAACCCATACACTCCTTGGTAAAATGGAGTGGTTGAGAGTAAAAATTGCACAATCATGGAGATGGCTTCATCCATGATGCACAACAAAGGTGTGGCATATAAATACTAGGGATAAGTAGTAAGCATGACAATCTACATATTGAATAGAAGTCCTTACAAGACTTTAGAGAACATCACTTTGGAAGAAAATTGGTCCTACATCAAACCAAAGGTAACACATTTTTTTATGTTTTTTGTTCTATTGCATATGCACTCATTCCTAAGAAATAGATAAGTAAACTAGATTAGAATTATGCCTGATATTTCTTTGCTAGTTATAGTACTCAATCTAAAACATATAAACTAATAGATGTGTCTACTAACAAGATCATTATTTTTCAAGATGTTGATGTAAACAAAACATAGTCTTTTTTTTTTGTAATCATCAATCTATCTATGATAATCCAAAGTTTTCTAATTTTGTACTTCCTCTAAAAAATGAAGAACCACATTTATTGGAGACACACTCATAGTCTTTAGTATGACAATCCATGACTAACACTACATTATTCTATCAATGTCACCAACTTGAGTTGACCACTTCTCCATCTATTTTTTAATAGGAAAAGGAATACTTGGTACATAAGAGACCCAGGTGGTATTACACCACTCTACATGATGTAAAAGAGGGTGATCTTCCTCAATCTCATACATGGTATCAATATTCAAGAAAGTCATTTGTGTATTTAATTAATGATGAAAAGCATATGTGTTTTTCTCTTTAATATGATATTTTTAGTGTTTTATATCCCAAGTAATATTATGATGCATAAGGTAAACCTGAATGGGAGACAATGATGCAATAAAAATATGATACCTTGATGAAAAACAATACCTAGACATTGGTGGATTTACCTCCAGGTAAGCAATCCCTTGGCTATAAATGTGTGTACAAAGTCAAATGAAATAATTATGGTACTATGGACATGTAAAAATCCTATCTTATTGTTAAATTATTTTCACAATAGGATGGAATAGACTATGACGAAACTTTTTCTCCTATTGCAACAATGGTGACATTTTGGTTACTTCTTTCTATCACATCTCAGTTTGGTTTGAAAGTATTTCAAATGGATGTAAAAAGTGCTTTCCTTAATGGGGATTTAGATGAAAAAGTATACATGATATAGCTTGAATGATTTTAGAAATTTGATCATGATCATTTAGTTTTAAAATTGGTGAAGTCTATTTATGGGCTTAAGTAGGCTCCCGAACCTGATACATCAAAATTGATCAACATCTATGAGATTCTAAATTTAGATGGAGTCTATCTAATCTAAATCTCTATATCAAAATCATTGATGATGACATTATGATACTAATTGTGTATATTTATGACCTTGACCTCACAAGTAGTGGAGACATAGTGATTTATAAATTCAAATAAGATTTGTGCACTACTTTTCATATGATTGATTTAGGACTCCTATGATATTATTTGGGTATAGAATTCTAGTAATATTACCACTACATTTTCATTACTTAGGTCAAGTATGCCACTATTATTTTAAATAAATTTGTGATGTTATATTTTAATCATGTTTATACACCTATGGAGGTATGGATGAAATTATCAGCTCATGACGATTCATCAATGGTCAATGAATCATTATATAGACAGTTGGTGGGCAACTTGATATATCTTACCACCACTTGACCAAATTTATGTTTTTTTGTTTTTTTTTTTTAAATTTTATCTATGTCTCTCAATTATTATCTTAAAAAAATATATCATACTTGACAATAATAAATCATGTTTTATAATATGTTAAAGGAACTCTTGACTTCAGCATTCTCTATTAGAGGACAGATTTTAGGTTGATTGGTTATACAGACTCTAATTGGGGAAGATATATTAATAATAAAAAATATACCATTAGGTATATGTTTTCTTTTGGTTCAATATTTTTTTCATGGTAGATAAATATTTAACATACCATTACTTTCTCTTCCAATGAAGTAGAATACAAAGCAACAATTGGTGTCAGTTGTGAAGTAGTTTGGCTATGCTAAATTTTAGTTGATTTGCAACTTCCTTCATCTATACCTACTCAAATATTTTGTGACATCTAAAGTGTATTAAATTTATTAAATATTCATATTTTTCATTCCCACACCAAACACATCAAGATTCATCATCACTACATTTTAAAATTGGTTGATTTTAGTGATATTTCTCTTTACGTCTATGCTTCTTTAGAATAGTCAACATATCTGATGATTAAAACTCTTAGTTTTATTATTTTTATAAAATTTTGAGACAAATTTGGAGTAATTTATAGTTTATTCATTAAGAGGGGGTGTTAAATATTATAATAAGACTTAATTAATTCTAGTTAAGGTATAAACTAATAACTATTGTAACCATTATAACCATTGTTATAACCATTTTTTCATACTATAAATAAGATGTATACACACATCAATGATCTAATATGTGATTTTCAACATTTAATTCTACTAACACCTTTTTTTACCCTTTTTGGCTACATTCCCATTCAAATTTATATTTACATGTCTCAATTTTTTTCATTTTTACATCAAATTTTTCTTATTGCTTTTCCTCTTATGGATGCCATTCAAATTTAGTCTTGCATGTCTCTAAGGTCATCATTTTAAGCTCTAAATTTTAGGATTTTGATGAATCTAAACCCTAATGATTGTAATTTAATGGTGATTGGAATTTTTTTATTTTTGATGCCCCAAACTCTCATGTATTATATGCTCTTTGCATGCCTAAAAATTTTAAGAGTTTGATGACTTGAAACCCTATTGATTTTAAGTCAATGGTGGTTGGAAACATTATATTTTTTCCCTAAACTCACACGTGTTGGTTTCTCCTTACATGCCTAATATTGATTTTTGATATATAGTATACTCATGTTGGATTCCATTAATACAGTTGAAATCAAGGATGAATTAGATGCTTTAAAGGATTCCCCTTATACAAATTAAATTCCATTGTGGGGACCATCAAAATTTTTGGTTTTGGTAGCTCCACCTCTTTATCAAACTTTTTAATTATCATCTCAAATATTTCCTCATATGTTCTAATGAGGTCATGTCTATGTGTCCTCCACCCAAGATGCCACCAATCATGGGTAACCCATTCCAAATGTTGGATGATGAACTTAAGAGATTATCTCTCACCTCAAGGCCTCAAGTCAAGGTATTTATTAACCTTATCTACCCATGCCCTCATTGAAGTACATGTATCCCCATAAAATTTTAGGAGAACAATATTTCCTAATTCATCATGCACAATTGCTTGTCTATGATGCGTCATTCCTTATTTCCATGTTACATATTCATTAAAGCTTGTTTCTTTTTAAAACTAGGGGCACTACATCAAATACTTATCTTAGTATTCCATGATATCCCAATGAATTGAAGGCTAGTCCTCCAATCTAAGGGGTTGATACCCTTCATGTCCTTTACCTATTTGAATAAATGTGGTCATTTCCCCTGTCAACTGATCTTGGGGTTGAATAAGTCTCTCTAATCTAGCCCTTTCCATGGCACTATTTGATATATGCATGTGCATTTTTAATTTCCCTAAATGGGATAATTATACCTAGTTGGGAGTTATCTAACAAATCTTGAATAAAATAGCCAATTAACTAAAAATATACTCCAAATCCCAATGAGCCCTATCTAGAAAATTATAGAATACCCAAACAAAACACAACAAAAATAACATCACAAATATCTGAAAATATTCATAAAGCAAGGTACCTTATTTTGACCAAAATATATTGGTGAAGTGATTGAAAATATGCCTACCAATAATTTAATTTTCTATGAAGGTAAACATGCATTTTTCAATCACTAAACACCATAAAACCATCCAAAAGTGGTCTCCACAATTTATTAAAAAATAGGGAAATAAATATGATAATTATTTCTTAGAATTTTCCAATCAAAACACCTTTTGGATCTCTCCAATCAAGTCACCTGAGTTTCCAAATAGATATATTAAATTGTTAAATATTTCTAGGGTATATATTGAGCTTTCACACATGGAGATTAACCCACAAAAAACTTGCCCATAACTTTAATAAATTAAGAAAATTTCTTTGACCCTAGAAGAGGGTTCTAAAGATAAAATTTCCCTCTTGAGAGGGGCCTCCAACCTCCCAAATCAAGTCTCCACCCTTTGGATGGCCTCCAATCTTGATAAAGCTCCTCAACCAAGATCACCCTCCTCTTTCATCTAAAATTTATGTATTTCCATCTCTCTAAAGGTTTTTTAATAATTTATTTATGTAGGTGGTGTCCAAAGACACCTTTATAAATCCACTTGTATATAACTACACAAAATTAAGGCATAATTACAATCCATTAATAGAGATGCACGAATTAGAAGAATGGAGATTTTCATCCCCAAACTCCTTAGTACACTTGAAGGTTTTCATCCTCCAGTTACTTATTCAAGATTTACATACTTGCACAACATTATAAATATAAAAAATTTATAACCTTTTCAAATGAGCCTTCCCTTTCCTTTCATATTCTTTCTCTAATTGTGACACCTAAAATAGAGAGGTAAAGTTTAATTTTACTTTTTAAAAAAGATATATTACAAGCTTCCTCATAAAATCACTTTTAGGATGATGCATAAAAAGTTCCAAAAAATTAGATAATAAAGTTCTTTATCAAAACATTTATTTGAATCTCACCAATGTTCCCCTTTTTCCTTTAAAACTCTTTATCCCTTGGGAACACACAAGCTAAGAGCCTCATCAGAATGACTAGTTTTAAAATGGAGACACTGTAATCCACCCCTACTAGAATTTCTTACACATAATTAATTGTAAATTTTTGTGTTTAAGGATGGTTTCAACTTCCCAATTTTCATCATCCATAGTCATATCCTTCTATTATACCAAGTATTCCATGATAATGCAATTTTGGAGCCTCCTCTAACAAACCTCAAGAATAGCTTTAGAAAAAAAAAAAAAATTATCTTCATCATAAAAAGGTGAAAAGTCAATGGAATGTTTAATATGTTTCCCAAGATCCTTTTTAAGGTAATAAACATGGAACATATTGTGAATCTTACTCCCTTTCAGTAATTCTAGTTCATATGCCACTTTACCCACTCTTCTTTGAATTTCATAAGGCCCACAAAAACATGGATTTAGATTTTTTGATCCAATTTTATTTGGAAATGATTGATTATAATATTTAAATCTTAGAGATACCATGTCCCAAACCTCAAATTACCTCTCTACCCTATGTTGGTTTGCATAAATCTTTTGTTGATTTTGAGCTTGTTGATAATTCTTCTTAAGCTAGTCTAAACTTTTATAGCTTTGTTACACCCAATAAGTATCCTTGATTACCCTAATGTCCTCCAAAACAAGGTAAAAAAGTTTAATATATTCATAACCATACAAATCCTTGAATGGTGACATACCACTAGATATGTGGTAGGTAGTATTATAACAAAATTCTGCCATGTACAACTATAATGCCCCCATTTTAAAATTAGTAATGGGAGGAGACCCTTAGCCTTTTAATTCACAAGGGTAAATTAATTTAGATAAAAAAAATGGGAATATTTTTTATCTTTAAATTAATTTTATGGAAAATTAATTTATGATCTAATTTTGGGACTTTTTTAAAGGTCATGGTCACTTATAGACCTAAAAGTGCTTTATAAGGAAGCTTGTAATATATATTTTTTATATAAAGGAAAAGATAAAATATTCATCTCTATTTTATGTACCAAAATTAGAGGATTAATATAAAATTAAATCTAAGGCTCATTTTATTTTGATGCTCATTTGGATATTAAATCTTATGCTCATGTATGTCAATATTGAATAAGTGACTTGAGGATGAAACCCTTCAAGTGAACAAAGGAGTTTGGGGATGAAAATTTACATTCTTACACATAATAAAAATATATTAAATGGTTTTATTTACACTTCAAATTTTCATGATTTCATGCAATTTGATTTACAAAGGTGTTTTATAACTCTATCTTGTTTTCGAAATTAGAGAACACATTAGAGGATTGGTGTTTATAATTTTACAAGTAAAGAGGGTGGAGAATTAGATAGAGGCTTGGAAGACCCCATTAATGTTTTTTATACACTTTAAAACCCTATTATAAAGGTTTTTGTAATTTATGTGGAATTCTTATATCTAGGTGAATTACTTTGAAGGGTTGTGAGGCCATCAAGTGGTTAAAACTATGCCCTAGGTTTATAATAATAATTATAAAAATTATCACTATAATATTCTAAAATTTTCTTGAAATTGTGGTGTCTATTTGGAGCCTATTAAATATTAATATTAATTTTAATATTTTTTAAGTGGAGTGATCTACCTTGTGAATTTTTGCCAATATTGTAGGTAGTTATTTGACCCTAAAACTTGGCAATTTCATCCCTATAATTTATTCCTTGATAATAAATTATATCTTATTTAGAAATTTATATGAGGTTTTGGGAATTTCATCATCAATAATTACTATTGATAACATTTAATGGGTAATGATTTTATTAGAGAGGTTCAGAAACGGATGTGAACATCTAACAAGGGACATTCAAAGCCATAATTTTTAGTCATATTTTTAGTGTAATATTTGAAGTGTTTTGTAATGTTTTCAATGTTTTTGGAGATGATAATTATGTTCTTAATTTAACATAAAATAATACTTGAAGGAAACAAAAATAAGTGATAAATTCATCTCACAAAGAGCAACCAAAGAGGTATTTCATTACAAGCCTTTATTGGGAATAAATTAATATTAATTTGGTATGTTTATGAAAGGAAAATATAAATTGATTAGTGATTGGAAATTAACATTTATCCTTGGTTTTTTGGTGCCTAGGGTTGGTGTTTGAATTAAGAATTGAGGAGAATATATTTTGCATATTGATTGGTACTAAGGTTTCTTGGTTCTAGGAGATATATTTTAATATATTAATAGATTTATCTTAGAGTTTATTAGAAAACCCCTATTTTACATTATTGTATGAATTTTGGGACTTAAAAATGTTATTAGATCCAACATATTGACTAATTATGGGAAATTAAAGGGTTATATGACATGGAAGATATGAAGGAGAAACATTCTACATATATTGATCTCATGGAAATCTATGAAGAATACATGAGCTTTCCACCCTCTATCTGAAAGGCCTTAAATCACATTGATTTTGTGTTATGGAAGATAGGAAGAGGCTATCATAGGATGGATAAGCATAGATAAAAGGTATTATAGAATAGCTTTTTGGAATTTTTTACTCCCATATTTGAGAGTTCTATAGGTATTTTAGTGAGTTATTGGGTTGATAAGGTAAACACATATCTTTAAATTTATCTCATGGAGGAAGGTATGGCCATTAAATTTCCCATATCACACTTAGAGGGGGTTGCATATGATTTTTGGTATCATGGGTTGGTAACCTAAGAGAAATATCTCATAAATACCTATGATGAATTCAATAGGTGGATCATTAAGAGATTTTATTGGAGTAATTCCAAACTTTAATTTTAGGAGTTTGGCATGCTTTCATTAAATAAAAGAAAAATCAAAATTTCTGAAGTTTACGTAAGAAGAAGTTATTCAATAACCTCATGAGCAATCAAAGGGTCAAAAATAAATCTTGGAAAGTGATAAGGAAATCACAAGGGAAATTTATGTTAGAAAATAAGGTTTTTGCATTATTTCTAATCATATTTCATCTTATTTTCACAAATTCATATTTCAAGAAGAAGCTTGGTAGAAATAATTAACATTTGGGAAGGAAGCACAAGTCCTAACAAGATTAGATAAGGAAAAGGGGACCTTTGATAGAGTAATGCCAAGTAGAATGGAAGAAGATTCCATTTTTCATTTGGAAGAGGGAAGATTAGATTTGTGTTTGGGTAAGTAATGGAATGGTCATCTTGATAAATGCCCATAAATTTATAGTCATGTTTAGTTCCTTTATTTTATCGGTTATAGAGTTTTTGCTGTCACTAAGGTTGAGGTAAAGGTAACTCAATCAAAAAGATAATCCTTACAAGTGAATGAACACGACAAGTATCCATCATGGATATGGGATCTAGGTGAGAGTTACAAAGGTAACATTGCTACTATGTCATGATGGGCCAATTTAAATAAGGGTATGGATGAGGATAATCATTGTCCTAGGATCATAGTTACTACTATCTTTTTCATATTTTAGCTTGTTTCCCTTATGATTTTTTGTTCACATTGTATGGACTGGTCCTAAGAAGGTGTATCCCTCACACCCCAACACCATAGAGGTGGTTCAAGAATATCTAAGTGAATTTTTAGTTGCATAAATGATGTATGAAAGTTTTGTAAAAATTTGTGAAGATAATCTAAGGCCTTACTTGATAAAAGAAGACGAATAAGAAGAGAGGATAGAACTACCAAATAAATTAGGGAAGGGAGTGAAAGGACATCCCTTAACATGGGTTCCTATGAAGGAATTAATAAAAAATAAAATTCAAATTTTAAGGGAAGGGGTAAACCACATAAAAATGACACTTTGGGATAGCCTAGAGAGGAAATTTTAGAGAATAAAAAAATATGTTTTTGGGGAAGCAAAGAGGGATGTACATGATAGACTAAAATGTAATAAAACTAAATATGTTGTGGCATCCTACTACCCTAAATTATTAATTCCATGAATAATATTTTGGAGAAATCAAAGAGACTAAAATATTCATGAATAATTCCATGAAGAGGTATGTTTTGGATGATTATATTGATTATTGCAATGTTTCTAATAATTGTTCAATTTCATTGCATGAATCTAGTGTTTATGAGGAAGATTTGAATGTAAATTGTTAATCATAAGTGAGAGGGAAGAATAAGCCCTAAGAAGGTGGGATGGCATAAAAAGGCTTCTTGATGAATCAATGTATAATGTGAAAGGGTAATGCTTGAAGGAAAGGGTTTCTATGATGAACTTGCACACAATTAGATTTGTAATAGAGACAAAAAAAATTAGATTATCTTCATATAATCAAGGACAAGGATGTGTCCATCAAAGCTATGGTTGAGGACTTAAATGCACATAAGGCAATGAATTTTAAGGTGGAGGAGCTCATGTTTGAGCTATAATCAACCAAAGACTCCTTAAAATGTAGTCAAAGGGCACTTCTAGAGATAATAAATTAGATTGTGATGACAAAGTGGTTAAGGGATGCAAGTGTGATTTTTAGGCCATGGAGAGAGACTAAAATTTTTTACCATGGGAAAAAAAATTACCTCTATAGATATTCAACCTCCTACCAAATTAGTAACTATGACTAAAACTTATTTGTGTTATGTATTGGAGGGGAAGGTTAGAAGGAAGTATTGTTTGAATAATCAATCTAAGATGTAATTAGAAAATATTGAGTTCAAGTGGCCAAAAATATCATTATTTATAGGTACACATTCTATAAATTTGATAGCATTATATCAAGTAACCACTTAAAAAAGGCACATAAGTAATATGAGTTTTATCACTCAAAAAATTAGAATTAGGAGCACTACTATAGTCATTTCATAGGGGTGAAAGGTCTGATTTTTTTATCCATTTATAGTTTCTACCACATACCAAAAATACCTATGTTTGATTTTACAACTTACATAAATAAAAGGTGAATAATGAAGGAATGGCACAACACTCTTTCATCAAACACAATGAGTTATTTTCAGACCCACATTTTATTCCACATAGGTATGGGAGTATGGAGGAAGGGAAACCAATGATGATACATTTGGCACACATGAAGATAATCATTCCAAGGGGTTGGAAAGATGAAAAAAGTGGTTTCCAAAGTGTCCTCCAAGGATTTTTTTTCTCTCTTGTTATAAGTTTGGATGATCTACCATGACCTGTAGGAGCTATCAAAAGTTTGTTCAAAGGTGGCCCTTGTAGTATAAACCTAATAAATGAATAGTGAATGGATCTCTTCATCTAGGGCATCAAGGTGTCATTTATTGGAAATATTTATTTTTTCTACTATTGTCCACATAGTGTACTTAATAAGGGTATAAAAGAGAGGAGCTTCATCATCTATAACTTGATATTGAAAGAGTTGGTAGTATAAATACATGAGTAGATGTTGGAGGGATCTTATGTCATGTTTTTCACTTAGGGGAAGCCTCCAAAACAAAGGCACAATAGTATGAGAAATCCATTTAGAATTTATCTTCCATGGGAAGAAGTTACAGGTAGATAGTGCATGATAATAAGTGTCAAGACACCCCTATAGATATTGCAATTATTTGATGAAAAGCTATTTTGGGTAGGGAGGATTGTAATGTCTCCCTTTTCAAACTAGTCTTAGGAGGAATACTTAGCCCTTTTGTTCGCAAGGGATAAGGAATTTATATAAAAAAGGGGAGAATTTGTGAGCTTTAAATTCATTTTAAGGAAAAACACTTTATGATCTAATTTTAAGACATTTTTAAGGGTCATGGTCACTTAGGCCTAAAAGTGATTTTATAAAAAAGCTTATTATACTTTTTTTTAAAAAGGGAAAAGGTAAACTCTCACTCTATTTTGGGTGCCACATTGGGGGGATGAATATAAAAATAAATGGAAGGCTCATTTGATTATGATGCTCATTTGCATATCAAATCTTTTGCTAAACTATGTCAAGCTCGAATAAGTTACTTGAGGATAAAACCCTTCAAGTGAAAAAAAGAGTTTGGGGATGAAAATATCCATTCTTCCAAAAAATTCAAATCTATTCAAGTGTTATATTTTCACTTAAAATTTACATGATTGCATGCAGTTGGATCTACAAAGGTGTTTTATAACACCACCTTGTTTCAAAAATTGATGAGCAGCTTGGAGGCTTGGTGCTTGTAATTTTGAAGGTCAAGAGGGTGGAGAAATGGTTGTAGGATTAGAAATCCTAATTAAGGTATGTTCTACACTTACAAACCCTCTTCTAAGGGTTGTAGTAATTTATGTGGACTTTCTAGCGTTAAGTAACTTACTCTAAAGGGTTGTGAGGCTATTAAGTGGTTAAAATTATGCCCTAAGTTTATAATAATAATTCTAAAAAATATTATTATTATAATATTATAAAATTTTATTGCAATTGTGAGGTCTATTTTGAGCCTAATAAATCTAAATATTAATTTTAATATTTTTCAAGTGGATTCATCCACCTTTGGGAATTTTTGTGGATATTGTAGGGTGTTATTTCACCCTAAAACTTGGAAATTTGATCCCTATAGTTTATGCCTATTTTGATAACTAGTTATATCTTGTTTAGAAAATTATATAAGGGTGTTGGAATTGCATCATCATAAGTAATTATTAGTACTAATATTTTGTGGGTAATAATTTGATTAGAGAGGTTTGGAAGTGGATGAGAGCATCTAACAATGGGTGTTTAAGGCCATAATTTTTATAGTATTTTTAGTGTATTTTTTAAAGGGTTTTCAAAGGTTTTCAAGGTGTTTGGAGAAGGTAATTAGGTGGTTATGAATTTATATAAAATTAGACTTGAAGGGAACAAAAAGAGGTGATAAAATCATCTCACAAGGAGTAATCAAAGAGGAATTTCATTACAAGCCTTTATTGGTAATAAATTAATATTAATTTGGCATTTTTATGGATGGAAAATAAAACTTGATTCATAGATAAAATTTAGCATTTAGCCTTAGTTCTTTATCACCTAGGGTTTGTGTTTGAATTAATAATTAAGGAGGATATATTTTCCATCTTGATTGGCATTAGGGTTTGTTAGTTTTGGTTACACATTTTAGTATATTAACAAATTTATCTTAGTGTCTATTAGAAAACCCCTCTTTTGAATTAGTACCCCAATTTGGGGACATCACAATATCCATCTATTCCAACCTATTTGATGCCCTAAAATGTAATTCATCAAGTATTTATCCACCCATTTATTGACAATTTTGATTTATTTGGTGGTGTTAACTAGTGTTTGGAAGCAATTTGACACATGTTAGTTGAAACATATCTTGATAAAAGTGGTTCATAAACTAGCTATCGCTATCACTTATAATGATCTTGGGTAATCCATGCAACTTGAAAACTTATTTGAATAATTTTTTTTGCCATATATAGAGCATTATACTTGGTTGGAATTACAAAAAATGAGCATATTTTGTCAATCTATCCACTGCAACAAAAAATCCACATTTACCTTTTGAGATAGGTAATCTTGTGATGAAGTCCATAGAAATTCTCTCCCATTTTTTATTGGGAATTGGAATAGATTGTAAGAGACTAGCCAAAAATGTAGTCATTCTCTTACCTTCTTATATGTATTGAAGTAACCTTGATGACCAACCATAGTATTATCATGAGGAGCTATCATAATCTATGTTTTAACTCAAATAAAAGAGCCAAAAAAATTATACCCTTATAAAAAATTCACTCCTAATACACCTTGTATTAGTTTTATATCACCTTTCCTTATAAAATTGTGGTAGACCATTCATCCCTTGCATCTTAATCTATAATTATAGCCCTCCAACTAACCATTAATTCACTTAATGAACATAAATAGGGCCATCTTGTTAATGCATTAGCCACATTATTATTTTTACCTTTCATATATTCAATGTTAAAATTATATGATTGAAGTTTCCTCACCCATTTTTGTTTCCCATCATTCAAATTAGATTGCGTGAGGTAGTATTTGAGGTTATTATGATCTGTATTGACTAAGCATCTTCCAAAAATCAAGTATTGATAGAATTTGGTCAAATTATGCATGATAGTCAACATTTCCTTGTCATAAATTGAAAACTTCTTTTTACCTTCCTTGATTTTCCTTCTTTCAAAAACAACGGGATGTTATTTTTGCATTAGGATAACCCCTATCCATTCTTTTGAAGAATCAAATTCTAATGTGAAAGGGTGTAAAAAATCTAGAACAAACAACATGGGACAAGAACTCATCACTACCCTGAGCCTCTCAAAGGTCTCCAAAGAAGTTTAATACCACACAAAGGCACCTTTATTAGTAAAGTTTGTAAATGGTGTACCAAGTTAGTATAATCATTTAAAAAACCTTAGATAATAGCTACAAAACACATGAAACCCTCTAAAATATGTCATAGTAGTGGTAGGTGTCTAATCAAGTATGGATTGAATCTTTTGTTGGTCCACTTGGACCCCTTGTGCATTGATCACATGCCCCAAATAAATAAGTTTAGAAATAACAAACTCACATTTGGATTTTTTTACAAAGATATTTTTCTACTCTAACATTCCCAAAACAATATCAAAATGGTTCAAATGTTTGTCACAAGTCTTGTTATATATCAATATGTCATCAAAGAACACTAGAAAAAAAATTTAAGATGTGGTTCATGAAATATTGAAATATATCAGAAGAATTAGTGAGTCCAAAGGGCATCACTAAAAAATCATAATTCCCATAGTGATAAACAAAATCCATTTTTTCACATCTTCCCTCCATCACATGAATTTGGTGATAACTGATCTTCAAGTCTATTTTTTATAATAAAACTACTCCATGAAGCTCATCAATGAGTTGATCAATCCTAGGTATTGGATGCATATTATTGATGGACTTCTTATTCAACAATCTATAATCAATATGCATCCTCATATTTCTATCCTTTTTCATCACAAGTACTACTGAAGAAGAAGAGGGGATAGAGTTTGGCCTTATGTGTTCCATTTCAAGTGACTATTATATAACCTTCTCAATTTCCTCCTTATAGATAAATTGGTGGTGGTAGGGAGTAGTGATCACTACTCTTATGCCTTCCTCCAATTCAATTATATCTTTGCATTCTCTATCTAGGGCCCCCCATATGGTATGTCACTAAACAATCTCTCATATCTATCAAGGATGACTTAAACATCCTTTTGATGTAGCTATTATTTAAAATATGACCTTGTATTATGCATAAATAAATTATCTACCCATGTAATCTTCCCTTTATTGAAATCTTTCTCCATTATTTTTGAGGTTACCAACATGGGTGTCTCATTTATTAGACCATGGAGAACAATTTTCTTGTTAGTTGTTATAAATTTCAGTTCTAATTTTTGCAAATTATTAGTATATTAACCAATGGATTAAAACCATTAGGATCCAGACATAACATTTATCTCTTTGTGATCTATCACATTGAATGCTACATCAAAATAATATTTTCCCATGGTTAGTTTTAACTATAAAGTGTTGTAAATACATGAGATGGAGGATCCATCCCCCATGGTTACCTTAAATCCACCATTTTCCATAGTGGGTATCATATGTTTTGCAACCATTTTAGCATCTATAAAATTTTGAGTAGCTCCATTGTCCATTGACATAATTACCTTTTTGCCTCTAATAGTTCCTTTCACATAGAAATCATGGCATCTAGTGGTACTAAATAAGGTAGCAATTATCTCTTTCATTTTCACCTGTTGGCTATCTTCTTTTTTTGGATGTATTTTTCCTTCAATTTTAGTTTGGTTTACCTTCACATGTTCATTTATTTGTTCCTAATTTTCTGATTGTTTTTCCTTTGGTGGCTACCCTTATATTCCTATTTTTCATGCCTTTAATTCCTCTAAAACTTTTACCTTCAATATTATCTGATTTTCCATCACCATGGGTCCATAATTGACTATTTTTTTATGCCCAAACCTCAAAGGTTTTTCATTTGTTGGTTTCCCTTTTAATTTAGCCTTATGTGCCATTGATTTCCTTCAAATTTTTGAGTTAATTTCTAATTTCCCACCCTTCAAAAAAGGCCTATGTTTGATTTAATTCTAGTCATTGACCAACTTATGGAGTGGATGCCCCTTGTATAATTGGAAGTTAGGCTCTATTATTTGTTTTAATGAATACATTTCATCTAATTGGGTTTCCTTTCTATGTGCCTTTATTGATTTTGGTGTAGGTGGTTACATCTTCTTACCAAACTTATCAACTATATTTTCTAATAATTATTCATGTATCCCAATAGTGATGTGTCCTTGTGTTTCCCATCCATGATGACACCATTCATGGCCATCCACATACAAATGTTGGATGATAAAAATTAAATCTTCCTTTCTACTTGTAGGCCTCAAATCAAGGTACTCACTTACCTTGTTAACCTAATCTCTTATCAGAATACTTACACCACCATCAAAAATTGGAAGAACTATCTTCCCTAAGTCATCCTATGTAGTTATGTGCCCATGGTGCCTGTTACCATATCTAAAACCTAGTCAATCTTCAAATATCCTTCACCTTTATTACTTAGGTGCAATATTTAAGTACTCATCATAATCCTCCATTACATCCCAATGGTCAAAGGCTAGTCCTCCATCCTAAAGGAATTATTCCCATAATTTTGGGCCTATGTAATAACTTCAATCCTTTTCTTATAAATGTTACTATTTGATATAAACCCTGAATCCCACATGTAGCCAAGATATAACTCTGATTCCACTATAATATCCCTAAATGGGATAATTAGACCTAGTTTGTGTTTACCAAACAAACCTTTCAATAAAATATCTAATTATCTTAAAATATTCTCCAAAAACTATCTATCCCTAGCTATAAAATTTATATAATACTAAATCAAAACATGCCAAAAATAACTTAACAAATAGCTTAAAATATTTAGAAAGCAAGGTACCTTGTTTTGAAAAAAATAGATTGGTGATGTGGTTGAAAATATCCTAAAAAATAATATATTTTTTTATGAAGGTACAACTAATTTTTTCAATCATTAAACACTATAAAACATCTAAAAGTGGGTCACCACACTTTAGAAAATAATAGTGAAATAAATCTGATAATTATTTATTGGAATTTTCCCCTCAAAATACATTATATATCTCTTTAATCAAGTCACCCAAGTTGCCAAAAAAATATATTAAATTCATAAATATTTCTAGGGCATATATTAACCTTACAAATATGAAAATTGACCCAAAAAAACATTCCAATAGCTATAATAAATTATGAAAACTACCTTTACCCTAGAAGAGGATTCTAAAGACAAAATTACACTCTTAAAAGGGGTCACCACCCTCCTAAAGCAAGTCACCACCCTTGGGATGGCCTCCAAGTTCAATAAATCTCCTCAACTATGATTTCCCTCCTTTTTGACATTTAATTTATGTATTTATATCTCTCTGAATGGTTTTTAATAATTATTTGATGAAGGTGGTGTCCAAAGACACCTTTATATATCCACTTGCATACAACTATGTAAAATTGAGGCACAATTATAACCCCTAAATAAATTTTCCCTAGGTAGAAGAATGGACATTTTCATCCCCAAAATCCTTGGTGAAATTTAAGGTTTTTATCCTTAAGTTACTTTTTCAATCTTGACGTACTTTCATAAGAATTTTAATATCAAAAATGCATGACCTTTCCAAATGAGTCTTCCCATTCCTTTTATATCCCTCCTTCAATTGTGGCACCCAAAATAGAGGGATAGTTTACTTTTCCTTTTTTAAAAATATATATTACAAGATTTCTTATAAAATCACTTTTAGGATGACACTTATAAAGGTACCAAAATTTATAAAATAAAGTGCCTTATCAAAACATTTCCATAAAGCTCACCAATGTTCCCCTTTTGCCTTTAAAAATCCTTAGCCCTTAGGAATTCACAAGCTAGGGGCCTTATCCTAATGACTAGCTTGAAAAGTGGGCCATTACACCATCCCACAGTTTAGCTGAGAAATTAGCTATGACACCATTGTAATCTCCCCAACTTAGGATAATCAAATAAAAATAGGTGTTTCACCAAAACCCTTACAAATCTAAAAATTATGTTTAAGATTTCCAACCAACCCTAAGCAAGGAAATACTTCACAAACACACACAAGATTACAAACCCTAAGTGCCAACTTGATAAAATTAGATATTAGAGATTAGCTTGTTATTTCAATCCTAATTTCACTTCACCATCATATAATACAATAACATAAATATTTTAGAATTTAAGCATTCTAATAAATACCTTTGATAACTAACGATGATGCCAAAATAAGGAAAAAAATAATAGAATAAATTATAAATTTATTTTTAAATTTTTTGAACAAGTTTGAAAATGATCTCAGTACCACTCCTTAGCAAGTCACCCAAGGGGAAAAAATAAAAATATACTCTAGATCCTTACACAACCCTAATTTAGGTATATTCAAGTCATATACATGTATCACAACTCTATATAGATAGGTATTCCTATCCATCAAAATAACCAACCTTATAGTGGCTCAAAAATTGTTTCAACATTATCTCTAACAATGTTGATAGGCTATAGAACCCATGCCAAACCAGCTAAAGTAATTTGCTGCCCTAGAAGAGGGATTTTCTAATGTAAAAATTAATATTAAACATAATTACAACCCTTGAATAGAGATATCCAATGAAGTATTATGGAGGTTTTCATCTCCAATTCTTTGTCTAATTTAAGGGTTTCTGTTAAAATAATATTCTCTCATTCACCTACCCATGTCCCACTCCACTTAATAGTCATAACCACTAGATAGAATTTAATGTAATAGTTTGAATTTTAAAATTTGCCTACGATTTAGAGTTTGGGGGAAATTTTGGTGGTAGGTGAAATAGTTGTAAGCCCAATAGAAGAAGATAAAAAAGGAATGATAAAAATGGAATAGAAGGATATTTTTATGGTCAAAAAAGAAGAGCCTAGAGAATATTCACACATAGTATTAGACTATGTAGAAGTGGTAGAAAAGAGAGCAACAACATATAGAATTTAGTGTAGTTGTAGTTGAGAGACACAAGGAGAGAAGTGGTAGAGTAGAATATATTTGTAGTATAAACCTAAATTAAGACAACCTAGAGATAATATAAGAGCAGTGGCAGATAAAAGAGAAACATAGATATAAACTATGTAGGATAGATCAATAAGTATTTTATTGATAGTAAGTTAGAATAGAAGTTTTTTGTGAGTTTGAGTATAGAACTATAACTATTATTAATTATTTTTAATAGTTTTTTAAAGTATTATTTAATATATGAATCTGTGAGTGTTTTATTATTACAACTTTTCCCTCCCCTATTTCTTTTTCTATGTTGTTGATTGCTGCCTACTTGGACTTGCACTTTCTATATTTTCTACCTAAAAATGGTATTAGATCCCATGATTTGTAAGTCCATTTAGACATGGTATTATATAGTTTTGGTTCATGGTAGTAACCCCCTACATTTTATGGAAAGAAATATGATGTGCGGAGCATCAAGATAAATATTGTATTTAACTCTCAAGAGCTATGTGAGTTGGTTGAAGGTGGATATAATGAGGTTCTAGACCTAGAAACCTTCAATGCATTAAGCCAATCATAAAGGAACATGTTGAAGCTGAATAGGAGAAATGATGCCAAGGCACTCAGCTACATACAAATGGCATTAGATAATTCAATATTTCCTAGGATAATAATAATTGTCCATTCTAAACAAGCATGGGACATTTTGCAAAATGTTTATCAAGGGAGTGACAAAGTAAAGATTTTCAAGATACAACTCTTAATAAGATAATTTGATACCCTAAAAATGAATTAGAATGAGTTTATCAATGACTTATTAACAAGGACAATGAATATTATAAGTCAAACGAAGACTTTTGGTGATACCCTTAAAGATCATAGGATCATAGATCAGGTGTTGAGAAGCCTTCCAATCAGATTTAACCCTATAGTGGTTATAATTGAAGAAAAAAAGGATTTGAGACAAATTATGGTGGATGATTTAATGGATTCCTTATAAACCCATGAAAAAATGTTCAATAGGTCATCCACCTTTTCCCATGAGAAAGCATTCAAGACTAATGTGAATTTGAAAGGAAGGGGGAGATGATCAAATAATAAAGTAAGAGGAATAAATAATAGAAATCAAGAAGGTAGAAAGAATAGCCATCAAGAGTCACATGGGAGAGGAAGAGGAAGGAGTATAAACACTTCAAAAAGAGGATTTACACAAAGGTATGATATGTGTAGCATATAATGATATTATTGAAAAAGGTATGTGTTGTCACCAAATATTATACCCTAGAGGAGGTTATTCAATCCTACTCTAAGATTTGGGAAACATTGGAATACCTATAGGCTGTGGGTTGCCTATAGTATAGGTAGACCTCTATGTTTAAGAGATAGATCCCTAAATTAATCTTGAAGTGATTTTCACCTATGCTAACTGATTGTTTATGGGAAAAGGGGGAAAAAATATTCATGAAAAAAAGATATTCAAAGGAGGTGATACACCATAAGTATTTATTTAATTCTATCATAATTTTTTCACTAAGGAATAAGACTTACAAACTAGCTTTAAAGTCCTAAGATGTTTAAACATTAGTATTTCAATATAGAGGTGATATACATGAGACATCTCAACATGAGTGGACCAGAGATCATATTGTAGACTCTAGGGACACTTGCACACTTGAAGGTATACAAACACACTAGCTACACTCTATATAACCTATTAGAATGAGAACTTCTCTTACTATACATGAAAAGATAAGGATAAGTAAAGATATAAGTTATCACTAGACCTCACCATTCATCACTTTCCACACTTAGACAATATTTTTGGGAACTTGATTGTATATATTATTCAAAGTCAAAGTCCAAGATCAAACCAGTAGAGTTTCATGATACATGGTGTGGAACTATGAAACAAGAGACAAAATGGCTAGTACTTATAGAATGTGAGAAACAAGAGAGAATAATGAAGTCTAAAAGTCACAATAATAGGTGTTAATCTGAGAGGAGTTACATCTATATGAGAATGGAATATAAGGTAGACCATGCAAGGTATCTATGGACAAATGTCTCTCCAAGCATAAAACACCTCAAATATGGTGTAAGACTCTTCAATTCCTTGTTTAAAAAATTCTTTCATCATTAGATTTTATTGAGTGAACATATGACATAATTTCACTATGAAAGGGGTGTTATAAATAACATCTAAAATTCATTGGATGTCTTAGTCATCAATATTTTTCTAGACAAATGTTCTCACTCTCTGCAATTGTAATCACCCTTTTTTAGACCTCTTTTCACACTTGGCACCAAGATGATATTTAGTTTCTCAAACCAATCCATAAATGGGAGTGTATGAAACTTTTAAAGGGTATTAAAGTCCTTATATTCATTATGTATACCATAAAAATCCTCCTAATTAGATTTATAACCTTCTCACTTGGTGATCACTCTTTATTCACAATGCCAGTTTGGATTGGCTGAAATGAAGGTACTTTTAGAGATACTTGTGTGATTTTCTAAGGAAAGAAATGGATATGAAGATTTATGTTATTTTTCATTTTATCTTCCAAAGTGATCTTCATCCTTTGAAACCCTTCTACTTATAAAACATCAAAAAATATCAAGAAACCCCATTTTTACCTAGTCATACAAATAGGGTACAAGTCAACTTGATGGGAAAGATCCCTATGGAGTCCTATACAAGTCTCAATCACTCTCCTACCCAAATTATCCCTCTTAGATGCACTTCCATCAAATTCTTCCCAATTAGGTCATAAACAAGGGTTTTAGAGGGTTATACGTAGTTTTGACCTCTAAGGATTTTTTGTAAAAATGTGATTTTGAACTTGTGAAAAAATTACACTAAATACTTTTTTATGACCTCCTTCAACATATTCTATCTCCTCAAACCTCCATGTTATGTATCTATACATATATGAGCTTATAATTTTGCCTTCTCTAGCTCTTCTTTACTATTTTCATACCTTGTCATGTATTTAAGCCAATAAATGACTTCTATGTGCCCTTATCTCTAAAAAAAAGGTTCTCACACACCTTATAAATCCCCATGAAGGTCATTTAATTATATACAAGGATCATCTTGTGTTAGAAATGTAAATGGACCACTTTAATCATTAGGCCTTGTCAACACCTAGTAGGTGTAGTTTGTACCAATATGGGTTTAGGCCACTCTATTTGACCTCTCAGTTATGTGAAGCCTTAGTCATGATTTTTCATGTGTAGAAAAAATCACCATACCATTATATAATGTTTCCATTGCTCTCAACCCACCTTCTTATCATTTTCTTACTAACCCTATAATGTTTATCTCCCTGGGAGTGTCCTCTATCTAAGATAGAATAAAGGGAACTTACCCTATTATATTAGGCTATTTGAATATATGAGAGGATTATATAGGTCATAAGGACAAATTATACTAAATTTTTAGGGCATCCAAACATCCCAAAACCTAAGATAGACTTTTGTGTGAACTCAGTAATTATGTAGGGTTTATGTGTTAACTATAGGTTGCATGTTAGAACCTTTCTTTGGAATATTTCCATGTATTGATCATATCATGAAGTTTATATCACAAATATGGAGGCACTCCAATAATTTCCATCATTATAACCTTTTCCAAAATCCTCAATGCATAAAATTTACTTGATAGGTCTAGACTGTAGTCAATAATGACTGGGTTACTTTCTCAAGAGAATAACATACCTATAGGTGAATATTTTGTGTTATACCTTATGTATCCACATATTATTTAAGTCTTAAATTCCATTTTACATCCATTTATACTTGTTCTCATCATAGATTTATTATTTGAACAACAAGATAGTCATGTTTGGGTGTACTGTCAAACTATAGTCAACTTTAAATGAACATTTATTGAGTAAAATAGGTCATTTAGATGATTTATACCCTTTGAAACATGTGATACTCCTCATATGATCTCTTTATAATATTGGATTCAAATATAATTGAAAAGTGTTTACATTTTCAATCCTAATCATCAATGTTCTTCTTATGAGAGTATAAGTACCTACAATTAGGTTGTAGGTGACTTTCTTGTGAGAAAGAGTACACATGTGGATGATCATATAGGTTAATACCTCATACTTCAAATATTATTGATGTTTTTTGAAAATAGTGTGAATCTTACCTCAATAAGGTCACTTACCATGGAAACATGCTCTTGTCATTCTAATTTTTGACTATGAGGTCATTTGGAATTTAAAGCACTATAGAGAACACTAACCTTGTACAGAGTAAGAATGTCTAGAAGGGAGACCTCATGTATGCAATAATAATTACATGGTGTGCATGAATCAATCATAGATTAAATAAGACAGATCATACCTGCAATTCTAATTAGGGCATAAACTTGCTAAGTAGGAACATGACCAATATGAGGATCTACTAGACCTAATTAGGGGATCACTTGTATCATCGGTCACAACACATCATGCTAGGTAGGGTTCCAAAGCCTACAATCTAACACATTCACACAATAACCATAAAATATTCATATGGTTATTATATTCACTTATGACAATAAAAAAGAATGTAAACTAATCTAGTGTTCACCAAAGTTTGTGGCACAGAGTAAGGGGTTAGATGCAAAGAAATAAAATAAATGTATAGGGAACTTAAAATAAATTAAGTATGAGTAACACCCTAATATAAGGAATATGAGGATTAATATTATTTGAGACAATATCTATACTACTTCTATCTACTAAAAGAGAGGAGAACAAAGTTATAAAATACTTACTTGAAAGTGAACCTGTCATGACTCAATCTCTCCCTTGGCCAATGTGGCTTTGCAAAGGTTGTTTTGGTTTATAAGAATCACTTTCTTAGGCTAAATCATCCAAGACCTATCCATAAGACTAAAATTATCCAAATAAGAAACCTAAGTTAAGACTCTTCAAGTAGAATGGTGGAAGATTAGATTGTGAGAAAGCACAAGCAAATAATAAATCTTGATTGCCTTCATCTGGAAATGATTGAAATGACCTTGTATATATAAGAGTATCTAACTTAAAAATCAATCAGAGCTATACTATTTTGACCAAGTTGACCTAGCACATTATTAGGATAATGCCCAAAGTTTGTGCTTGGTTGGCCAGATGGAAACTATGCCTAAAGAGCTAAATTGGCCTTAAACTATGATAGGTAGAACAAGTCAACCTAGATTATTGAATAGGTAAAAAGGGTAATAAGAAAGGGAAATAAAGATAGAAAAAGGATAATACTAGGGGAATGTGCAAGGAAGGAGAGATAGCATAGGGAAAGGTTTTAGGAGCTAAATGGATAGGGAATAATATGTAAATAATGGACAATAATCCTATGAAGCACCAAAGGTCTACCTACCCCTTTTCTAGTGCACCCCTTAAGGCATGCAAATAGATATATTGAGTTATGATGGGTTTCTAAAATATGTAAAGCATCAACAATGGATAAAAGTGTGAGAATATTATTTGTATACATATGCCCCACTTGAAGCTCATCACATGTCACTAAGGTGTACAGGGGATGGTTCTTTGAAAAAGAACATAAAGACACACACAAAGATAATGTTAAAAAAATTTGTAGTATTTTAAAAATCATAAAATAACATAAAGTACATAATCAAAAAGGAAACTAACTAAAAAGTATATAATTAAAAAGTAAATGATGCATACTTTGACTTACATTTATTATAGGTTGTTCGTTATCTATGTTTTAGTTTTGATTACAGAGGGAACAAAGACTACTTGAGACAAACCCAAAAATACAACACTAAGGCATAAAAATAAAAAAACAAAAGAAAAGCCAAGATAACTGGTGTTATGTGAATGAGAAATACTTGGGAATTTGGCAAGCTTGGTGAAAATTTCTATGTTCAACCAAATGACCAAGTTAAAACAAGAGTAAATTGAGTAACCAAAAATCCAAGGCTATTAAAGACTAAAAGACTGAAATAAGTAAACCTCATGTAAGAAAAGGAAAACTGACCAAATCAAATCAAGGATACATGTCAAACAAGATGGTCAAAAGAGGATTCAAAAATAAAAAATGGTAAATCAACATTGATGAGTGTGCAGTAACAATCCACATCTCAACCTTGAATGGAATAAGGGGATGCATAAAAGGGAAAACAACATGGCTAGGTGAGTATTAATAATACATATCCCACACAATAATGGAAAAAGGGTACAAACTTAGGTGTCCACAATAGTATAACAATAAAATTAAAATGGGAAAAGGAAATAAAATTAGTTTTAGTAAATATATATAACATGATGAAAATGATCCATAGTTTCTCAAACATGTTTTTTTACATCTAAAGATAGATAAAATGAAACAAATTAGTGTTAGTGTGTTTTTAATAAATGAATAAAAAGGAATTTAGAGAATATGGAAAATAGATTTGGAATCATAATTTGTCTATCAAGGGGGGAAATGAAATTGGGTAGAGGGAAGAATGAAGGGAAAACCAAGGTTGAGGAACTCTTTATCTAAGTCAAGACAATCAAATTTGGTTTATCAAAACAAGAGTACTATCGACCTTAAGGAATCTAAAGAACTTCTCTTAGCTACACAAGTCTTAGGTCAGCAAATGGAGTATATAGATCATCCCATTAAGGCTATATGAATGAAAAATTAAAACAGACCTACATCCCCATGACATGTTACCTATTATTCAAGACCCCTTATAGAGCCATAAATCTACTATGAGGATTGGGTACTTGCATGAAAAAGTAGGTGGCAATATATATATTTTTGAAATCCCCTATTCAAATCTACTAGCCTACCACACCCCAAAGGAATTAAGCTATATGTGAAGCTGACTATGGGGTTTGAACTTTGATTGGAGATAGGAGATGTGCTTTTAATCACATATTTTGGTGTGATTAGATTTTTCATAGTTGTATGTTTCATTTTATATATCATTACCTTTTGTTTTCAAATGATTGGATTTTAACTTCTTTTTTAATTCCTCCTCCATACAAATTTGAAAGACCAAACATGGGTGCTAAAGATGACTTTCATTGGAAATTTTTTTGACAAGGATGTTAAGAGAGAGAAAATCAAATACCATGGGATCTAAGAGTCTCATAAATCTAGGTGGAATAAAAGTGATATCTTGACTTTGACCTTGATTTATCTGAATGTGGAGGTGAAAGAAAGGGGGAAGTCATGAGGAAAATGACACATGTAATAAATTTGAATTTATTCAAATTGTAAAAAATGTGACAAATGGAAAAAAGGAATAAAATGATAGCAAAGGTGTGATTCTTTATCATAATACTAGGAAAAGTGAAGGAAAACATGGTAACATAGATTGTTTATAGATTCTATCTAGAAAAAGAAGAAAAATCTAATTTATAAATAACAAGGATCATAAAGAACATGAAAAGAAAGGTAATTTTATGAGGAGGGTCAGGTTTTATCCATAGTCTTACCAAGAAACTCAAAAAAGGAAAAACTAAGGGGTGTCAATACACAAAAAGTGAGGGAGCATTTGTATAAAGAACCTCATAAAGAAAGACACAAAGGATGCCAAAATAGCATTGGCAAGCAAAAAAAAAATCAAAAGGAAGAAATGAGAAATAAAAAGAGTGGTCATTTATTAGGAGGGATAGGTTTTATCCATGGTCTTACCAAGAAATGCATTAAATGAAATCCAAAGAAGATGCCAAAATAACATTATCAAGAAAAAGGAGAATGAAAAGATAAGTGATGAAGACTATGATACATACATAAACTAAAAGACCAAAAGGGAGGATGAGAGGTTTGAAAATAAAGGAAACTACTAAATAGGGTCAAACCCCTACTAAAGTAACCTACAAAAATATGTTATATATATATATATATATATATATATATAGAGAGAGAGAGAGAGAGAAGGAGAGAGAAATCATGAAAATAAGCAAATGGATCCTACATTAATGGCTATATTAAGGATGAGCATGTGAGAGATAAGCCTATGTGTCTCAGAAGGTTTCTTGGAATTGAATTAGTTTGGTAGCAAGTAATGGAGAATAAAACTGGGCATCATAAGATACCCCAAAGGGTATGTTGATGTAGGATGGGCATCACAAGATGCCCTAGAGTTGAAAATGATATGTGTGTGGGCACTAAAAGATACCCCAAAGGCTAGAGTAATATGTGGATGGGCATTGCAAGATGCCCTAATGACTAAAAAGAGAAAGAAAAGATAAGAAAGGATAAGAAGCAAAGATAATGCCATAGAGTATCTAAATGGATTTAGGTTGTCCAAGAAGATTCTAATGAGGGACATGATGCTTGAGGATAAAAATAAAATAATGTTAAATAAAAAGAATAATAGGTAGAGATAGAGAACTAAAATGATGATAAAATAATAAAATAAAAATAATGAAATAAGTTAAAGGAATCCTGCTAGTACTAACAAGAAAAGAGATAAAAATGGAAAAATGAAGACAATGTAACCAATGGTAGGATATGATTCATATCAAGTTCACTAGAATGTATGCAATCAAAATTATATGGTGTGCATGAATAAATCCTATATCTGATTAGATAGATCACACCTACACTTCTTATTAGGGCACACACTTGTTAAGTGAGTGCATTACGAATATGAGGATCCACTAAACTTGATTAGGGGATTACTTATATCATCTATCACAACACATCATGCTAGGTAGGGTTTCAAATCCTACAGCCTAACACAATCACACAACAACCCTAAAAGAGTCCTATGGATTCTATATTCACTTATGATAATAAACAAGAAAGTAAAATAATCTATTAACAAGAAAAGTAAACTAATCTAGTGCTCACAAAAGCTTGTGGCACAAAGTAAGGGGTTAGATGCAAAGTAATCAAATACATGTATAAGGAGATTCAAATAAAATAATTATGAGTAACACCCTAATAGATGGAATATGATGATTAATAGTATTTGATCCAACACTTATTCTACTTTTATCTACTAAAAGAGAGAAGAACAAAATTAGAATATACTTACCTGAATGTGAACCCATCATGACTCAATATCTCCCTTGGCCAATGGGGCTTCATAAATTTTTTTTGTGGTTCTTAAGGATTACTTTTTTAGGACAAATCATCCAAAAAACTATCCACAAGGCTAAGATTTTCCAAATAAGAAACCTGAGCTAAGACTCCTCAAGTAGAATGGTGGAAGAGTAGATTTTGAAGAAGCATGAGTAAATAATAACTCTTGATTGCCTTCATATGGAAATGAATAAAATGATTATATATATATAGAAATATCTAACCCAAAAATCACTTAGACATGTCATTTGTGCTAGGCTGACCATGTTGACCTAGCACATTATTAGGATAATGCCTGAAGTTTGTGCTAGGTTGGCTAGATGGAAACAAGGCCGAAAGAGCTAAAGTGACCCCAGGCTGTGCTATGTCAACCAAGTTTACCTAGCTTAATAAATAGTTAAAAATGGAGATAAGAAAGGGAAATAAGGATAAAAAGAGGAAAATACTAGAGGAATGTGAAAATAAGGAGAGATAGCTTAGGGAAAGGTGTTAGGAGCTGAATGGATAGGGAATAATATGGCAATAAGGGACAAGAATTCTATGAATCACCAAAGGTCTTCCTACACCTTTCCTAGTGCACCCCTTAAGGTATGAAATTAGGTATATTGAGTCATGATGGGTTCTTACAAGATGCAAAGCATTGGTAATCAATAAAAATGTGAAAATATTAAGCGTATACACCTCTTTTTATCACTTATTGGAGTCAAACATTCACCTCCATTCATAAGGTGTTACCTCTACATGAAGGATACAAGATGGATGCATTAAAATTCATCTATACTCCATGTCACCTCATTGTATGATAGCAAAAATAGTGGAATCTATTTTGGAGTTTTTAAGGTAATGGATCCCTAAACTTAGTTTTTCTAACTTGAAAATGACTCTTCAAACCTGCTTACCACTCTATGAACTCAACATGATTCTTATAATATTTTTCAACTGCTTAACTTCTATGAGGATCTCTAATATGCTAAAACTCTCTATACAGTGTCTTCAAGATTCTATGAGAGCCACATATAGGTGTAGATAAAGGTCATAGGGTAGTGAATAATGCATGTGACTTCAATCAATTCTAGTAATTCTCTAAATCTTCAAATGAACCCTTTCAACTTTGAAGGACTACAAACATTTCTAATGTCCTCATTTCAAAAAAATTAGTCTATTATAGCACATTAATGGTGTAGGAATATGTATAGAGGAGAAAATAGTTATCATAGTTAGTCTTATGTCATTTAGGTACATCAATTTGGTTGATCATTATCCAAGAGTATGTTCAACACCTTAGAATTTTTCATTATATCTCCATGACTATGCTCAGGACTTTCACACCTCATTCATCATGAATGTAAGTGAATATATGTAGAGAAGGTTTGATTATGTTGTTATGCTCTTGGAAGATGGCTCTTCATATGAATTTTTTTTAATCTGATCTTGGAAGTATATGTGAATACCATGACATATGAGAAACATTAAACATCAATATACCTCTGCTTGAAACCACTATAAGAAATGACAACCTATGTAGTTGATGACCATGCCTGTAATTCCACTGGTATACTCATCTAATAACTTGAGAAGTTAGAGATCATAAAATCACCTCCAAACATGAAAAAAAATGATATAAACCATGAAAATAGTACTTTCACATCCTTTGGAATAAATTTCATCTATTAGTTTGTACGAACCATCTTAAACAAGAAGAAAACATATAGGGTGTGTGGATTAGTATGCAGAAAAGAATAATAAACTTCTTGAGAATGGTTCGTAAATCATGGGAAACCAATATTTCAAATCCTACCACAAATTTTAACTAAAAAAATTTACTAACACCCATCAAGAGAATTTGACTTTAAACCTCTCCTACTGGGTGTACCATTAGAAAACATGTTGACCAATTTTATATGCCACAAAGAAAAATGAAGAAGTGAAATGGTTTACAATCCTTTTTTATACTTCCAATGTAGATCAAACATCAATATGAATTCATGGAAGTTAAAGGGTCACTACATGATCTTTATACACATGCCATACTCCTCTAGAAGCTGTGTAAATACTAAAATTCTCCCTTTTTAACTATTTTATTGATTTTTTAAAAATACCAAGAATATTTTACTTAAGAATGACATGACGGAAGAGTATCTAACATAAAATATGTTAAAATATATTTTGGAACACTTTTATACTAATATAAAACATACCACCTTCATTAATGACTCTAAAAGTGACCCTATAGTGACATAAAATGACTTAGGACTAGATTTGACTATGACCAAGGTGGATAACACGTTAAATGAAATTAAATAAGACCATGACACACTATATTACATACTAATATACCCATATACAAGTTTTTTACTATAGGTGGTTGACCTATTTTGAATTGTGGTTAAAATAGTCAACATTCTTAGTGATTTTAGGGTTGGTATGTTTTCTATACCAATGACCAGTAGCATAATCCTATCCATTGGGCCATGGAGTCACCTATGTCCAAATTTGACATTGAATTTGATTTTGAAACCAATTAAAAACTAAAGACACACAAAAAAATACAAACCAGAAGAAATAAACATGTGTTCTCAATAACAATTATGGAACACACACACAACTAAAACAAAGACACACACTAACTTATTGTTTACAATACCTCACTCTTTTAGGTGAATGGCATCTTAACATAATTAAAATAGGATCAAAGATGGCTCTTATTGGATATTTATCACTCCATGAAATAAAATTTCCATGTTAAGCATGATCATCATCAAACACTTGACTAGATAGATGGTGAAATGACTTATCATCCCTATATCTTCTCATGCTTTCAAGTGGACTAAATTGATCTTTCATGAATTATCTCTCTTACCTTCCAAATACCTTGTTTGGAGATATGACTAACTTGATCTATGTCATGTCCATTAGATATTATTCAATATGTAGATTAGAAGGTATGACATTGCCTCAACTTTGCTATCTTCTTAGGTGTGATGCACTTGATGCTTGGAAGCATCAAGTTGTTATTCATTTTGTTCAATCATAGCTGAGAGTAGTTCACCATCAAGATGAATTATTGACTGTTCCTCAAACACAACCAAATATACCTTGACCTCATTAGGTTTATCCATGACTTCAAACTCTTTGATAATAGTACTTTGATATTTATCCTCATTCATAATATGAAACTCTTTTCCATGATTGATGAGAGACTCAAAAACCTAATCATTAGGGTTATGAACAAACATATCTTCAGATTCACACTTCTTAAGAGGAAAATTAGTATTACCTAGCTGATCAAATTATTGACATATGTCATTGAATCTTTTACATAGGTTATCTTCTTCTTCATGAGTGCCATCTTCAAGGGTTGCTTCATCAATTTTAGGTAAGATTACATTGTTCTTCTCATCATATTTACTTATCATTTTATTTAAGCTATCATCATCATAAACATGAATCAAATAATTTCATTCAATTGTTTATGATAAGTAATGTTTAACACTTACCTCAACTTGATCAAATGTTCCTTCATGGATGATATAGGTGTCAAGATCAGTTTGTTCAAAGAAGGTATATAGATCATGTTCATAAGCATCTACACCATACTCATCTAGAAATAAGTCAGCCATGCCTTCAATCTTGGAATAAGTACCATAATATATAATATACTCTTATTTTTAATTGATCACATAATTTAAGTTAGATCTTAATTATACATAGGGATCAAAGTGAAACTTTTCAAGTGGATGAGTTCTTATGGTCATCTTCATTCCATATCTTATCCTAAAGGCTAACAAGAACCAATCATTTGAGAAGTAGCCTCCTATCTTATCTATAAAATCTCTTGAAAGGAATATTGAAAAGTGGTGAGAAAGTTAACAACAAAAATGTCTTGATGGATGGGGAAACTAGGACAATCATGCAATAAAACATTCATCCCTTTGATCAATCTTGTTGTCTTAGTATAAGTACAACTATTTCTACAAGAGTTATTTTTGGCCAAGCATGTGAAGGACATCCCAAAGGGAAATGGATGTTTTATCAATCTTTAATGAATCCACTATGTTTAAGATAGAATTGCTTAATTTATCTTGACACCTTGGAGGAAATGGAGTTCTTATAACTTGAGGAATTGAAGTACTTTGAGAATACCTTACCACATTATAATTTGTAGGAGGTGCAAGAGTGTTAGGGAATTTCATGCTTCTAGTCATGCCTTGCTACCTTAGAGGAGGATTAGATGAATTTATAGGCACATTATTAACATCTCCTATAACCTTCCTTTTATCTCTTATATTTTTTTCAAAATAAGTTCCTTGATTAATCACAAAAGTGTCTTGAACTAGGAAGTTGATGAAGCTTTCTCCTTGAGGCTTCCAACCTTCACTTGTTTGCATTAAGAATTCATCTTCAATTAATACTAGAGTTGTTACTTCTAATTGAGTAACTAGATCTTGTTTTCTACCTTCATTTTCATCTATGAATTGGCATTATTGTCATTCCTCTTTTTGGATCAAATTTCTATGCACTGGTACCATCTCTCTTGTGTTGGAGGTGAAATTGAGATTGTATGCATTGGAAATCCTATTGAAATTAGGTTGACCTTGATCTATCCCTTACCCATATTGTTGACCATATTGATGATGATAGGGATAAGGTCCTTGATTAATAATGTGTTGCATATTGGCTTGGCTGGTTTGAGCTTATAGGACTAAGAATTTTCCCCTATAATTAATATTATCTTCTGCCTTCTTAAGAGTAGACTTTGACTTAACATTTTCAATAGGAACTTGGGAAATGTTAGGAGTAACAATAATAACATTAGGTATTAAATCCATAGACAATTTTGAAGGCATATTTCCTTCTTTAATGAGGACATCTCATCTCTAATGGTAAGGTCACATGCCTCAATTAGAATGAAACCACCCATGGATTGTAGTATGATGTCAATATCAATACCAATGGGTCTCATATATATAAGAAAGACAAAGTTAATAGGTGGTCTCATAGGAGGAGGCAACCTATGCCAAGTCTTTTTGAACCTCTTATTGAAGTCACGAATTATTTCTTTAGGGGCTCTTTAGATCACATTGAGTTGGTGGATGAGTGAATTATGGTCATCATCTTCAAAAATTGAACTTAACAATGCTCTAAAGTCATCCCATGTTGTAATGTAACCACTAGGCAATGTCCTATACCAATCAAGTGCTTTCCTTCTAAGGTACATAAAAAGGAGTCTAATGGAAATATTTACCTTAGTGACATTGTGGAAACTACAAAATTTAGAGATATACTTGATGTCCTCACTAGAAGTAACATGGCCTTCACCATTGAATTTAGGAACATTGTTTATAGCATTAGGGGGAATGTCATCATAGGCATCAATATGGATTGGATTTTTAATATTAAAGTCTAGGAAGGCATGTTGCCTAGCCTTGTTTTTTTCAAGTTCTTCCTCACTTTTTGGTCCTATTGGATACAAAAATAATCTTTCTTTTCAAAGGGTATAATAGGATGAGGATGTTGAACTTTGTAATGAAGTTTAGGTTGAAGAGGTGGATTAATGGGATTGAAAACCCTATCATGTTTCTAAGCTAATAAATGGATTCCCTATGACCATGTCTATAAACCAAAGGTTCTCACACACCCTATAACTCCTAATGAAGGCCCTTAAATGATTTTAAAGGCTCATCTAGTGTTATAAGTGGAAATGGACCCCTTTAGGCATTAAGCCTTGTTAAGACCTAGTAGACTTAGTGTGAACCTATGTGGGTTTAGGCCACTCTAGTTGGTCTCTCATTGCTTTGATTCCTTAGTCATGATTTTTCATATCTAGAGAAACTAACCATACCATTCTTCAAGGTTTCCACTACTCTCAACCCTCCTTGTCATTTGTTTACTAACCTTGTAGGTTTTATCTCCCTAGGAGTGCCCTCTATCTGAGATAGAATAGAGGGAACTTCCCTTATTATATCGAGATATTTGAATGTATGAAAGGATTAAATAGGTATTATGGACCATTATTACTAAATTTTAGGGTTTGGTCATATCAATAATACCTACAAACATCTCAAAACCTAAGACAAACTTATGTGTGAGCTCACTGATTATGTAGATTTAACGTGTTAACTATAGGTTTCATGTTAGAACCTTTCATTTCCTTATTTACATGTTTGTATCATCTCATGAAGTGTGTATAACCACCATGGAGGTGCTCCAAACATTTCCATTATTCCAACCTTCTCCAAACTTCTCAATGCATACCTATTACTTTGATAGGTCTAGACTACATTTAATTATGATTGTGTTACTTGCTTAAGAGAATAATGTGTGTGTGTGTGTGTGTGTGTGTGTGTGTGTGTGTGTGTGTGTGTGTGTGTGTGTGTGTGTGTGTGTGTGTGTGTGTGTGTGTGTGTGTGTGTATTTTATCTTAGAACTTATGTAACATGATCCACATATTATTGAAGTTTTAAATTCCATTTAACATTAATTTACACTTATTATCATCATAAACTTACTATACTGACATCAAGACAATCATGTTTTGGTGTACTTTCATAATATAGTCAATTGTAGATGACCATTTCTTGATCAAAAGGGGTCTTGTTGATGATTTATACACTTTGAAAGATACTCCTCATAGTATCTCTTTAAAATATTAAAATCAAATCTATCTGATAAGTGTTTATTTTTACAAGTCTAATCACCAAGGTTCATCTTATGAGAGTGTAAGTACCTATAGTCAGGTTGTAGGTGACTTTATTATGAGCAAGAGTACACCTGTGGATGATGGTATAGGTCAATACCTCATACTTCAATTATCCTTGATGTTATTTGAAACACTAGTATCCATATTACCTCAATAAGGTCACTTGCCATGGAAATATTCTATTGTCATTCTACTTTTTGACTATGAAATCATTTGGAGTTCAAAGCACTATAGAGAATACTAACCTTCTATAGTGTAATAATTTCTATAAAGGAGGCCTATTTTTAATCACTTATTGGAGTCAAAAATTATCCTTCCTTTTCAAGGTGTTACCCTTGCATGAAGGATACAAGATGGATACATTTAAATTCATCTATAATATATTTAAACTCATTGTATGGCAGAAACAAATGTCGACAAGGCTTTATTTTGAAGTTTTTAAGGCAATGGATCCTTGAACTCAGTTTCTACAGCATGAATATGACACTTCAAACTTGCTTACCAATCTATGACCTCAACATGATTATTATAATATTTTTCAACTCCACAACCTATATGAGGATATCAAACATGCTAAAATTCTATATGCAATTTCTTCAAGCTTCTGTGAGAAGCACCTATAGGTGTACATGCAGGTCATAGGGCAGTGAATAGAGATATCAATAATGCATAGTGTATGGGCCTTCAATCAATTATAGTCCTTATAAAAATATTAAAATGGATATTTTCAACCTTTAATGACTTCAAACATTTCCAATTTCCTCATTTCAACATTATTAGTCTCTTATAGGGCACCTATAAGTGCACATAAATGGTGCAGGACTGTGTATAAAGGATAAACTAGTTATCATAGTTAGTATTATGTCATTTGGGTAGTTTAGTTTCGTTTCTCATATTATAATATTATTTTCAACACATTTTAATTCTTAATTACATATCAATTACTATGATCAAGACTTTCACACCTCATTCACCATGACTATAAGTGAATATATACAAAGAAGGTATGACTATGTTGTTATGCTCTTAAAAGATGATTCCTCATGTGAAATTTTTTTAAGATAATATTGGAAGGAGAGGTTAATTAAATGACATCTTAGAAACATGAAACATCAATATAAATATTATTGAAACCACTATAGGAAATGATAAGCTTTGTATTCGATGACCATGCTTGTAATTCCACTAGTTTACCCATCCTACAACTTCAAAAGTTTGAGTTCATAAAATCACCTCTAAACATGAAAAAAAATTATTTAAACCATGAAATAAGTATTTTCACATCCTATAGAATAAATTTCATCTATTTTTTTATATGGACTAGCTCAAACAAGAAGAAAACCTATAGGGTGTGGGGATTAGTATGCAGAAAATAATAGTCAATTTATTGAAAATGGTTCATAAAGAATGGGTGAAAAATATTTTAACTCCTATGATAAATTTTAATAAAACTAGTGTAATAATACCCCTCAATAGAATTTGTCCTAAAACCTCTCCTATTGGTCATACCATTAGAAGACATGTTAACTAGTTTTGTATGCCAAGAAGAACGATGAAGAAGTGAAATGGTTTTCAATCCTTTTTGAGACACAAAAAGTATATAAAAAATAAATATGATTTTATGGAAGTTTAATTGTCATCTAATGATATTGTTACATGTGCCACACTCCTCTTAAAGCCATATAACTGCTAAAATCCTCCCTTTTTCAATTATTTTCTTGATTTTAACATAGTACCTATAAGATTTCAATTAGGAATGACATAAATGATAAGTATATGAAATTAAGTAAATTTAAATAGACTTTGGAACACTTTTATACTAAGTAAAATTATAATACCTTTAATAATGAGTCTAAAAGTGACCCTATAGTGACATGAAATGACTTAGGACTATATTTGACTATGACCAAGGTGGTTAAAACATTAAATAAAATAAAATAAGACCATGAAACATGTTATTATATCTTATTATACCCATATACAATATTTTTACTATGCGTAGTTAACTTATTTTGACTTGTGGTCAAAATAGTCAATAATATTGACACTATGCTAATGAGTGTAGAAATAAAGAATATGAAATGAATAGGTAGAATTAAAACTTCTCTAAAACAAAAGAGGATGAACCTAATAAGAATGATAAATGTGTAATTTTTTCACAAAATTCAACATTATGTATCAAAGTGGTAAATAAACATGGTACTTAGATAATGGTTGTAATAACTATATAAACATAATATTTTCAAACTTTATCAATTATTGATGCTTTCCATCTTGTAAGAACCCATTGAGTCTCAATCTCTCTGAGTGTACACCTTAAAGGGTGTACTAGGAAAAGGTGGGAAAACCATTGGTGCCTTATAGGATTATTTTCCCTTATTTCCACTTGTTATCAATCCAACCTGCTCTTAAAAACATTTCCCTAAGCTTTACCTCCTATTTTTACCCTCCTTTAGTCATTTACTATCTTTATTATCCCTTTCCATAACCTCAACCCCTTTTTGTTTTTTTTGCATAACTATGTTTTACACATCAATATTTTATTATTATTTACAAATTTTAATAGGAATTAGGTCAGCCATGGCTGACATAGTTCATAAACAAGTTAGTTTTTACCAATTTTAGTACTAGGTCAACTGGGCCAACCTTGTCCTAAAATTTTGGAAGGGTTTAGGGTTATATACACCTATATAAACACATTCATTCCTCCATTATTTTAGATAGATATTTAATTATTCATTTGTGATTATTTACAATCTACTCTTCTACCATTCTACTTGAGGAGTCTTAGCTTAAGGCGTCTACTTGGAGTAGAATCTTGTCTTGTGGATAATTATTGGATGATTTTACTTTCTTAGTGATCCTTAAGAACCACAATAACCTCTTGAAAATAATATTTTTCCAAGGGATATATTGAGTCTTAATGGGTTTATCTTCAAGTTAAGTATATCTAACTTTACTCCTCTCTTTAGTATATAGAAGTAGCATAAGTAATGGCTTTTAAATATATTTATCTCTCAATGCATTGAGGTTTTACCTATACATAGATTAAATAGGATTATCTTATTAATGTTTAATTTTATTTTTTACTAACCCCATATTGTGCCATAATATTTTATGAGCACTAGACTAGAATTTACTTTACTTATTATTAGTTTAGTGAATATGAAAACATAAGATGTAGTTAGGGTTACTGCATAGTTTTTATTAACTAGAGGCTTTGGAACCATCCCTAATTATATTATTGTTGTAATATATCTATTGTATAGGTATAGAGGATCCATATTATTCATGACCTTGATTATCTAATGTATCCCCAGTTGGAAGTGTAAGTAAGATCTATCTTCTTCAAGCTGAGATTGAATTATAGATATGCTACATTTCCCAATACATATAATAACATGAGTGGGAATAAATATATGTTCAAACACATAGATGAGTTAATAAAATTATAGGTTAATATGGGAAATAATGATAAGGTTCCCATCATAGGAAAATGCAACATTTCTATCCACACTAAGAAAGATGATAAAAGGAAAATTCAAGATGTTTGTTATGTGCCCAAGTTGAAGCATAACCTTATTAGCATTGGATAGATTTTCCAAAAGGGATACAAGGTCATATTTTATAATTTTAAATGTAAAATATTCTATATTAATTGTTATAATAGCTAGATTATAGCAGTCAAGATGATAAGCAATCAGATGTTTACATTGAGAATGTAAAATGAGTTCATAACAACTTTTAAAACTTTAGTAGATGTGTCTAATATTTGGAATATAAGGTATGGGAATTTGAGCTTTGGAGGGTTGAACCTTATTAAAAATAATAAAATGGTAATAATGATACCCATAATATAATAAGCAAACAAAGTGAGTGAAGGATGCATATTGGGAAAACAACATAGGAATGCATTTCTTGTGGGTAAAGCATGGAAAGATAGATCTCCTTTAGAACTAATATATTCAAACTTGTGTGCTGAAATTAATATCTAATCCTTATCCAATAATGTATACTTCATGACATACATATACAATTTTTATTGGAATATATGGATGTATTTCTTGAAGAACAAATTGGAAGCATTTGAGATATTCAATCAATTCAAGGCCATGGTAGAGAAGCAAAGTGGCCACTACATCAAGATTTTGAGGACAGATAGAGGGGGAGAGTATATCTCTAATGAGTTCATGAATTTTTTCAAAGATCATGGCATGAATAATAAATTTATAGATGGGTATACACCATAACAAAATGGTGTGGCCTAGAGGAAGAATATGATCATCCAAGAGATGATGAGTAACATGTTAAAGGTAAAGGGTTTGCCTAATGATTTTTGGATTGAGGATGTAACAATAGTTGTATACTTTTAAAATATTTGTCTAATTAATAGTATTAGGGATATGATCCCTCAAGAAACATGGAGTAGTTGGAAGCCAAGTGCTAAACACCTTAGATTGTTAGGTTATGTTACTTATGCACACATAACTAAGAACAAAATGGGATGATAAAGGTGAGAAGTGTATATTCATTAGGTATAGTGACCAATCAAAGTATTACCAATTATAAAATCCCATTATTAGTTAAGATGTTTAATTCATTAATCATGAAGCTTCAGAAGAGAGATAAGAAGAGCATGTTTGAATAATGGAAGGTGGACCCTTTATTGAACTAGAACTAGTAGGTAGTAAATATAGTCATGCACCAAGTGTCACACCTATTTCACAACTATTTTATTCATATATTGGTAGTAGCCATCAAGGAGGTCAAGGATATGTTCATGAACCAACATCCACTTCTAACTCAAGTCAATGCCTAGCAAGGACAATAAGCTTACAAGAAGTCTATGAGCATTCAAGGTATGAGAAAAATTAAGATGAAACCATGAATTAACTCCATATTTTATTAGTTAATCCTATGAATTTTGAAGAAGCTATCAAGGACCTCAAATGGTGTGATGTAATGGATGAATAAATGCATGCAATAGAGAGAAATTGGGCTTGTGAAATAGTTGACCTAACAAAATGAAAAGATGTCATAGGAGTTAATTAGGTGAATAAGACAAAATTCACTCCCAAAGTCAAGATGGAGAGGTATAAGGTAAGACTAGTGGTGATACAAGAAAAGGCTTAGACATAAATATAATAAGACATGTATACCCATAGCAAGGCTAGAAATGGTAAGCATAATTATAGCCATTATTGCTCAACACAAGTGGAAGGTGCATCAAATGGATTTCAAGTCAGCCTTCTTGAATGAAGTGATAGAATAAGAGGTTTATGTTGGATAGACACCTATATATAATATTATCCATTATGAGATAAAGCTATATATGCTAAAAAAGACATTGTATGGGATCAAACAAGCCCCAAGAGCATGGTATATCTGTATAGACTCTTATTTGTTGAGTAATGACTTTAACAAAATCACTAGTGAGACCACACTATAAATCAAAACATGTAAAGAGGGTATTTTTATTATTGTTTTGTATGTGGATGATTTAATATTCATCATAAATGTAAATAAGTCCATTAAATAGTTCAAAACATCCATGAAGAATGAGTTTGAGATGACTAATTTAGGCTTCTTAAAGTATTTTCTTGGGATAAAAGTCAATAAAATGGATGAAGGCATATTTATATGCCAATTTAAGTATGCAAAGGAGATTTTGGAGAAATTTAAGAATCTAGACAATAATATAGTACCCATACTATCTAATATATTCTTAAAGTTGTACAAGAATAATTATAATAACAATGTACACCCCACATGGTACAAGAACCTAATTGGAAGCTTAATGTGTTTGACTATAACTAGGTTAGACATCATGTATGAAATCAATCTCATATCTAGTTTCATGGAGATGACAAAAGAGACACATTGGCAAGAGGACAAAAGTATATTGAGGTACATGAATGAAATAAAAGATTATGGAGTTTTATATGTAACAACAAATGAGTTTTAACTTATGGGTTACGTGAATAGTGATTGCACTAGTATCCTTGATGATTTAAATATCACTTCAAGGTATGTATTTCATCTTGGGTTAGGATCCATATCTCGATATTCAAATAAGCAACACATAATTTCAATTTATATAATTGAAGCAGAGTACATAATAGTTGATACAACATAATGCCAATCCATATGGTTGAGAAAGATACTTTTAGATTTACATGTAGAGCATCAAGGATATTTTATTATCTTTTGTGAAAATATATCCTCTATAGCGATGTCAAAGAAACCCATATTTCATTATAATATCAAGCACATTGCAATCAGCTATCAATTCATTTGAGAGTTAGTTAAATATCATTTGATAGATCTTAAATTTTACAAGTTAGATCAATATCTAGTTGATATTTTTACTAATCCATTGCCAAAATACACTTTCATGCACTTAAGAGGAAGCTTAGCAGTCATTAATGCAACAACATTGGGACTACAAGGTTTTATGTTGGCTTTAAAGTCCTACAATAGACCTAGGAAATCCTATAGTTTAGATTTAAACTCTTATAGGTCAGATTTTGACTCCAACAATCCAACTCTAGACTCATATAAGTCATATCTAGAACCCTAAATATCAGCTATAGACTCCTTTAGTTTAGTTTTAGATTCTTACAAGCCATCTTTAGACTCCTATAGGTTAGCTCTAGACTCTAAAAGCATATCTCTAGACTCCATCAAGTTATCTCCAAAATCCCATAGGGTAGGTATGGACTCTTCCAATCAATTATATATCATATTTATGGATTCTACTAGTCCAAATATGAACTCCATAAGCATATCTATAGACTTTAGTAATGAAGCTTTGAACATGCACTTAAGAGGTGTAAAAGTATTTAAGCAGATAAAGAGAAGTTATAAGAATGTTTTAAAGGCTAATAAAAGATTCATAAACCATGTTAGGAAGGTAAATAATAAGTGGGAGTGTTAAAATAATATTATTTTATTCACCTACCCCTTCGCCACTCCACTCAATAGTTGTAACCACCAAACATAATTTAATGTAGCAGTTTAAATTTTAAAATTTGCCTATTTTTTTGAGCTTGGGGTAAATTTTGATGGTAGGTGAGACATTTGGTAGCCCATTATTATAAGAAAAAAATTAATTATAAAAATATAATAGAATAAAATTTTTATAGGAAGAAAATAAGATCCTGGAGAATATTCACACACAACAACTGACTATGTAAAAGTGGCATAAAATAGAGCAATAACATATAGAATTTAGCACATCTATAGCTAAGAGAGACAAGGAGAGAAGTGGTAGAGTGAAATATATTTGAATTAGTAGTATATATTAGGATATCTTATAGATAATATTAAAGTAGTGGTAGATAGAGGAGAAAACACAACAACAGATTCTGCAGTACAGAGTAGCAAGTAGTTTATTTACAATAAGTTAGAATAGAAGTTTTTTGTGAGTTTGAGTATACAACTATAGTTGTAAGTAATTATTTTTAATATTTTTTAAAAGTATTATTTTATATATTAATTTGTGACTATTTTATTTTTACAACTCTACCCTCTCATGTTTATTTTTTAATGTTGACTACTCCCCACCTGGGCCTACACTTTTTGTATTTTCTACTAGCAGTTTCATCCTCAAGTCACTTGTTCAATCTTGCCATACTTGATCAATATCAAAATAGAATAACCCTATGAATGGATGCCTTGAGTTCCTTTTATAACCCTTTTCAACATATTTTATCTATTCTTTCTTTGGGTCTTCTAGACCTAATCTAGCCTTTACCATTTTGGTTACCTAGATTTCCACTTTTGTTCCCATATTTGCTGAGTTTCAAATACTTCCATTTTTAGATTATTCTACATACATGAGCTTTGATTTAATCCATTTTTTGTCTTGTATCACTAGAGTTACCATTTCTTATTTTTCACCTACTATGATCAAGACTAAGGTGTTTGCATGCCTTTTTTTAGTGAAAAGGTAAGTTGAGGTATGTATATGTTACTTTTAGTTAT